>JAUJYZ010001416.1:57500-436958 GCA_033675265.1 Actinostola sp. cb2023 | reverse complement strand
CGGAAAATTAAATGTTGGTTATTTTTTTTACCACACACAAAAAAAAAAACAGAAATCGCGTAAGTTAATACCTACGAACTTTTGCTCAAAAACATTTCAGATCGCGCGATCACCGGGTATATAATTTTCTCGCTTTTTCATTGGTTGGTTGTGGAATTTGTAAACAAACATCTTGCCGTCCTGAGTGGTTGGATTGTGACAAGCAACCATTTCAATGCTACTTGCAAGCTTATCAAATCAGTTTTCAAATTTGGGGATCACCAGCCAAAATCAGTCCAAAATCAGAGTTTTAAAGTCTGAAAGAAACTCTCAGAGAATTATTTATCAGTGGCGAAAGCTTCACCTTGTGCCTGGTCATTGTGTGAAATCTGAAAGATGCCTTTTTTGACAGTCAACAAAGCTGAAAAATACTCTAAAATCTGGAAAACGTAGTCAATGGAGAAAAGCACGAGGTCGCTTGAAAAAATATGAAATAACGTTAGGAAAACAGCACTTCGTCATGGATTTACCATCAGAGAGTCCAAAAGTCAACAAATGAACTATTTTTTGCCGTGAAATAGCATCGATACGATAGATCTAGTTTTTACTTGAATGAAAGAACAAACTGTGGAGAATGTAGCTGCAACTGATGAAAGATTTGGCTTGCTATGAACTGTGCCTGTGGTTGTGGTTTACGAAAGTCAGTTCGGCATGTACTCTTAGTCAGTGTAAAATATGTAATGTAGCTGAAAAACATCTTTTTCGTTTGACAAATGTTGTTTTTTTGCATCAGATGATGAGAACCGTGGTATGTAACAATCCCCTACTCTTACGAAGAGTTCAACAGGTTCTTTTAATGTCCCCCGTGAACAGGTTAGATTTGGGTCGGGAGACAGGACCTACGGTTTAACGTCCTTATCCGAGAAGACGTGAAGGTCTAACCATTTGCAGATGTAATTACAAAGGCAGCACCTTCTCCTCCTCATTTATTTTAAATGCCTATGAAACGAAAATGTCTTTTTAAAAAATATTTTATTTTAATTAGTTGTTTTTTATTCTTTTTATTAATATATTATTTTTTAAGTAAATATTTAATTTTTAATATTAATTATAATTTTTTAAATCCTTGTTTTATTGTACATGTATTTAAACATCGACTTTGAGCGTGCGAACATTTTCTCTTTTCGCGGTTCGAAAATTATCATTTTCAACCAAAATGTGCGACAAGAGACTGGGCCCTTGACAATGGCTCGGTGATGTCATAAGTTGTGTATGCCTTTGTTTGCATAACTTATGACATCACATTTCTATAGTTTGACCGAGCGGGAATTGTCGCACTTTGAAACCCAAAATGCCCAACTTCGTGCGCGAAATAGAAAATGTTCCTGAAGCTCAATTCACTTTTTATTAACGCCATGTAAACAAGCAAATAGTAAACTTTCGTAGTAGCAAATAAAAACGGGGTCTGTTTTTTCGTTTCATAGGCACTTTAAGACCCTGAGTAATGGTCCGGCCGGGACTTATCAACCTGATTCCTCTTTATAATCTATATAGACCGGGCTCACGCCTACCTGGCGTCTAGTTATTATTATTATTGTTATTATTATTATTATCCATTATTATTATTATTATTATTATTATTATTATTATTATTATTATTATTATTATTATTGTTATTATTATTATTATCCATTATTATTATTATTATTATTATTATTATTATTATTATTATTATTATTATTATTATTATTGTTATTATTGTTATTATCCATTATTATTATTATTATTATTATTATTATTATTATTATCCATTTTATTATTATTATTATTATTATTATTATCCATTATTGTTGTTGTTGTGTTGTTGTTCTTCTTCTTCTTCTTCTTCTTCTTCTTCTTCTTCTTCTTCTTCTTCTTCTTTCTTCTTATTGCACAATGATATCAAGGTACAAAAAATGGAATGTTCCCATCAGCAGGAAAGTCATACAAGCAAGAATGATGCTCAGGTTGTTCACAACTCAGAAAAATACCAGAACTATAATTACTATAGCTGTTCTCATTGCCTCTCGTGCTCCACGACTGTGAATGTTTAAGAATTTCTGCTCCATATCGATTTCTTGCAAACAGGCCAGGACTGAATACTGTGAATATCCATGAATCTCTGACCTGAGCTAGGGTGAACTTGCTTTGCAAGTCAACTGGAAGAAATTGGGGATTGGTCAGGTGGGGCATTCCCCAAACTTCTATATCAAGTTTTGGTAGTCTTAAATCCACATATCCATTATTGTTATTTGTGTGGGGTTTATATCCCTTGAGGAAAATTCCGTGCTCCTTAAAATACTTCATTGTCTTCTTGTCACCAAGTATTCCTATGTCTGAGGATAGAATACTTAGATCTCCGTCAACATCCCATGGTAGAAGACCATTGAACTTGACAGTTCCTAAAACAGATCCTGTATCAAGTTCAAAGGAAAAGTTGTTCATGTTTGCAAAGTCCTGCAAAAATGCCAGGGCATGTGCATACTGTTCTTGACAACAAACTGGCCACAAATATGAGCGAGTAAGTGTAGAGATGCACTTAAATCCTATATCTTTGCATGAAAATGAATGTTTTACCCCACGAGGAAGAAGTACACGATTCAAAACCCACTTTTTGGCAAATGCCAGCCACAACTTTCTTTCTTTTCTTTTGGCATATGAAGAATAGTCAGTAGTAAAATACATGGCATCTGGACAACCCATTATTGATGTACCACTTGTAGTTAGACTGAGAAACAAATCTTCAAAAACAACTTCATTACTAAGGTTTTCATCAAACTTCAACATTGATTTCCTGGCAACAAATGGACCTTGTACATAATCACAGTACATGCATTCATTCCTGGAATAGAAATATCCTTCCTGGTATTCCAGGACATAATTCTTCATGGTGCTCTGATAGCAACCCATTTTCCAATGACCAGATAAATTCCTGTACGAGCCGCCTGCTACTCCAACATTTGGTATTTCACTAATAACACGAATCTGTCTTTGAAGCTGAGAGAGCCAGGAGAAGTGAACCACATCACGTGCAATCAAGACGTAAGGTGTGTATGCCTTATTGATGAGCATATTCCAGGTTTGCCCTACGTTTGGTCTTGCTGAATTACTCTGCTTGAATACTTTAACATTTTTATACTTTTTGAGAGTCTTAAAGCGTTGCCTGCTTTGAGCTGCCACATACACATCGACAGTTGGATAAGCTTCCATTGTCCCATTTAAAACATAGTCGAGTTGTTGGAAATCATCTTGAGAGTAGGTTACTGCATTGATGAGAATCGTGATGACTGATTTGATTGGCTTAGCATTCGTGCAGTTTGTCATTGCCCATCCTTTAGCATAATATGGGTAGCCTTCCTTTGATCCTTTATACACTTCTGGACACACATCTAAAGTTGATATCCCTTTACGAGCTTGAGGCTTAGTACTGGGTTTACTTATTAGTATTCTGTCATCCAATCGATGTAGAATCTCTTCCATGTGCATGAGTAGTTTAGGAGAAGGCCCCGCTTTGTTTTTAGCTGCCAATCCAACCAATTCCCAATGAATTTGCTGAAGTTCCTTTGCCAGATTCCGGCGAAATGCAGTGTTATCACACCTAAGTGATATTTGTAATCAGTTTATCAGACACTCCGTCAGACACATAGATATATCCCGGCGTAGTCAATCGAACGTTCGGTAATCGAATCCAATCGAACCCAGTCATTCGATTGGTTTGGATTGGGTTCGGCAATCGAACATAATCGAATTCTCCCAAAAAAATTGCCAATCGAACACAATCGAACGTTCAATAATCGACCGTTTCTTTAATCGAACATAATTGAACTACTGGGTCATTTTTTTTCATCTTAAAGTCCCCGAAACCAAAGTGAAGCTGGTTTCAGATTTTTGGTGTCAGGTTTTTAACTCAGATTATTGGTTCTGGTGTCAGGTTTTTTTTCCGGGGGGCGCGACGGCAATCAGCCTTCATTTCGCTCTATCTCTTGATAAACGATTCGAAATACAATCACATGTTACAACACCTTAGAGACTGGGCATTAGCCGCTCCTGAATACATTCTTAGTGTTAGACTTTCACATAAAAGGAAATAAATAGCGGTGTCAGATTCTTTGGTGTTTGATCTCTATGTTGTACTCACGTTGCTCTAAATAAAACATTGTCACGCTGATCCCCAACTCTATAAGACCTATCCAAAGAACATTACACACTTACACTATGTAATCTCTCACTTATTTATCAACTTCATAGTCAACATCTTTCAAAACGAACAAAATACAACTTGTTGAACGTGACTCTGAAAAAATCTGATTCTAAAATCTGACAGCACGCGATACTTGTCCGTTTAGAAAGATTTTCACTGCAAAGTCCATACAACTTGAAGTATCTCGACTGTACTACATAAAAACCGATACAGGTTCTTTATTTGAACAGAATCTCAAAATCGCACGCTGTAACGTGAACCTTGTTGAACGTGACTCGGACTGCAAAAATCTGATTCTAAAATCTGACACCACGCGATACTTCTAAGTGCGTGATAACCTTAATAATAAAGGTAATAGACCCAGTTACAGTATAAGAATATCCCAACTCTCTGTTCAGTACTAGTAAAAGGCTCTGGCCGGTTGGTTTGCTGTTGTTGATGTTTTTTTGTGTGTTTCAGTTTACTTTTTCCCAGTTGAAACTTGCGTTCTTTAGCCTTGGCTTACGTGTTACTAGATGGCAGAAATCTTCCGATTTTAGACTGCAGTACTTTTTATGGCATTTTATTTTCACCTAGGAAAATCGAACTAATTCGATTGATTGTGAGTTCGATTGGTTCGATTGTGTTCGGTAATCGAATTCTCCCAAAAGTTCTGGTTCGATTCTGTTCGATGGCGGCCGAACCAATCGTAAAACAATCGAACGATTGGGTTCGATTGGATTCGATTGATTTTTTGTTCGGTTTTGTTCGATTGACTACGCCGGGATATATGCAATAACTTACCTTCTATTGAATGGAATTAGATAGAGTAAAACCAATAAAGCACATAAAGCAACGACCACTACAAAAGTATAACGATAACGCTTTACGATCCTTGCCATTGTTGTTAAGTCGCACCGCTTGTCACAATCATGAGACCAGACGAAAGAGGAGACGAAGCACTCGGTTTAATTGCTGCGAGCTGCGAGCCATCAGGCGAGCAGCATCAAACGCTACAACAGATCGAGTATCTGTCTGTTTCTCTGTTAGTACCTACGGAAAATCCTATTCGTTGTAAGTATAACTATTTCTATTGGTCCATACGGAGATTTCAATTCGTCGTAAGTATCAAGATTTATATTGGTGGTAAGTATCACGTGATACATCGTGAGTTTCACGTGATCACAGCACGAGATTTTTGCACACTGCTGTTCTTCGTTGTCCTGACTGGTGAGTATTGTTTATCCTATGAGATGTCATGTCAAGTATTACCGAGATATGAATACAAATAAACTGCTTGATCGACCGGAGTGACAGACATGAACGCATGAACGCACACATAAACTTTATTAACGTGTCATGACTTCTAGCATACCACAAGTGGTACACTAATCGGGGACACTTAATTAAGACATAATTACATTTACAAATAGATATATAAAAAGGAAAAACGCCCATCGAAGGTCTGTTTGGCGTCACACATTTGAACTCTGAATACACTTCAAAAGTTTACTTCGCATCAATAAAATGCCTCAATTCTGTTTCTCAACTTATAAGCTCTAATTTAGGCTAAGTTTGATAGTTCCTTGTTACGTAGAACCCGAGATATGAATACAAATAAACTGCTTGATCGACCGGCGTGACAGACATGAACGATCGAAGCGTCTGTTTGGCGTCACACATTTGGAACTCTGAATACACTTTAATTCGAAAGTTTACATGTACTTCGCATCAATAAGCTTCAAGGCAATGTTTGGTGATTAGTTGGCCGATTAGTTTTTTAATAACCTGTATTGTGTCGGTCTTACTGATATTTTCAGTCAAACGCGTTTGCCGCGGTTTTTTTTTCCAAACGCAACGCACTCGCAAAATAAACGCGTTTTTTGGTTCGCTTTATTCTGATCGGTACCGTACAACGACAGACAAACATGTTCGGCTCAGCAGCACTTCACTTGCAAATGCAACGACTAGTATTTAACCTTTGTTTGCAATATGCATTGTCTTCTGAGCCGTCACGGTGGTTCACGGTAATGAAATACGGACAGGGGTGTTAGTAAAGTGAGAAACGATGGACCGCGGAACGGCGGAACAGGCGGAACTCCCGGAACCTGCGGAACACCCTCAAAAAATCATTTTGGGAGCATTTATAACAAAAAAAAAAACGTCTATAGCCATTCAGAATAGTTTTCTGTGCACTATGGTGACAATTCACTTTCATTTTCGTAATGTAAGAGCCTAACTAACATTTATAATATTTAATGTGACGATAAACTGTCCAGATATTCCATGTTATAATTCATGAGTTGGTAGATTGGTGCATGGTTTGACTCATAAAAAAACTCCACTGCATGTTAGTAATACTTTCTTTTTAGTTAAATAGGTCGTGGCAAGCACAAATTAAGCTTAATAATAATACTAATAAATCACTTCTAGAGCGCACACTTCTACTAATTGCCCGTGGCGCTTTGCATTGATACGAAAATATAATGCAAAAATAATAATAAATGTGCTTATATATACCAACTGAACAGTGAAATCACAGGCTTACCACCCTCTGTTTGTGTATTGGGCTTCCTGTGTCTTATCTGATCGGTCGTTTCTTTCTCTCTCTCGGGAGCTCGCTACACTCTGTCCCAAAACTCGCTAAAAAACCATTCTAATCGCTAAACAAACCAATACAGGGCTCAAGTAGATATTAATCTTTGTTTTGAAAGCAGTTTTAGAAATTCAAGATATCAAAAGGACAGGATTCTAGAACTGAATTCACGGCCATATTCCATATTTCGGCTTTATCTTCCAACAACCGATATCACATCGCTGGTCAGTAAGAAATTGTACAGAGCGCAGGGAAAAGCGACAGCGTATGTTTTGGCGGCAAAACAACATCTACATCTGGAGATCGAAAGCAACTTTTTATATCTTCCTCTTGCTAACAGGACAAGCTGACACGGGAAAAACTTATCATATAAAAATAATTTTTCATCGTCTGAAGAATGTGCAAAAAACGTCGCTATAATCTGTTCGAGTGGAGTTTCTGCCACAGTGTACGTCGACTTGGGATTGACTGACACAACCTGAAACTCGGGTTAATTTTACGGCCTTGGAACTGCCGATCTGCCATGGAATCTCGTTGTGAATCGTACTTTGGCAAACAACTTTGTGTGTGAGATAGTCAACAGCGTCGACGTGATAATTTAGGATGAGATACAATGTATGTTCAAAACAAGACTCACGGTTCCACTGGTGGGGCTACCTTGTTTACATGTTTCACATTCTTCGCATATTTGTGTCCACTGGTCTGGTCCCACGCATTAAAATGGCGTCTTTTGAGAAGCTTCACCGTGTTCGTAGGAGCCTCACGTCGGCTAATCATTGCAGATTTTCAATCAAGTCACCAATAATTTTAGGAAATTTACCTGTCTTTCAGGATATGTGGTCGAAATTGATGTGCGATCGAGGTATGTGCTCGAGTTTTGGCGAGAAGTAAAGCTAGTTGAGTTCGGATCGCTCGAACAGTTTCCTCCCTTGTCTCCTTCTTACTCTTACAGGGGTATTTTCGTGAAAAACGCTCTAATGGCGCTGAAACGCCGTCACAGCATCGAAAGTAGTAAGAACAACACATTAATGAAAAAAAAGTTTTATTATTTACGAAAAATCTTGAAATACGGGGGGATGTTTTAAACAACGGTCTTCACAGATAATGAGCTTGGGCTCCCTGTGGTTCCAGGTAGAAAAGGGAAGCTTTCAAGCAAAAATCAAACTCGTATACAACTTCGAAATCCACACGGACGGTTGAGAAAGCCCCCACACTTCCACAGGGATCCCAATTCTACTCTGGTCCTTAGTATGTACTGGTTCAATCCGGCAAAATGTGCATAGGATATCTGATACGACTATTCACCTCATGGCATATCGTGTGTCACAGCGTGACTCTTGTTGTCGCTAGTGCATTGTAACGTATAGTAAGCGTATATATTATCAGCGTTCAAGTTACCAACCCACAAAAACTGAAAAGAAGAAAAAAGCGTTCTCCCTTTGCTAAAATGTAATCATTATAACGTGATCCGCTATTTATTTACTTATTTATTTACTTATTTGGGCTTGCAATTCTGTCTGAAAGTGTATTTCTAACAGATGTTTGTGGCTTGGTAAGAACTCGTAATTTTATTGATGAGTTTGTGAAATCGTTTCTAATATGCTTGACATGTTTCGCCAGCTGTCAGTCAGTGTTGAAGCTAATTACGTATGCATGCTCTGCTGAGTCACGCAACGAGTGACCAAACGCTGTTTTCTGCACTATTTTCTGAAATTCGTAAATCCAGTTTTGTTTATTTGGGAAATTCGTAAATCCAGGTTTTCGAGTGACAAATTCCAAAAACAGGGTCCAGGTGCACATACCTAACCATTTTTTAACCAAGTTACCCCCCCCCCCCCCCCCCCCCCCCCCCGGGGGTCCTATCGAGCTCGAGTCACGCAACGAGACGAGCAAATTTAGAAGCCCGACTTCATGATCACGCTAGAAGAGCGTCTAGTTATTATTATTATCCATTATTACTCGGCTGGGCTGCCTGTGGCAGACGCCGAGTCTTAAAATGGGCTTTTTTCCGGTTAGAGATTCCAGTCCACCCCGGCCACAGGAAGCCCGACAGCAGCATGTCATTCGATTTGATCGTAGTTCCTGCTGAGGTTTGAAAAAGATTGAAAGGATGTATCTTGAAGTTCTTCATCACCTACTTCTCCAAACGCTCACTATGCTAAAGGATGTCAGTGAGCGATTTTGGACCGGGCCGTTCCGCGAACTCAAAGCAATCAAAGAGAAATCAAAGCAAACTATGAGCAAATATGAGCAAATGATGGCTAGAAATGGTAAACAAATGACTACAAATGACGAAACTATGACTAAAAACTTGATTATAAACTCTTGCACTGAAAAGTACTACTCAGATGCTGATGAATACCAGACTCCTGATCAAGCTGAAGAAAACACCTCGACCTTGATGAACGACGACAAGAAATGTTCAACAACAGTCGCCATCTTGGAAGAACACGAAGCAAAGCACAGTCAAAATAATGGCTAATCCTCGGTGTAAGAACCACACAACTGACGTCACGTTTGAACCTCCTTCACTAAATCAGCGCGGCTACGCGGCTACGCGGCTACGCGGTGATCTCATTAATATTCATATATCCTAAGCTCCTATATGAAGTGGCTACGCGGATACGCGGCTACGCGGTGATCTCATTAATATTCATATATCCTAAGCTCCTATATGAAGTGGCTACGCGGATACGCGGCTACGCGGTGATCTCATTAATATTCATATATCCTAAGCTCCTATATGAAGTGGCTACGCGGATACGCGGTGATCTCATTAATATTCATATATCCTAAGCTCCTATATGAAGTGGCTACGCGGATACGCGGCTACGCGGTGATCTAATGAATATTCATATATCCTAAGCTCCTATATGAAGTGGCTACGCGGATACGCGGCTACGCGGTGATCTCATTAATATTCATATATCCTAAGCTCCTATATGAAGTGGCTACGCGGATACGCGGCTACGCGGTGATCTCATTAATATTCATATATCCTAAGCTCCTATATGAAGTGGCTACGCGGATACGCGGTGATCTCATTAATATTCATATATCCTAAGCTCCTATATGAAGTGGCTACGCGGCTACGCGGCTACGCGGTGATCTCATTAATATTCATATATCCTAAGCTCCTATATGAAGTGGCTACGCGGATACGCGGCTACGCGGTGATCTCATTAATATTCATATATCCTAAGCTCCTATATGAAGTGGCTACGCGGATACGCGGCTACGTGGTAATCTCATTAATATTCATATATCCTATGCTCCTATATGAAGTGGCTACGCGGATACGCGGCTACGCGCGCGGTGATCTAATGAATATTCATATATCCTAAGCTCCTATATGAAGTGGCTACGAATTTGAACTGAAAAGTGTCAATGAGCTTTTTGCAAACAGTAAGGAGATTGGTCTAAATTTGTCACATTGACCATTTGACTGGATCTGTGATAGGTTTCTTATTATTATCTCTTTTTCACTTATAAAACAATATCTGCCTTTTTTGAGCTGCGCTGTCTAGCATGGTTGTCATACGGCTCTTCTGATGATGATCTTGCGTCGTTAACAGTAATCATTTAAACTTTGAAATAGTTCTGTGCCTGATTCTTCCTGGGTGTTGGTGTTAAAGTTCTGCAAATGTTCACAATGCACAGATGAATCATTAGCCACTCCAAAGTGATAAAAACTACAGTAATTTTAATTTCTTTCAGCTACATCAAAATGTGACTCAACTGGTGGTGTGATGTTTATTTGTTTCTTTTCTTTCTCTTGCTCTTTAGTAGAACGAAGCAGCTTGTATTCACGTCATCGCGTCCCTGTCTTGCTCTAATAGAACGAAGCAGCTTGTATTCACGTCCATAATCAATTCAACGTGTCCCTGTCTTGCTCTAATAGAACGAAGCAGCTTGTCACGTCAATAATCAACGTGTTCCTGTCTTGCTCTAATAGAACGAAGCAGCTTGTATTCCGACGTCAATAATCAACGTGTTCCTGTCTTGCTCTAATAGAACGAAGCAGCTTGTATATATTTACGTCAATAATCAACGTGTCCCTGTCTTGCTCTTTAGTAGAACGAAGCAACTTGTATTCACGTCAACCGCGTCAACTAATCAACGTGTCCCTGTCTTGCTCTAATAGAACGAAGCAGCTTGTATTCACGTCAATAATCAACGCCGTCCCTGTCTTGCTCTATAGTACCCTGCGAGCAGAGCCGTCTTCTTTTATCCTAGCTCTATAGTAGAACGAAGCAGCTTGTATTCACTGCGCTGCGTTGACGTGAATACAAGTTGCTTCGTTCTACTAGAGAGCAAGTTAGACAGGGACACATAGTCATAGTCAGGGAGCATGTGTAATCCCGTGGGAATTTTGTGCTGAAAGCAAGCCACCTATCTAGATGTGTTAAGGGGACACTAAGGAACAAGAAACATGTTGTCGGCAATTTTGTAACTCGTACCGACGGCCGCTACGGAAGGTTTAAAATGTGACGTATATGGCCCAGCATGGAAACGAGGCTGGTCCATAAAATGCGATATAACCATCGTTAATTGCAACAAATCGTTACCGAACTTACTCATACTTTACATATAAGTGTATCTGACACAACTAAGAAACTTTTAAGTAACAAAGCTGGTCACGTGAGCATGACAGCATGGAAACGAGGCTGGATCATAAAATGCCCTATAACTTATTTTGAATTGGATAAAATTTATCCAAATTCACCCAAATCAATGACATATGTGATCGTTACACTACCAGACCGTAAGCTGTACATTCTAGACTGCGATCGGGTACGTTATATTGGTTTAGGGGAGTCACGTGATTAGCATGGGAACGAGGCTAAGGTACAGACACTTTCGCCATGTATGTGGATTTCATCAAAAAATGATATCACATCATTTCATAGCGTACGACCGTTGTCGAACCTTTGTCGTGTTCTTTTTACAAAAACTTAGACAAATATGTCCATTGAGAAACAGTGAAACATGGTGCCATCCGAGGAAAACATTGATCATGTCACTGTAAGAGAACTCGTACTGCCCGACAGCTTCCTTGGCAGACCATGACGTCCCGCACAAAATGGGAGTGATCTTCCTTGAGGTCAACCATTTTGTCATTGGCTATCACTTGTAGTCTTCCCCACTAGTGGTCCATGTAAGAAGCGCTTGCGTTTTTTATTGGGGACCAAGATGCTGCATTTTCTTGACTGGATCCTTTCTTTTACGAAGTGACCAAACAACTCGTTTCCAATAGTGCTTTGCTCTTTCCTCATGCAGAGAATGGATTCGTGAAACGTCGGATGCTGGTGACCAATTTCTAAATGTTCTTCTCCAGTGGTGCAACCTTACAGAAGTAGTAAGGTGGTGATGATGTGTCGGTGTCTTATAGATGAAGTACCCGCCACCTGTTTTGCTTTCTCTGCTAGACTCTGGCGTTGGAGTTTACCAACTAAAGTGCCCCGCCTTCATTGACCGGTTGATGTGTTTCAGGGCATTATCTGCACCAATTGCACATAGTTCTTATTCACAACCCAGTTTCCTTGCCGAAACTCCTCATAAATCTCTGGATGCGTTTCATGTAACATCTGCATCTCTGCTAAGTAGACGGGAATCACGGGCATAGTTCAGCCTGTTGCATGTGAAAAAGTACTTGGTGAATTCCTCAAGAGCTTCTCGATTCGAATCGAACCACTCGGATAAATGATATCATATATTATTATTATTGACAATCCTCGTGTACTGACAACCTTAATCAATGGAATATTGTCTTTGGCTAGCATCAAATACCCTCATTCTCTCCACGATTTGGCATGTACCTCTTCTACTCATTCCTTGGAACCATCAGCTGAGTGCAAACATCAACAAGCTCAAGACTTTGCTAACTGCTCAAGACACTGCAGTACGAATTCGGATCTTGCTGGGAAAAAAAAGATTCCTGATACATTACGAACAGTGTCTGTAGGGTAATCAGGTGAGCGGTCTGCCCTCTCTTTACGTGGTTACCATCAATGATTTGTTTGACCGTTGTTGGACCGTACAGTTCTGATTCTATCCAGCACATGTCAGTCCAGTCCACTGTTGAACGTTCCGATTGTTCGTAGTTGGGCCATTCGGCTATATACAGTTCGATGGGATGGAGTATAAAATGACTTGGATCCTGTGGCGAGCCATTTGCAGCTTCTTTGCCAGTTGGTAGAGCCCTGTGTCAAGTGAAATGACTGTCTTCCTACTAAGTCGGATCTACCACCTTTTTCTTGATCTTCTGGGCCTGCAATAGAACAGTCAGTAAGGTCTGCCATTCGTGCGCTGGTGCAGCAGCAGCAATCAGAGGTGGTGCTCCTACTCGTGTCACATGCACAGGCATTGCATTACTGATCAGTGAGTTAATTGTATCCAGACCACACCAGGATTGTTGTACTCTTTGCAGGCTGATTCTCCAACTGCCCTAGAGTGCTCACGATATTCGTTTGTGTTCCTGTCACTTGCGTGCTGTCAATTGGAGTTCTGGTCAAACTACGCCCGAGAAGCCATGCCAAATATTGCATCCTGACTCTTACCGGAAGTTCATTCTCAGCAAACAGACCAAACCATGGGTAAACAGGACTGAAGGGCTTTGAAGGAGGCTTAGGACATTCAAGGAGGCTTGTAATTGACTCAGGAAGCTCTTTAATTCAGTTGAGCGACTCTGGTCTGGGGTATCGACGTTCAAGTCTGGTTTCTTGTCTTCAGGGACACTCCTTTGCTGTTCCATGGAAGGTGTGCTTCCCTTCAGGAGTGTCTTCAGCAAAGTCCACATTGTCGTCGAACGAAAAAAAAAGACAGATATGCCTGCCCTCCACTGTCTGGAGGTATATACAGCTAATTCAAAAAACGTTGTCTTAGGTTTTGTTGCATATTGTATTTTGCATTCCCTTTAGACCGAAGTGCATTCTGCATGGAAATGGATGTGTGTTTTCTTCTATTTTGGGATTCCAAAACCCACAAATAAATATCAGGGAAGCCCTGACAGTCAACCATGATCTCAGTTTCAGCAACGCAACGCAACGCAAACGAACACATGTCATGATTGATCAGTCCATTATGCACTTCGGTCTGGGAATGCAATATGCAACAAAACCTAGGACAACGTTTTTTGAATTCGCTGTAAACAACATGATTCTGAACCATACGCTTTCAAGAGAACACTTGGTTCGATCTGCGCCTATAGCTCTGAGGATTCTGTTTTTATCAGCCAACATCCCAAAACCGTGTAGCATATTTATCAACGCTTTACTTTGGACTGCCTTGTGGACAGCTAGGCCAACAGCCAACTGTTGTGGCATTTCGGCTGTCGACCACCTAAGAGTTTCTGACTTCTTGTTCTTTATTTGTCGTACTTTGAGCAAGATTCATTGCGCGCTTATGCACCTCATCAGACTTCTTTTCAGCTGAAAGTTGTTTGGACCTTGTATGACCCACCTAAAGAAGCTGTACAGTTTCATTGGCAAATTATGATTGGAAATGTTTTCTAGAGACCCAGTTGAGAAACCACTAAATCAGCCCCGCTTTCACGTATTATCAGTCGATCACGTGACTCCCCTAAACCAATATGACGTACCCGATCGCAGTCTAGAATGTACAACTTACGGTCTGGTAGTGTAACGATCACATATGTCATTGATTTGGGTGAATTTGGATAAATTTTATGCAATTCAAAATAAGTTATAGGGCATTTTATGGTCCAGCCTCGTTTCCATGCTGTCATGCTCACGTGACCAGCTTTGTTACTTAAAAGTTTCTTAGTTGTGTCAGATACACTTATATGTAAAGTATGAGTAATTTCAGTAACGATTTGTTGCAATTAACGATGGTTATATCGCATTTTATGGACCAGCCTCGTTTCCATGCTGGGCCATATACGTCACATTTTAAACCTTCCGTAGCGGCCGTCGGTACGAGTTACAAAATTGCCGACAACATGTTTCTTGTTCCTTAGTGTCCCCTTAACACATCTAGATAGGTGGCTTGCTTTCAGCACAAAATTCCCACGGGACTTTCTTTTACGACATTTGCTCCCTGACTAGTCAGGACAATACGTGTGTCAGGACATTTCGTGCAGCTACATGAAGACCTTACTTTTTCAATAGAAAACAAAGGATTTAGTACTATTTAGTTAGCTAGCTATTTCACGGATATATAATATTTGCACTCGATTAGAGTTTCATTTCTTGACTGGATAACGTGGATTTGAGTTATATTTTATACATGACACTTGAATGGTTTTTCTATTGTTAATGAGGTGAGAAGGGATGAATAAATTCCGATTATTGTGACTGATTGTAAAATAAGGCAACTTCGAAAAAATATATCATCCATACATTAAAATGTTATTGTTTAGCGGCGTACCTACTTTTTAGACTTTTTAGACGGGTTTCGGATGTTAAAATGAAAGGTTAGTTTCCATTAGTCTTTCCATGATTTTAAATTACAGTGTTTTATTTTGATTCTCGTCTTTTACGGTTTTCATTAGCTGTTGATATGATGACTATTATATATTTTATATTTCCCCACTGAATATATAAAACCATTTCAAACTAAATTTCCACTACAGAGACAGAGTAGAGCGATTTTCTACATTGACTATTAGATTTTATTTAACGGTTTAAATAAAACCACTGACTAGCTAGAGATACCTTCGACTGATTAGATCTGATTACTATAAACAACTGAATCATTTACAGCTAATTCAGAAAACGTTGTTTTAGTATGGGTAGATATGATAAATCACTTGCATGCTTTTCGTATTTGGTGACAATGGCAGGTGAATCTGTAAATGTATGCCTACGCGTTTTAAAACAAGGAAACAGAAGCAGATGGTGAACAAAATGGCAAGGAAGTTAAGGATTCTGTTGTGTTTTTGAATAAAATTTTAGTTGAAGTTCGCGCGCTGCACGCTGGAATGTCATTATCTAATTTACATAAACTCATATGTTGAATATTAATTAACTCGAACGTTTACAATAACTTCAGAATATTGGTCTTTTCCAGTGAAATACTCCATAATTTTCGACTTTCTATAATATAAAATAAATAGATGGCTTTCTATGGATGCACTTCGGAGCTCTTGAAATGCAGCTGACTGAATGCACTGACGCTATCGCTTGTGCATCCACTTGCTAATATTTCAAGAGCTCAGGCGTGCATCATTTTTGTATAGAACATAGAAAGCCATCTTCTATTTGTGAAATGATTCATATTCCGTGAGAGACGTTCCTTTTTGCTGCGAGCCGCCAGGCGAGCAGCGAAACTAATCTTGACGGAGTTCCTGTGTCATGTGTGGTCGTGTGGGATCTGGGCACTTATGTGGATGCAACGAGAATCTCGACTGCATTCACGGACTGCCTGGAGATGATTTTGTGAGCCACGGTACTTTTGATCAGCGCACACTCGCAACACGTTCAATCGATATTGAGTATCGTTTATTTTTCGCTGATTCAAGCCAGGAAAGTGTTCGTTTTCTACAAATCCATGATGTTAAATGCAACTTTATTCATTGCTGGAAGCATTCATCAGGGTCATGAACAATTTAGTGACATTTCAAGGGGAAGACCATGTTCTTTTATGAGTTTTCAGCGCTGTTATGGTTGTGTGCTCAGTCACGTCCAGTTCCACAATGAAGTACATAAGCTTAAGTTACTTCTACAGTGAGTCGATCAGAGTTGACCGAAGGAGACAGCATGTACTTGAATGCTTTTGAAAGACACAGTTAGTATCCCCGATGCTGTCGCTGACCTATCTACCTGATCGAGCTCGTTGGTCTTCGTCAAACCAATCCGGCCCATGCCATTGCCATTGGCATTGAGGCAACTACTGAATCAAATTATACGATCCATCCTGATGTACTTTTATCTTCTACAAGTCTGCTATGAGGCTTCGACATCTTTCCTGATATCTGGCCAGTAACATTGTATATAATATACACCAAACACAATTCTCTATTTCATTGAATCCATATTTGTATTAATTTAATACTGCATATCAGTAGAGTACAAACTATTACAAGCGTGTAACATAAATAGTGCAAAGTATTGCATGCTTTTAGTGCTGGTACATGTCTATAGCTGTCTGTCCATGACCAGATTATTATAGCGGGTGGGAATGATAATTAATAGAGACATGGAGTGGAACAATGTGACCGGGATGGGAATGAGAATCAATGGAGATGTGGGATGGGAACAATGGGACAAGGGTGGGAATGAGAATCAGTAGATATATGGGAGGGAAATAGGTTTCTTGTAAGCTAGAACACATGACACAGTAATAAAGTTATTATTATTATTATACCACATTTTTATTATTTTATTTTACAACTAATGCACCTTGCTGAAAATTAAGGGACAACCACATGTATGCATTGACAGCTACATTTCACTTTTATGTGTTACCATGTACTGTACGGCAGTGCACAACTCGCAGCACTTCACTTTCTACCAGAAACGACTAGTTGATAGTGTATTTATAGAAGCATTGATATTTACCCATACTCCTTTTCGATCTAGTCGCGTACGCTTGAAGTCGATCGCCGACAACGTTTTCTGGATTATAGCTGTATACAGTCAATGTCATTGACGTTGTCCACCAAAAAAAACACATTTACAATAGAGTCAGTTTTACTGAACCCGTGAAACAAAAACTAATAGCTTTTTAAAATGGCCAATATCGGATTTATCGCATCAGTTGTAAAAATATCCGATATCCAACTAGATCACCGCGTAGCCACTTCATATAGGAGCTTAGGGTATATGAATATTAATGAGATCACCGCGTAGCCGCGTAGCCACTTCATATAGGAGCTTAGGATATATGAATATTCATTAGATCACCGCGTAGCCACGTATCCGCGTAGCCACTTCATATAGGAGCTTAGGATATATCAATATTAATGAGATCACCGCGTAGCCGCGTATCCGCGTAGCCACTTCATATAGGAGCTTAGGATATTTGAATATTAATAATATCACCGCGTATCCGCGTAGCCACTTCATATAGGAGCTTAGGATATAATAATGGTTGTTCTATAATGGTTGGATATAATAATGGTTGTTCAATATATGAATATTAATGAGATCACCGCGTAGCCGCGTAGCCGCGCTGATTTAGTGAAGGAGGTTCAAACGTGACGTCAGTTGTGTGGTTCTTACACCGAGGTAAACCCAAAATAATCATAGTACACGTAAAAATCTCTTTAAACTCGTAAACATTGAGGTGATTATGATAAATTTAGTATTGTTTTGCCTTTTACTTGTTGTTAGTACAATGAATATGTCACAAAATACTACTTTTGGAGTGGTCTTGCCGAGCGTGTCTCTTGCAATGTTGTGCACAATAAGTGTTCTTGTATCGTACGTTCTGTCATCAACAGAAGCTGCCATGAATATATTTGATGATCATGATATAGTAGAGAAAGCTATGCAGTTATATGTAAATATTCATCATGATGATTCGATGACAATAAAGATGAGAAAAGACTGTAGATCTCGTTATGCGAAGTTTGTTTATTATAATCACAATCGTGTTGTATGCTACTGTCACGGCGGTCGGCGTGATCGTGAACCAAGCAGACTTCCAGTGAAAAAGCTGACCGTCTTTCACAAAAGAGCAGAAAACTAAGAAGATTTGTGTGGAAGAATACAAATGCATGAATATCAATTTAAAGATATAAACACTTGATCAACTCAGATGACAGTTTTGTAAAATTCTATTACAAATGTAAAAAGAATGATTTTTTTAAATTACCTCCAAATTCTATTTCTTGCTTTACTACATGTAGTCAGTAGAAGTATATAAATTAAACAACTACAAACTGTACCATCCTTGGAAGTACAGGAGAACGCCTCACTTCTAAATCATGCATTGCGCGCCCACAGCGACAAAAAAATCACTCTTGTGAGGGAGGGGAGAGTCTAAAATTGGCACATTCATAGCATGAGTTACAGCCACTTTTTGGCGGTGCGACCACCGAAAAGCGGCTGTATTCGCAGACTAATCATCCGACCAGCCGAGTGAACGCTCATAGAGCGTCTAGTTATTATTATTATTATTATCCATTATTGTTGTTATTATTATTATTATTATTATTATTATTATCCATTATTGTTGTTATTATTATTATTATTATTATTATTATTATTATCCATTATTATTATTATTATTATTATTATTATTATCCATTATTATTATTATTATTATTATTATTATTGTTTTGAGGAATAAAGTTATTATTATTATTAAAAAAATTATTATTATTATTATTATCCATTATTGTGTTGTTATTATTATTATTATTATTATTATTATTATTATTATTATTATTGCACAATGATATCAAGGTACCAAAAATGGAATGTTCCCATCAGCAGGAAAGTCATACAAGCAAGAATGATGCTCAGGTTGTTCACAACTCAGAAAAATACCAGAACTATAATTACTAAAGCTGTGCTCATTGCCTCTCGTTCTCCACGACTGTGAATGTTTAAGAATTTCTGCCCCATATCGATTTCTTGCAAACAGGCCAGGACTGAATACTGTGAATATCCATGAATCTCTGACCTGAGCTAGGGTGAACTTGCTTTGCAAGTCAACTGGAAGAAATTGGGGATTGGTCAGGTGGGGCATTCCCCAAACTTCTATATCAAGTTTTGGTAGTCTTAAATCCACATATCCATTATAGTTATTTGTGTGGGGTTTATATCCCTTGAGGAAAATTCCGTGCTCCTTAAAATACTTCACTGTCTTCTTGTCACCAAGTATTCCTATGTCTGAGGATAGAATACTTAGATCTCCGTCAACATCCCATGGTAGAAGACCATTGAACTTGACAGTTCCTAAAACAGATCCTGTATCAAGTTCAAAGGAAAAGTTGTTCATGTTTGCAAAGTCCTGCAAAAATGCCAGGGCATGTGCATACTGTTCTTGACAACAAACTGGCCACAAATATGAGCGAGTAAGTGTATAGATGCACTTAAATCCTATATCTTTGCATGTAAATGAATGTTTTACCCCACGAGGAAGAAGTACACGATTCAGAACCCACTTTTTGGCAAATGCCAGCCACAACTTTCTTTCTTTTCTTTTGGCATATGAAGAATAGTCAGTAGTAAAATACATGGCATCTGGACAACCCATTATTGATGTACCACTTGTAGTTAGACTGAGAAACAAATCTTCAAAAACAACTTCATTACTAAGGTTTTCATCAAACTTCAACATTGATTTCCTGGCAACAAATGGACCTTGTACATAATCACAGTACATGCATTCATTCCTGGAATAGAAATATCCTTCCTGGTATTCCAGGACATAATTCTTCATGGTGCTCTGATAGCAACCCATTTTCCAATGACCAGATAAATTCCTGTACGAGCCGCCTGCTACTCCAACATTTGGTATTTCACTAATAACACGAATCTGTCTTTCAAGCTGAGAGAGCCAGGAGAAGTGAACCACATCACGTGCAATCAAGACGTAAGGTGTGTATGCCTTATTGATGAGCATATTCCAGGTTTGCCCTATGTTTGGTCTTGCTGAATTACTCTGCTTGAATACTTTAACATTTTTATACTTTTTGAGAGTCTTAAAGCGTTGCCTGCTTTGAGCTGCCACATACACATCGACAGTTGGATAAGCTTCCATTGTCCCATTTAAAACATAGTCGAGTTGTTGGAAATCATCTTGAGAGTAGGTTACTGCATTGATGAGAATCGTGATGACTGATTTGATTGGCTTAGCATTCATGCAGTTTGTCATTGCCCATCCTTTAGCATAATATGGGTAGCCTTCCTTTGATCCTTTATACACTTCTGGACACACATCTAAAGTTGATATCCCTTTACGAGCTTGAGGCTTAGTACTGGGGTTTACTTATTAGTATTCTGTCATCCAATCGATGTAGAATCTCTTCCATGTGCATGAGTAGTTTAGGAGAAGGTCCCGCTTTGTTTTTAGCTGCCAATCCAACCAATTCCCAATGAATTTGCTGAAGTTCCTTTGCCAGATTCCGGCGAAATGCAGTGTTATCACACCTAAGTTATATTTGTAATCAGTTTATCAGACACTCCGTCAGACACATAGATATATCCCGGCGTAGTCAATCGAACGTTCGGTAATCGAATCCAATCGAACCCAATCATTCGATTAGTTTGGATTGGGTTCGGCAATCGAACATAATCGAATTCTCCCAAACAAATTGCCAATCGAACACAATCGAACGTTCAATAATCGACCGTTTCTTTAATCGAACATAATCGAACTACTGTGGTAATTTTTTTCATCTTAAAGTCCCCGAAACCAAAGTGAAGCTGGTTTCAGATTTTTGGTGTCAGGTTTTTAACTCAGATTATTGGTTCTGGTGTCAGGTTTTTTACCGGGGGGCTCGACGGCAATCAGCCAGTCATTTCGTTCTATCACTTGATAAACGATTCGAAATACAATCACATGTAACAATACCTTAGAGACTGGGCTTTAGCCGCTCCTGAATACATTCTTAGTGTTAGACTTTCACCATGATAAAAGGAAATAAATAGCGGTGTCAGATTCTTTGGTGTTTGATCTCTATGTTGTACTCACGTTGCTCTAAATAAAACATTGTCACGCTGATCCCCAACTCTATAAGACCTATCCAAAGAACATTACACACTTACACTATGTAATCTCTCACTTATTTATCAACTTCATAGTCAAAATCTTTCAAAACGAACAAAATACAACTTGTTGAACCCGGGGGGGGGGGGGGGGGGGGGGAATACTCCCTTTGTCCAAGTGGTAGGGGTGATCGGCGGTCGGTTTTTGAAAACGACTCCAAAAGGTACGCGTAAATTAAAAGAGCTCTTGAAGCCATGTTGATTTCAACTCCTAAAAGGTACGACGGTATATGACCATATATGGCGAAAAAGTGATTGTGCTGATATCGTTTAATCAGTACCTGGACAATATCTTTCTTCTGTTCTTTCAATTGACCCTAAAAGGTACGGACTCATGTTACGTAACTTACTTTTGTGACGGAACCCTAAAAGGTACACACAGGAAAATTTTCGACCCTAAAAGGACCGCCGATCACCCCTACCACTTGGACAAAGGGAGTACCGAGTACCCCCCCCCCCCCCCCCCCCCCCCGGGTTGTTGAACGTGACTCTGCAAAAATCTGATTCTAAAATCTGACAGCACGCGATACTTGTCCGTTTAGAAAGATTTTCACTGCAAAGTCCATACAACTTGAAGTATCTCGACTGTACTACATAAAAACCGATACAGGTTCTTTAATTTGAACAGAATCTCAAAATCGTACGCTGTAACGTGAACCTTGTTGAACGTGACTCGGACTGCAAAAATCTGATTCTAAAATCTGACACCACGCGATACTTAGCTTGTCCGTTTAGAAAGATTTTCACTGCAAAGTCCATACAACTTGAAGTATCTCGACTGAACTAAATAAAAACCGATACAGGTTCTTTAATTTGAACAGAATCTTAAAATCGTACGCTGTAACGTGAACCTTGTTGAACGTGACTCGGACTGCAACAATCTGATTCTAAAATCTGACACCACGCGATACTTCTAATATAAGTGCGCGATAACTTTAATAATAAAGGTAATAGACTCAGTATAAGAATATCCCAACTCTCTGTTGTACTAGTAAAAGGCACTGGTTGGTTTGCTGTTGTTGATGTTTTTTTAGTGTTTCTGTTTACTTTTTTCCTTGAAACTTGCATAAATTAAATTTATTGCGTTCTTTAGCCTTGGCTTACGTGTTACTAGATGGCAGAAATCTTCCGATTTTAGACTGCAGTGCTTTCTATGGCATTTTATTTTCACCGGCCAAGGAAAATCGAACTAATTCGATTGATTGTGAGTTCGATTGGTTCGATTGTGTTCGGTAATCGAATTCTCCCAAAAGTTCTGGTTCGATTCTGTTCGATGGCGGCCGAACCAATCGTAAAACAATCGAACGATTGGGTTCAATTCGATTGGATTCGATTGATTTTTTGTTCGGTTTTGTTCGATTGACCAGTACGCCGGGATATATGCAATAACTTACCTTCTATTGAATGGAATTAGATAGAGTAAAACCAATAAAGCACATAAAGCAACGACCACTACAAAAGTATAAAGATAACGCTTTACGATCCTTGCCATTGTTGTTTAAAAGTCGTACCGCTTGTCACAAAACTCCCCAAAGCTCCGAGAGGCTGATCATGAGACCAGACGAAAGAGGAGACGAAGCACTCGGTTTAATATTTAACCTTTGTTTGCAATGTCTTCTGATCACGGTAATGAGATACGGACAGAGTAATTATGCAGGTTGAAAGTTGACCAGTTGTTTATGGCTGTGTACTAGGTTCCCTAAGCGGCTTGGTAAAGGCTAGTTTCCATAACCCAAACCGCCCTTGATCGATAGCAGTCTGGGAACGAGTTTGCATAATGAGACGTCGGCCGTAGACGTAACGAAGTTTGGCGTTACGTATTTTCAAGATGTCTACGTTTGTGGAATCAATCTTCTTTATATCGGTCGGTTCTCTGCTTGAATTCTCTCTACAACACCTTTAAAATGTCGTCCAAATGTGTTTATGCTGCCTACATCTACTCAGCGAAGCTTTAACGACGAAAATTTCGAACTATCGAGGGCAGTTTGAGTTATGGAATCAAGTCTCTACGACAAGGAAAGATTTAGTTTCCATAACCCAAACTGCCCTTGTTGATTCTTGGACAAGTCATGGAAACAACTGCGAAAATGTAAGTAATCTTTTACTGTGATAATGGAGAAACCCATGTATTTAATTGAAAATCCATGCGCTATTAAAGTCTTATAGTGGAAATTTTGGTTATGCATGGTTAATACATTATAAAGCTTAGTTAGTTAGTACATTGCATTGCTTGTAAAAATGATAATAGAGTTAACTGTACTGTCTCAAGACAAACACCCATCTGTTAAAGACCTATTAAAATTAAGCCTGTATTACTGTAAACAACAACATTTGACTTGAGCAACATCTTTCAGACTAATTATAATTCATGAGACAAACACAATGGAACCCCCCTCCCCTCCTTGGGGGGGGGGGGGGGGGGGGGGGGGGGGTTACTTTGGGGTAAAATGGGTAAGGATGACCATCGGAAAATATATATAAGGAGTACTCCCCCCGGGAATGGAAATCTGATGCTAATATTACCATAAAATTTAGCAAACTTTAACTTTGAATTTCTCGAAGAATTATTAACTGTTGAAGTTAAGTAGTTTCCAGCAAGTTTAAACTGACAGAAAATTGATCTTGTTGCCAAATCGTGGGAGCCTTAGAGTGATACACCCACCCTTTCCCAAGTGATGCCCCTTAAAGTGTATATCACCTGAAATTTTTTGTTATTTCTATGAAAAGTCTTAGATAAGTAGAAAATAATTTTAAAAGTTTGGAACGAAAATCACAACATTATCATCGTATTTTTGGCTCGCAAAGTCCGTAAAAGAGCTAGATTTGGGCTTCCTGTGCAAATAATTTCGAGAAAGGAAGTAAGAATGGGTCGAGCATTCTGTGACGTCATCTCAGGGATGAGCTGATTCAAGCAGTGATTGTTTTGGTTTCTTTCAGTGTGAAAAGTTTCTGGTCGAGTAAATTTTAAAAACTAGTAGTCTTGTTCTTGTTTTACGAAAATGCCTGATCGTTGTGTAGTTTATAACTGCGACAATGAAGCCAGTCTACAGAAGAACATCTCATTACACAGAATTCCGTATTTCGAAGATCAGCGAGGAGAAAGACATGGGTTGATTTTGTTCTGCGGTATCGCGATAAATGGAAAGTCACAAAAAACTCGGTGATCTGCTCCGAACACTTTCGGTCTGAGGATTACTGCAATATGTTTTCTAAATTGGAAGGGTAAACAGCAGCTATTCGTCCTCGGCTCAAGCGTGATAGCGTGGGTATTTGTGTAGTACCATCAATCCACAAGCCAAAAGAGGTCACGACAATGTCTGCACGATCACGTCGTATGGTAAGCAAAGTTGTGATCGAGTTAATCTGTAGTTTCATCATGGATAGTTATTGCTCTTTTTTACCCCTAGGTGCTGAAAGAGACCATTTCTGCCATAAAAACTGACGAACTTGGCCTGAGTAATTCTAAAGCGGGAGATCAAGCTGTTGGGCCGAGTGATGATCAAACCATCGAGATTGATGTGGGGGATCGAAGTCTTAGGAGTTTTGAAATATATATTTATATATATTTTATTTTTGAAATATAAATTTTACAATTCAATGTGGCAAAACAAGAAAATAAATGACAATTTTTAAATAATTATATGGTTAGACTTAATACACGTCTTCAGATCCACTTTGACTGTACTTCTTTCCGTCCAATCGTCTAAATTTATCAGCTGCAAGCCTCAAAGTCCATTCATTGAGACATACAGCATCGAAACCTGGGTGTTGTGTAATGCATGGCGGTATAGTCTCGACCATCTTGTGGACACGTTGGTTGTTAAGAGCCTCGACACACTGCTCGATTTCTTGACAACAACAACACTCTTTGGCGCTCTGAAGATATGTGATCTCGCACTTTCCACATTGGCACCTGAAATAAAATAGAGGAGATATAAAGGACTACATAGAGGTTAGCACACGTACTTGTTGAGCAGATTTCATATGCTTGTGGTACTTTCGTGACTACAAATGTAGGCCTGTGTATGACTGAAGTAAAAAGTCACGGCATGGCACGTCCGTGCCGTGACTTCTTTATACAGCGAATGTAAAACGATTCAACAGTTAATAGGCTCCTTACCACGAACTAACAGCTTCATCTCCATCGAGACGTCTTTGAAGTTCATGAACTCGTTCTTCTTCCTGTTCTTTTTCGTCATAAAATTCGGAAAGCCAGTCTTCGTCAGCGAGAGGTTCATCTGAATATGGCTGGTATGAATGGTAGGCACCTACCATGTAGGTGTTCGAGATCTTCAGCCACAAGGGAATTTATATCCTCGCTCTCCAGTACGTAATTTTGTTGGAAATTGACTTCAGAGTCAACTTCGCTTTGTTCTGAGAGAGAAATATCGCTATCGCTCGACATATTCAGGGAAAACTAAACCAACTGAAACCAACTACAAGTAGACTCTCGTGAACTCTCGTGTGTTTCTTTGTTGACCAAGAGAAGTGATCCCTGCGATGACGTCACGAGCCACTCGTACCAGTCCTCTTTGTAAGCTCGGAAATTTGGCTCTTTTACGAACTTTGCGAGCCAAAAATACGATGATAATGTTGTGATTTTCGTTCCAAACTTTTAAAATTATTTTCTACTTATCTAAGACTTTTCATAGAAATAACAAAAAATTTCAGGTGATATACACTTTAACCAAGTGAACTAAATCCTACGACCCCCCAGACGATAAACTCAAGGTACTTAAGGCCTGGTTCAAAAAGGCAACTTGGAAAATCACATTTCTTGTAATAACTCGCTGCTCTAATTTACTTAGGCACTCATATTTAGGCATAAGGTTATATACAAGATTTGAGACAATTTGGATCTAACAATTGTGACGTCATATGGTCACGTGACCGTATGGAGGAAAATATAGTTTTTCTTAAATGCGGTCGCGAATTCAATTCACAATGAAATACCTTTTACGTAATAGCGTTAAGGATAACCAGTTAAACAAGATAGCGTTTAGAAAACCTCGGAATTATATATAGTTTAAGAGAAAACTACAGAAATATAATCTGATGAAATGGTCACGTGACCTCTTTTCCGAAATATTCTCCTTGCAAAAAGCGGGAGACAGGTTTTCTAAACGAGGGTTAATAGATGATCATAAACGTGATTATACACAACTATTTGCTTTCACTTTCCTCTTAAACTGGCGACCGCATTTTATATTTTGTTTTCAAAATTCTTTGTCACGTGGTTAACCACGTGATACGCTGTTTTGGATTTCATTCACTTAAATGAGTAGAGGATATAAAACTCTCAAGCTGTGCCAAGTTTTGTGATGTTTAGTCAAAATGATTAGACATTATAATTTTTTTCGTTTTCCTGCTATTTAAGGCTTGAACCAGGCCTTAAGTACCTTGAGAATATATGAACATTGTCATTTCAGGCCATTTTTGCGCATATTGGATGGGCTATAGTCCATTGAAAATCGTCATTTTGGGACATTTTTGCATATTTTGCATGGGCTAAAATCCATTGAAAATGGTAATCTTGGGCCACTTTTGCGCATTTTTATTAAAGGTCTATCAAAAAAAATCTATCAAAACAGAAAAGCCCGAGTTCACGCTAGTTTATTTATTTATTTGTTGTAAAAAACATTAACAATTTTAACTTGCTTCTCTTAATGTTTCTGGCAATGGACTATCCCAGAAGTACATAAGTTTTTTATGTACTTTTGCTATACTCGTCCATCAAACATCGACATTTTGGGCCATTTAATTTTCGCGCATTTTGCATCATGGGCTATAGCAATCTCGTCCCCAGAGCCGTTATTTCTTACTGCGCATGCTCGACGAAAGAACTTGGCTCTGGAAAAGTCCAATATTTCATGCTTTGTGATTGGTTCTTAGGAAAACAAAGAATGAAACCGGAAATGAATTGATATTCCTTCAAAACAAACAGATTGCCATGCTTACTGATATCTTCTTCTGACTGAATTGCAAATAAAGAGAATTCATAATGTGACCAGGTGGATCAAGGTCCGTTTGGATAGACCGGAGGAACGAGGGAGATTCAGAAGGACGCGATACGCGGCGAGAATGTCGGACTCTCGATAAACACAAAAACAACCACACAGGACGAAGGCTAGGACAGAACTGGTTTATTACTCGGGCCCAGGCCGCAGGCCGCCCGAGTTAGAAAATGCGTTTTTCGGTAGTAGTAGTAGTCGTAGTTTTTTTAGTCGGTTAAAGAATGACGAAAGTATGCGACGTATTTAATCGTATCCGGAGTTTCAAGATTACTCCGCAGATTTGAAAAGATAAAGGAGACACAGGACTCAAGTAGATTATGAATCTTAGTTTTGAAAGCAGCTGTAGATCTTCAAGCTATTAAAAGGTCAGGATTCTAGTTCATCGTTCAATGACTAGAAGTGGTAAAAGGACTAGAAGCTCGCTTAAAATATATATTTTTTAAAACAAACGCGAGGCCGTTATCGGAACCATCTGACCTATGCAACCTCAAGACGTATCATGTTCGTACTCACCGGACTAATAGTCTCCCTCGTCACTCAACTGCCACTGATTGTCATGACGTCAGAGAAATTATATTGTATTGAAGAAGATGTCCTTGTTTTATTCGACGTTCGAACCGTAACTCGAACCCGAACTCGATTCCAAACTCGACGTTTCGGGATCTGAAGCTAGAGAGGGGGCCTTTACACAAACTCATCAAAATCAAATCAATTGAACTCAAAGTCAAAAGGTAATCAAATGAACTCAAAGGCAAATCAAATGAACTCGACACATACATGTATATACATAGTCTCCCTCGTCACGCAACTGTCAGTCATTGTCAGGTCTCTCCTCGCGCAGCTGACATTGTCCTTGTTCTTCAACCAACTGGCATTCATTTTCAAGTACTTCCTCGAACAACTGACATTTTCCTTTTCACAATGCCCGAGTGAACGCTCATTGAGCGTCTTGTTCAAAGCAAAGATTCGCTTACATAATACGTAGGAAATCCATCCTGACACACCATAAACCTAGTGCCTTTCGGTTTAGACTTGAACAAGCTATGTGAGTTTCATTAACGATTTCAAATGTAAAAGTTAATTTATAACTAAAACTTCACTTGGCTACAATAACAACCCGATAACAAACCAGTTCACGTATTAATTTATTACCTCATCATCCTTTCTCTCTTAACTTATTTACTTGATCCACCAACAAGGAATTCAGCAACAGAGAGACGATACATGACATAAGCACAGTGCTTTTTTCAGAGCCAGAGTCGGAGGATTGTAATCATAAACGAGCGGCAAACATTGATTAATTAACGATTTGCCGTATTAAACCAGTGGGTAAAACTACTAAAGTATCATTGTTGAGTGTTACAATGTTCTTCATGGCGTCGTATTGCTTCGTTCAAGATGAAAGCTTTCATCCAAACCCATTTTCTTGAGGGCAAACAGCTCCATCGCGATCGAGAGAGTCCGCTATCAGTTGTTTCCGGTAAGTCTCTTTTATGCGCATGTCACAAAATACCCAGATTCTGGGTTCCGGTCAATCTCGTCCCCAGAGCCTGCGTTACTTTCGGCCAGCGACGAGAACGTAGGCTCTGGCATAATCCATTTTTTGGGAACAGGATTTCTTGTTCTTCCGGTTTTAGAGCGCATGCGCAAGTTAGCTGGGCAGTTGGTTGTTGTCGATTCAAATTGTCGATTCAGGTTTCAGTGGAATCCTTCGAAAGGTTTCATTAGGGAATAGAGTACGCTTTAAAAGCACTTGGTAAAGAAGATACAACAGTGAAAGAAGCGCAGTATCTGAAGTCTTTATTAAAAGCAGTGGTTTTACAGCAGAAGGATACGCGAACAGTTCTTCCTATGGGTTTATATTACTCGTGTCTACTTTACATATCAGTTAATTATTTGAATCTATCATCTTCATCTTCTCTAGTTATTGTTGTCTCTCCTTCAAATGTATTTCTTTTGAATCTTTCGCCTTCGTAAGCACCTCGATTGGCACCGCCTTTCAGTTGCTAGTCTAAAGAATATTAGATTTACGATCGACATAAGCTTATGTTCTTTGAATAACCATCACTCTAAGAGCTCTAAGCTTCGTGTAAATTTTGAGCTTCGTTTGAAAACTTTCCAAGACACTTCGAGATACATATAAGCTTAGATAAACTGGATTTTTCTCTGTGCTTAGATATTTTAATATTGCAGATCGAGGCGACATGTTTAAAATAACATGTCAATGAAACCGTTGAAAAATGTTAATTTTTGTTTTGAACGGAAGTTGGGACACCGGATTGTTTTGACAACTCAATTTTCATTGGATATATTTTATTTCCGGAATCTTGCGCGTGCGTAGTTTCTAAAATGGAATAGCCAATCAAATTGTCTCAAAAATGGATTATGCCAGAGCCTACGTTCTTCGCCGCTGGTCGAAAGTAACGCAGGCTCTGGGGACGAGATTGGGTTCCGGTCATTGGACTTTTCCAGAGCCAAGTTCTTTCGTCGAGCATGCGCAGTAAGAAATAACGGCTCTGGGGACGAGATTGGGGCTATAGTCCATCACAAATCGACATTTTGGTTCATTTTCGCGCATTTTGCATGGGCTATAGTCCATCACAAATCGACATTTTGGTTCAATTTCGCGCATTTTACATGGGCTATAGTCCATCAAAAATCGTCATTTATTGTTTTTTACGCATTTTGCATGGGCTATTGTCCATCACAAATCGACATTTTGGTCCATTTTCGCGCATTTTGCATACAGGCAGCCTGCACATGTATGCACTCTCTGTGGACGCGTCTTACGGGACGCACACAGGGAGCCCAACATAATACGTACTAAGCACAGGGAGCCCAACATAATACGTATTGCGAACCATAAAAAAAAAGACGCAAATATCATTTTATTGAATTATTTAGTAGCCTCAGAAGCAATGGTTGGGCTGACTGTGATTTTGCATGGGCTTCAGCGGCGTAATAATAGTTATGATTTATAATGGTAACTGACTGCATGTCGTCCAATTCGTATAGGTAATCAATCATACTCGTCATAAACAAATTGGACTCCCGCTACTTGTTCTGATCACTCGTATGTGGACTCCACTCAGTCCTGGGCCTGACGCAAGCAAAATTTCAAAAATAGTATTGCAGTCCCTGTATTGGTGTAATGTAATGTAATCTGTATAATTACGTGATACATTTTATTGGTGCCACGTCACCGGAAGTATGATAAGAAGTAGACCGAGCTCACGCCTATCTGGCATCTAGTTACTCGGGCCCTTCCGAAGGAAGCCCGAGTAATAAAATGGGCTTTCTTTAATTTTTATTTTTGTTTGGTCACGGAATGAAGAAAAATGCGAAGAATGAAAAAAGAATGCGAAGTATTTGATCGTATCGAGTTTCAAGATTACTCAGCAGATAAGGGAAAACAAACGACACACAGGACTCAAGTAGACTTGATTCTTAGATTTGAAAGCAGCTGTAGATCTTCAAGCTATTAAAGGTCAGGATTCTAGTTCATCGTTCGACGACTAGAAGTGGTAGAAGGACTAGAAGCTCGTGCTGCATCGAGATAGAACAAGTCATCTTGTGTAGTGAGAGAAATGACGGAAGCCATCCAAACGCATACGCCTAAGTACTACATACCAGATACGCATACTCTAAATCTTCCTCGAGTGTTTTCCAAGGGCTGTTCTACAACGTCGTTCCACGAAGTCGAACTCATCAAAAAATGATCTGAAAAGCAAATGAAATGAACTCAAAAACTATCATGACCTCGCTATGTCAATATGTTTGTTGCTAATTGTAATAGTATGTGTACAGTTATGTCCTTGAGTATTTATAACAAGACGCTCAATGAGCGTACACTCGGGCTTATGACAAGGACAATGTCAGTTGCGTGAGGAGGGACCTGACAATGACTGACAGTTGTGTGACGAGGGAGACTATGTATATATGTGTCGGTGAGCATAGATAAAAATCTCCGAATCGTACTTCCGTAGCACGTACTTGGAACGTCCAGTTGAGGTTCATATTCATGGTCAGACGGCTGAGAAATCTTGAAACTCGATACGATCAAATACATCGCATTCTTTCTTCATTCTTCGCATTTTTTCTTCATTCCGTGACCATGAAAAAAAATAAAAATAAAATAAAAATAAAAAAAATCTCCATTTTATAACTCGGGCAACCTCGAGTATACCTCGACGATTCGGAGATCTTTATCGATGTTCACCGACACAAATAGTCTCTCTCGTCACGCAACTGTCATTGTCATAATGCCCCACTATTATATATTTGACATCACTTTTTTATGCGTCTGTCCTCTTATTGACGATAAATTTCGTCATAACATTGTCAAAGTAGTGTGGATCCACGAGGCGACAGCCGAGTATTCGTACTGCATGATTCTGCATGTGCTCAGAAAAGAGACAGAGAAAATCATTAGTATTTTGAAGACCTTGGTCGGCTGCCGGCAATTTAGAGACAGCGTCATATTTTCCTTCCAGACTCTTTCAGCGTTCTGACGGCTTTCATATCATTTCGCTTAGTTTGTAGGCGATTTATGTAGGACATCTGGAGTCGCTTTTACACTGTCAGTTCTCAAACTCTTACTCTAAATATAAGTATAATTTCCTGCTTAATTTTAGCGAACAACTCTAAACTTCTGCCACATCTCCACTCATCTTCACGAATCTGTGAACCAAAGTTTGTCTGAGTCATGCGAATAAATTAAATATATTTTTAGTATTACCGCGCTTCGCTATTACAAATTCCCGTCAACCAATGAAAAAGCGAGAACATTATATACCCTATATATAGGGTCATTATTTTGCGCGATTTATTCTGTTGTTTTTTTTGTGATAAAAAACTATTTTACCACAACTAGTCAGTTTCTCGCTCTGGTATGTCCTCTTATTTACCACGATATTACGTCATGACATGGTCAAAATGTTATGTACTCACTCGGCGTGTTAAATGTTGATTTGCGCTGCTTCGCCCAAAAGGCCATTTTTGGAGTCGGCATGTACCCGAGCCACTTTTATCCCTGCTTGTGACCCGAGCCGACCCAAGAAAGGTTTGTAGTGTAAATGGACCTAAAATGTACCTGATTGAAATATTTATTTTATGCCAATCAGAATACAGGAAAGCTATCAGTGTATATTCGTCAGTAATCAATTCATTCTTCAGCATTCTCTGTTTTTTTTCTCTTATTTTCTATGGTATGGAATAATTCCTGGTATTCCACCCCAAAGCATTGTATAGCTAATATATATTGCAATATCAGAAGTATCAGGTCAGTGAATAATGATTGGGAAACATCTTAAAGGCATGGGAGACTTAACATTAACATGAATATCTATGAGCGGCGATGTTCTGTTTGTTGTAACATGGCTGCTTTTGCATTTATTTGCAGTGATTACACTCTATTCTAACAGGCCGGATTAACGTTACTGGCCCTATAAACTCAATGGGTACTTAATGAAAAAGAGCTTTCCCGGCTGTGTCAATACGTATTCGAATCTCACGTATCCAATCGCTCTTGGATGCGCTATGCTGCACCAAATCACGTTTCAAAGAAAGATGTAAAAAAATCCTTCTCAAACAAATTAACATTAACAATATTAACTAAAGATCTATGAGCGGCGATGTTCTGCTTCACGTATCAATCGCTCTTGGATGCGCTATGCTGCACCAAATCACGTTTCAAAGAAAGATGTAAAAAAATCCTTCTCAAACAAATTAACATTAACAATATTAACTAAAGATCTATGAGCGGCGATGTTCTGCTTCACGTATCCAATCGCTCTTGGATGCACTGTGCTGCACTACCCTGCTAGCAGAGGTTCCTTTTTGTCTTTCTATTTACACTCTTTTGCTTTTGCTTTTACTTTTGTTGAATGGCCTTTTGCTTTGGCTTTTACCTTGCTGTCCAGTCCAGTCCAGTCCAGTTGAGTCCGTGTTATACAACATGCCCTAGTTTTGGCGCCAGAATCAAAATATATTTCTTTGTGAGCTTTATTTTCACTGTTGGGTTGTCTAAAATATGGAAAATGTCACCTGGAAATGTGGGTAAGATATTCGTCAAGTACATTCCTCGTCTGACATTATAATTAAGACAAATACGGGATTTTATGCCGCAAACGTTCTGAAACCGACACAGACTAAAATACTAATCGCAGAGTACTCAACTTTATATTGCTAAACTCCAATGCTTTTGGGTGGCGCACCTGAAGGCAGGGTATATTGTTCGGGCGGCACGCCTGATATTCTATGGGTAAAGCATTGAACTTGAAGAACTTGAAGACACAGACTAAAATACTAATCGCAGAGTACAGTTGACATATTAAACTCAACTTTATATTGCTAAACCACAATGCTTTTGGGTGGCGCACCTGAAGGCAGGGTAGATTGTTCTATGGGTAAAGCATTGAACTTGAAACACAATATTATTTTAATAGAGACAAAATGTATCTTATTCACTTATTGGCCATATCTTTCTAAAATCAGTAAATATAAATCTACGACTAGTAATTCACGTCCCAGCATGAGCCTGGCCTACACCGATGTATCAGGTACACTACCCCGCTGTTTTAATCCACCACAAATATGCATTTTGCACGGCTTTTTTTGCGTCGCAAAACAAAAATGTCAGGGTCGGGGCTCGTCATACTTCATGACCTGTTTTGAGTAATCGTACTGAAAAGAACACGGATGAGAAACCTACATTTTATCATGCAAACACTGCTTATTTTCAAAACAATTGTCAGTAAAAAAAAACCTAACAAAATTGGACTGAAGGATATGAAAAATTTGGTTTGTTTGTCTGAGTTGTGACGTCACTAATTAATGCGCTTCGCTATTGTGCAAGTATATAAATAGCCTAAAACTACTTTAGTATGATCCCGATTTTCGTACATTGACCTTGCTCGCCTTTGCTTTGATGAAGTTTTGAAGTACGATTTTTACGATTCCTTTTCCTTCTGAATTTTTCAAACGTCGAATCAAATAAACATCCATCATTATATATCTGAGAAATGTGTTTCGTTTTACCGTATTGTCGGATACTTTTTAAACGGGTTTTCACGGCGCGTGACGACGTACAGTCAGGCAGCAAACAAAGCGAGAGTAGCTATGCAAACAAAATCTACTGGAAAATCAAACCCTCGCTCTCTAGCTTTGGAGACATAATAATATAACATCCAGACGATTCAGACTATGATCTGGCAAAGCTTGACGAAGCTGCTAACGGGTTTTTAACGGCATGGCCTACCAAAAAAACTCGAGACGGTCACATACTTCGCATTGTGTGTACCGATATGATCAAATACTTCGCATTCTTTTTTCAATCTGTGGCCTAACAAAAATAATAATAATAAAAAGAAGGCCCATTTTATAACTCGGGCTTCCTTCGGAAGGGCCCGAGTAATAATAAAAAGAAGGCCCACTTTATAACTCGGGCTTCCTTCGGAAGGGCCCGAGTAAAAAGCGTTATGATTAATAATGGTAACATGACTTCGTGTCGTTCAATTCGCATAGGTACGTAATCAATCATACTCGTCATAAACACATTGGACTCCCGCTAATTCTGATCACTCGTATAGACCGAATGCAATAATGGCGTCCAATTTCAATTGCCATTGTTCTGGACTGACTAGCCTCGTGTTCATGTGGAAACACAAAAGCGTTTTCACCTGTATGAGAGGCTAGTCAGTCCAGAACAATGGCAATTGAAATTGGACACCATTATTGCATTCGGTCTATGTGGACTCCACTCAGTCCTGGGCCTGACGCAAGCACATTTTCACGCAAGTAAAATTTCAAAACTAAGTAATATTACAGGCCTTGATTGAGTGACGGCTGAAATGTCAGTTCAGATCGGGGAATGATTTATTATCAAGTGCTTTTTAAAATTCCCTTATTCGTCACCTTGAATTCATCGTATAATTAGTACTTAACATGTAACAACATTTGAATGGTTTTCTACTCGTAGTTCAAATTCAACAGAATTATTCAAGGTAAGCTTTTTATATCAGTGTGTATTTATTTTTTAATTGCGTGTATTTTATAAAGCACTGTTACGTGATAAGCACAAAACTGCTTTACTACTGAGCAAATTTCAGAATACTTTTCGGCATTCCCAAACTGCATGACACCGGCTATATTTATCAGAAATGATCTTTTACTTCAGTACTCCGGCCTTTTCTAACAGTTGCTAACTTGACGTCTAGCTTGTTGCAGTTTTCTCTCTAACTTTATGTTCAATGGACAACCATTTTGAAAATATCTGTATTTCTAAGCGTGTGATTCAAATGTTGGTTCTAGTAGCGCAAGCGATTTTTATTTTTTATTTTTTATTTTAGCGTGCAAATGCAAGGGATTGATATTAAATCAACAATGATTTCCTAAGGATTTTCTCCGGCAACTCGTCCTTCTTTATTAGCTTAGCATTTGCTCGTGTAGTCAGTTGAATCTTTAATCTATTATTTTAATAACATTAAATTGAAATGATTCTACAATTATTGCCAGGTTTGACCACAGGTTTGTTGAAGGAATGTCAAATGAATTCTGATATTCATTGCCATATTAATCTCTGTAAAACGTAGAGACTAAAAAAAGAAAAAGAAAAAGAAAAAAAAAGATTATTATTATTATTATTATTATTATTATTATTATTATTATTATTTTGAAGATAAAATATATACTCTAAATTCAGAGAGACAATATAATACAGGTTTTAAACAGTTGGGGGAAAAAGGTTATGAGTATTTCAGGGCCGTACATAACCCAAAATTCAAGGGGGTCAGTACGTATTTAACTCCAGCAAAAAATAAATAAAAATAGCACGGTTCTCAGTACTTTTTGGTATCTTTTTCGCCTTGCTAGAGGGGCAACTACCTTCCCCTGCCCCTGTGCTGTGCACGGCCCTGTTTTTCTTCAGCTAGTTCCGTCTTGAACGGTGAATTTTGTCGTGAGAGCAGAACGGTACTCCGTGACGTTTTTTTTGCGTTGTATTCAAACGCCCCATTTTTCTCTCACGTTCAATCATTCTTTTGTAATACTCCAGATAAAAGCGTGAATTTTCAATCAAGGGCCAAAGGTCGTTTAGAGGTTTCATTTATCAAAGTGACAGCCACAGTAGTGCACTAACTAAAGTATATAAATGAATACATGACTTGCGAAATTAATGACGAACTTCAGCGTAAGTACCACCATGTAATTTTACCTTGATTAATTTTCAAAGTCTGCCAACAATTCAGCTACGGACCAATTTCAGTGTCCGTGAACTGGATAGACATTTACAGGGTCTCACTAAGCAGATAAATTATTTTAGGTAACTATTGATAGTTTTTGTTTTGTGTCCTCTCCCGCGCTATTTGGGTTTTCCCTATCTCCTATGGTAGCCTGAAAGGGTGTCTAATGCCCTAGTCGGATTACTGACGCTCAGGCTGTCATCCCTTGGGTGGGTTCTCTCGCGTAACTCCCGCGCAGAAACGCTTTACCTTATATTTCCTTTTACCACCCAAGGGCTGGCAGCCTGTAGATCAGTTATCGATTCACGCCCTCCTTTCTGTGGCTACAGCTGCCTCCATATATAGTGTCATACAATAGCTTGAACAGTCTCGCGCGTTTCACTGATGCCTTCCACGCAAGCCACTCATCCTAAGTTTTGGGTGGTTGGAGGGTCCTGCCTAGTTAAGTTTTGGACTTGGCTTTTTGAGTATCGGCAAAGGTCTCGAGTGACTTGGTATTAGACCGCATCAAACGCTAAGCTTCTGGGCGCGGGCGCATTTCTCCATCTCTTATTAAGCGAGCGTGAAAGGGACTGCCGCGAATAGTATGCTATTGATAGTTTTCGATCAAAAAAAAAATTAATCGACAACAACTAAAATAAAGTGGACCAATAACAAAATTCGAAAATTATTAAAAAAAAATGTTTCTTGTCGATAAAAACGCGTGCGCATTTTGTTGTCGAAATCTCTCTACGACGGCGACGTCAACCGGAAGTGTAGATAACTTCTGTTCGGGTTTTTTAGAGATTTAGTCAAAGCCTAAAAGTCCTAAAAGCCTGTGAGGTTGCTTGTGAACATAAGTTATTTACACTTCCGGTTGACGTCGCCTTCGTAGATTGTGTGTGTCGTCAGTGTGTAGGCCGGAGAAGTATCGACTACTTATCAATTGTTGTTGTCAGCGGCCTTCTTTCCGTTCATGCGCAGTAGATGCTATAGTTACCAAGCACTCGCATAAAAGTATTGTCGACAACAATCGACTCGAATAAAAAAAAACCTGGTATTTTTAGGGTATGAAAAAAAGCTGCAGATCTTTTGATTATACGCTTCTTTGTTAACTGAACTGAGATATTCAAACGAAAGCTACAGAATGCGCTTCCCATCTTGAATAGCGATATCCCGGGGAGTGATCCGATGGTACTTTAAGGGCGATTTTTAGACCATGAGGTATTTTTTAGGTTGGACATTTTTCACGGTTTGGTATATTTTAGAGTGACGTTTTTCGAAGTTTTTCGAACCCTACCCAGAGGGGGACGTTGGGGGTATAGACATAGACATAGACTTTATTTTAGGTATACGTAGCTGATACCGCAACACCGCATCAAAAAAATATAAATACCGCAATACCGCATCTAAAATTGAAATTTGAAACAACAGTAGCGTTTTAGAAAACACCGCAATACCGAAAGACGCTAAAGAAATTTGAATTTCACCGTATACCGTAGCCCCAAATCGCCAAATACCGCATACCGCAGACCAGGACGATAACGTAATACCACATCTCGAAATATAAAATATATACCGTAATATCGCACAAAAAATCGACGGATACCGCAATACCGCGAGGCCCCACGTCCCCCCTCTACCCATTTTACCTTGAAAAATCCCCACCTACCAGGGGTCATGCTCGATAGTTCATCCGAGCCCGCGCCGAAGAGCACCGCTGGACTCTCGAGAATGACCGGGGGTCTGCCAATATGTGCAATTACAAAAGCTTTATAATTTTAAACAATTCAAATACTTATCATAATTATCAATAATAGTATAATCATATCCGTTGTTTTTCGACCCTAAAACGCCAAATCGCTTAATTGTTTCCCCAGAGTAAATTCTCACTTTGTTTACTGATAGAAGTGTAAATTCTCAATGGACCTTTCCGTAGTTGCCCAGAATGCTTCATGATTCTGCGCGTGCAAGCGAGGTCAGGGATAAAAAATATTTAGAATTGATCGTGTATTGAAGAAAATATGACTACTGTAACGAATCAAGAACAGAAAAATTGTTTTTTCTTTGCTTGAGAATTTGCATCTATCTTTGTGATTCTTCTTACGCACTTTTAATTTAAAAGTCTAAGTTTTTTACTGAATTTCTTCATTCTCTCTTAATATTTTCGATCTACTTTTATCTCTGACCTCGCTTGCACGCGCAGAATCATGAAGCATTCTGGGCAACTACGGAAAGGTCCATACCTTTTGTAACGTGAACGCGGGAAAAATTTGCATAAAGTACAAGTGTCTTCCACAACTTCCAGTGAAAATTGACTCGACAAAATTGACTAAAACGGGCACAAAATGTATAAAGTCCGAAGCGACGACGAAGCAAAGAAACAGAACACAAGGTTTCAAGGATTTCTGTGCAGTGCTTTGAAGACTGAAGCTGACTTAGTCATGGAAAAGTGACGATGAACTCAGTGAGCTTCGCGGTGACCCGGCGCCATTGTCGTCATGTCGCTGTCATCGTTTCTGTCGATTCCAACAAGTAAGTGTTGGTTCTAGTATTCACTTCTAACTAAGCTAGAATGTTTTGTGTTTTGTTGTTTTGGTCCTACGCAGAGTATAAGAGAACAAATACACCTTTCCAAGTACTTGATTCGTCCGCAACTCATGAAAGTAACTGATTTCGGAACTGACCTCGTTACTGTATCGCTATTAAATTTTCAAAATAACCACAATAATATAGAGATATGGATTTATCAATCCAGTACTAGTACTGCAAAGGGTTTAGAGATCTTTAGAACTTAGAACGAAGTGAGTTGATACACGCAGTGAAGAGAAAAAAGCAGTTATTTCATATATTAAAAAATATTCATATTTTGAATTTACGAAATACACAAGATTTTAAATGAAGATGTATAGCCCCCCCCCCCCCCCACGGGGGTGGGGTGGGGGGGGGGGGTGCCACGGGGGTGGGTGGTACCGGGGGGGGGGGCGTACTCCCTTTGTCCAAGTGGTAGGGGTGATCGGCGGTCGGTTTTTGAAAACGACCCCTAAAAGGTACGCATAAACTAGAAGTTGCATAATGCAAAGGACTTGCTGCTGAGCCACACCATCAACACATTAGATACGAAACATGATTAGTCAGCAGTGTGTCCTGACAGTCAAGATTGAGAACTGTAGACAAAGCTAGTGAGAACTGATTATTATAAACTGTAAAATATTAACTACAATGAGTAAATAGTTCAGGGACAATGTTTCTGTATCTGGGATATCTCCTCTACTATAAAGACAATCGAGGTAAAGTCGATCTGTCACTAGCAGTTCCGTTAGGATCTCATCGATCGTTTCAGAAGTCCACGGCGAGCGATAGGCAAATTCTGAGCAAATAAAAGCGCTGAGAAACTCATAAAAGAACACTGGTGTCCTCAACTTGATGAATAGTTCCAGCAGTAAATAAACTGGTGTTTAACATGATAAATATTCGAAAAATCACAAATCTTGTACAAGCCACGAGGAGCTTTGCCCAAGAAAGATTTTCGCAGTGGGGATCCTTTAATTCAATCACCAACTCTCTAAAATGGTGATAATGGGTGTGAACGTTAATTAACTTACATGTAGGTGTGTTGGATTTATCTGGAAATAATCAGTCAACTACAATTTGATCGCTTCCGTCCAGCGATCGTAATGTACCGCATTTCGAATACAAATACTATTATTTATATCAAAACATTAGCATAGAGCTAGAGGAAAAATATCCCAAGAACAGATTTACGGGCGATTCACCTACAATCCCATGCAAAATAAAATGTGCCACCATGAAATCGTAAGTCTCACCCCCCCTCCCCGTTCCAAAGTTGATGTTTGGGTTCAAAATTCCCTCAGATATTACAAACCATCACTGATCAACATTGTGGAAGGGGAAGGGATCATAGGTGTCTCGTTTATATTGCAGGAGATTGTCTATAACAGGAATGATTGGAATGCAGCGTGTGGAGGGATGAATGTGTGAGATAGAGACCACAATATCGAACGGCAAATGCACATTTAAAATGTCATATTAATTATCCTAAAAAATTCGAACAAATATTGCAGCAGTAACGCGTATGTATGATATGTTTACTTATTAAAAGGGCTAATAATACAATGCGGAAAAAATCAGAAAAAAATAATGATTAATTATTGTAAAAAACAAAAAAATCATTGCACAACAATTTGTAAAAAATCCCTTGGCACAATTTCCTATTGCTCCTCGAGGGACAGATGGTGCGTTTTCCAGCTCCAAAGACGCATTATGCTCAAGACATTGTCTTTGAGAAGGATTCGCCTATATTCTGCACGGCGAATGAGCACTTCAGTTTTGTGAGAGGGGGTGCTGCAGTTGACCGTGTTGAGACACAGATGATGAGAGTAAGATTTCGTGCATTTCATTTCTTTTCACAAATCCCGCAGGATGAACAAGTCAGTATCCCATCATGTACGCATTGTTTTGCGGATTTCATTCTTCACTGAAGCCCATGTAATTAGCTGCGATCCGTTTTGTTTGAAATTGAATTAGCATAATGTCATATATTCATGGATATAACGCAGACGTCGGTGCTGTGAACGGTACACCGGGACGGTTCACCATGTTTTAAACTCAGAATTATATACTATGCTTGTAGTGTACAAACTCAATATACTAGTATATTGAGACATTTATATGTCAGTATAAAGATGAAAGGCTTTTTCAGTGATTTTATCTTAATATAAAGATATTAAACGACGATACACCACGGTGAACCGTATAAATAAGATATAATATGTTATATATTCTTTTTTAGTGTCAACGGTACACCGTTGCACAATGAGCTCGTTATATTGCGCTTTTGCACAAGAATACTAAACTTCAAGTCCATCATGGTATGATGGTGCAGAGCTCACTTCTTATGGCTTTAATGTGTACCCAGCGTATTCTGCAGAGCTGTAATATTACATGTTTTAGATGGTGTACCGTTGGGGGTGATCCGTTCATTGTCATAGGACACCCCATTCAGGGGTGGAGTGGGGTTTTCGGTGATTTTCTTGGTCTTCCTCTTGTCTCAAGGCGTGTATTCACAGATCTATCCCTGTTCATATCCATATTACGAATTCTCCACACAGTTGCTCTAGAAACGTTACACTCTTTCGCCACTTTTCGAATTGAAAGTCCTCGAAGTTTGGATAAATAATACACCATAGCTCTTGTCTTGGAGTCAATGGCCATACCTCTGTTTATACCTCTACTGATCGTTATTTTCAATGCTCTTGTTGAGTTGTTGTAATTCAAAAGGTAATACTAATGCTTATATATCATTTGTTTGCTTTATTGGTTCATTACATAAATATTTGAACGCGTTATAATGTTCGTAAGTTCAAACTTTCTCGTGACTTCCAGTTTAAATCCGTTCGCACGTCAACACCTACTTTACGTCATTTGTTTATCTTGATATCTAGGTCTAGAGACAATCCCATGCAAAATAAAATGTGCCACCATGAAATCGTAAGTCTCACCCCCCCTCCCCGTTCCAAAGTTGATGTTTGGGTTCAAAATTCCCTCAGATATTACAAACCATCACTGATCAACATTGTGGAAGGGGAAGGGATCATAGGTGTCTCGTTTATATTGCAGGAGATTGTAGTAACTTCTGTTGCTCTGCTTTCGGGCGAGTCGCCTTAAAAGCAGTTGGAATATCAAGTAGAATAAAGCAAGATATGACTGTTATGTTTACTTAGTAGTTACAGAGAGGAAAATACATCCCAAGAACAGATTTACGGGCGATTCACCTAGTAACTTCTGTTGCTCTGCTTTCGGGCGTGTCACCTTAAAAGCAGTTGGGATATGGAAGAATGACAAGATACACATATGAGAGCTTGTGTTATCAACATTGTTTGATTATATATTACATATTTGATTAGCAGCGAATTAATGTTACTTATTGCATTAACTCATGTGACGAAGACGAACGAATTTATGAGTTTTCCAATACTGTCGAATCCTTCAGTAGAACAAAGCCATGTTAAACTGAATCCCTCAATCGCAGAAAGTCAAAATGGAGTGGAGACGTATACACGTCTTCTTTCCAGCTCTTCCACGATCGAACCATTTACAAGGACATTTAATTTGGCGCCATTTTTGTCAATAAAGCCTTGTATTTCTTATTTAAAACGCTCAGAAAAAGTTGAATTCATGAACGTTTTGGGTCATACCACAGATCTCGGTGGAAATTCGGCTTACCACCGCTTTAGCATGCAGTTTCGTAGGGTTTTTGTGGAGCTTACTGTTGATCTATTTATACATTCTTCGATGTCTGATATTGCACCATACTTACCTGACCTATACATGTATACCTCATTTGGGCTTGTCACATCTTTCTCAGTGTTCGGCTTGTATTCCGGCTCAGTTGTATAAAATCCGCATCATAAAATGCACATGCTACGACGGTACTGCACGAATAGATCTTTGAATTCCGCGCGGACAAGCGAAGAAACAAACAACTATATATCATGTTAGCTATTACTTTACTAAATGCCAATCAAACTCACAACCGATAACCAATAAAAATATAGCAACTGACGCTGCCTGGCAACTCCGTACAGACTTGTACATTTGACATAAGACAGGTACATATGCACGCAAGCGAGGTCTTGCTTTATACTGACCGGTTTTCAATTTATTGCTCTTTTTAATACTTTTAAAATTGGTTCTACCGAAATTAGGTTCAGACCGGCCCTCACGGCACACTGAGTAATTTCAAAACCATAAGCAAATCAGTGCCTGTGGACCGGTGTTAAATGAAAATGCACATACGCTACAGTCGTTTGATCAGTTTATTCAATAACACTGTTGACAGAAGGATTTCAGATATCTAATCAATGCGTTATAATCCGCTAATAGTTCAGTGGTTTTATACAAAGGGAATAGGTCCTCCTGCTGTGCAACTTCTGACTTTCAAAGACAGAAATTTGAAACCTTTCTTGGGCAAAGCTCCTCGTGTGTCGAAATAGCCACGATATCATCCAGACCACAGGTAGCCCAACGTGTAACACGTGACAGAAATGCGGATACCAAAAGATCGAAAATCTAGCTGGCATCCAGACCACAGGTAGCCCAACGTGTAACACGTGACAGAAATGCGGATACCAAAAGATCGAAAATCTAGCTGGCATCCAGACCACAGGTAGCCCAACGTGTAACACGTGACAGAAATGCGGATACCAAAAGATCGAAAATCTAGCTGGCATCCAGACCACAGGTAGCCCAACGTTAAACACGTGACAGAAATGCGGATACCAAAAGATCGAGTGTTGTCAAGACTATTTCGCTGCTCGCTGCGTTCGCAACAATTAAACGAGCTGTTGAAGCCATGTTGATTTCAACCCCTAAAAGGTACGACATATATGACCATATATGGCGAAAAAGTGATAGTGCTGATATCGTTTAATCAGTGCCTGGACAATATCTTTCTTCTGTTCTTTCAAATGACCCTAAAAGGTACGGACTCGTGTTACGTAACTGACTTTTGTGTCGGAACCCTAAAAGGTACACACAGGCTCACTATCCTTTTCTCTTCGTCCCTAGTTCGCCTCCCTTTCCTTCCCCCTCCCCTTCCCTCCTCCCTTTGGAGAGCCTGTCCCCCTCCCTTTCCTTCCCCCTCCCCTTCCTCCCTCCCTTTGGAGAGCCTGTTCCCCTCCCTTTCCTTCCCCCTCCCCTTCCCTCCTCCCTTTGGAGAGCCTGTTCACAGGGGTATCAGGTCGTTTCGAAAGTCAAACTGTTCAAAAGCGCTCGTTTTTGGCGCTTTTCGCGGATATTACGCGATGTTCATATAAATATCCTCTTAAATTTAGTAGTCAGTAGTCGGTAGTCAGTTCGGACATCTATCTGATCAATAAGTATATCAAACCCCGGGATCAAACCTTCCTTAGAAGCGAACGGACCATGCAACATTATTAGGAAGTATATTTTTTTAGAAGCGAATGGACTTGGAGGCGAAAAGTTTTAGAAGCGAAACGACTGGAGGCGAAAAGACTTAGAAGCGAAACGACTGGAGGCGAAAAGTTTTAGAAGCGAAACGACTGTAATTCGTTCACAGGCTAGCCAGAGAACTGGAGAACTTACCTGCTAAAACGACTTCTGGGGCGTGAGATAATGCTGGCTTCTGATTGACCCTATTTTTTGCCACAAAAAATAGGGTGTTACTAAACCACGAAACACCGAAACAACGAAACAAACTAACGATGATACTAGGGATATAATTCTATGTTCGAAGTAATACAGTTTTCAAATCACGGGATATTATGATATTATTCCCTTTTGAAGATGGAACACACACATGCAAACATAACCACAGCTAAATTTAAAGACAAACTCAAGTCACGGAGCTAAGGAAGGCCGGGTGGGTCTAAATAAAATCAGTAAGACTAGAGTATATATCAGTAGTGTTAACAGAGTATATTTTTATTGCTTCTAGTCTGGAACAGGGTACCTATTTTGGCCATTTTGTCTGGAACAGGGTCGCAAAATTATCTGCTTTTTGTCTGGAACAGGTTCAGGGTCTCAGAGACTCAGCGGCACACCCCCGTCCTAAATTTAAGGGAGTACCCCCCCCCCCGGGATATTTAATGCACTTCAGTCATTCCCTAGTCTCCCTCGCAGCGGCAAAGGATATGTCCAAATTTCGTTTGAAAGAACGGAAGTTTTGGTTGGAGACGAGTACGTTACCTTGTGCGAGCAGAGTCTTCTTTTGACCTCCTCCCCGAGGAGGGAGGGTTTTCTTCGAGTTACGAACTTCGAGTTACGAACTTCGAGTTACGTAACCTGAGTATCAGGCTTTTTTTGGCTGGCAGGGGGAGAGAAAAAGAAAGGATAAATCAGCCTGTCGGTAAACTCCCCAAGCACGTCGTTTTTGTTCGCTTGAAAACAAAGTTCTTGTTATTTCAATTCAATTCCAGGAAAGGCTTCATAGCTCCTTCTAGAGCCTCTCTAAATTATTCCCGAATTTATAACAGAGGAAATCCAGCTTATTTAGTCTTGTAGAATACGATGTATCATTTCCGGTCGGCTGTGACGTTTCCCTGGGGACGTTTCAAGCCTTTGTGAGCAAAATCGAGTTACGTATCTCGAAGACTTTATTTTCGAGTTACGCGTTAACTCCGTAACACGGCTGCGAGGAAGACTACAAACATGGCAGCCCAGAAAGAAACGCTTGCTGATCAGAGCCTTCTCTTGTCCATGATTCATGGCATGTGGCAGACACGATGTTTGAGTGTTCTAGTCGGGCTTAAGATCCCTGAACTACTATGCAACACAAAGGAACAGAGTTTAAGCATCGAAGAAGTCGCATCAAAGACAGGATGCATCTCAACTAACCAAATTTACCAAATCATGCGAGTACTCGCTCAATGGGGCATCGGAGTTGAGATGGAGAACAAGCATTTTGCCAAGAACCATGCAATGAAACTACTACGACGTGACGAGGGACCAAGTATGGGCCACGTCGTTGGGTACTTTTGCAGTGAAGAGATGTGGAAAGCCACTGTGTCCTTTCCAGAGGCCGTAAGACAGAATTGTCCAGCGTTTGTTCTTGAACATGGAATGGACAACTTCAAATACATGAACGCCAATTTGAACGACAGTTGCAAATATGATCCCGAAAACATGTCCAAATGCAACTTTTCTACAAATCGAATTGGCAGCGACGAGCGAAGACAAGAATTTGTAGATAATTACACCCAAGCAATGTCTATGTGGTCGCATATACAAATCCAACCTGATGAACCGGGACTCAAAAATGTATACAAAGTGTTTCCTTGGTCGACGTGTAACATTCTGATGGACATTGGTGGTTGTTCTGGTCACTTTCTTGCTTCCATTCTCAAGCAACCTGGTTGTGAACACATCCAAGGCTATGTTGTCGATCTTCCACAAGTCATCGACAGGGCCAAAGCGAATGTCCATGACTTCGGAATCCCCCAGAATCGAATTGCATTCATCAAGTAAGACTTCACGAAGCCACTGCACCGTGATGTTCAGAATCTACAAGTTGATAATATTGTGTTGAAAAATATCATTAACATGTTGGATTTTAATTCAGCCGTTAATGTTCTTATAGATTGTAGAAGCCTTCTTTCTAAAGAGAAAGGACGATGCCTCATTGCTCGGTTTGATGGTGCAATTACTATGTCAAGACGTGACTTGAAAAAGTCAAAACATGGAACAAAAGAACAATGAACACACCTGCTATTCCCGCAGCGATCTAATTAAGAGTTTATGTATTAAATAATGTTGAGAGAGGACCGGATCTTTCTCCAGAAGTTGGGACCCAGGTTTCAAAGATCCTAAGATTTGGGACCGAGGCAAGCTCGTTAAGACCACCCATCCTGAAATTTGGGACCGAGTTTACTGGCAAAATAAAATATTGCTGACGTATGTTCTACCGAACTCTCGAAGTCTTACCTCAGCACAATTTTGATGATTTAGATTGATTGCACCATCCGGGCCTCTTACCTAATTAATATTCCGCCGCATTGTGCCAGAACTCTCATTTGACTACTACTGTTATTATTATTATGAAGTGACGTCATGACGACATGAAGTGACGTCATGAAGTGAAGTGACGGTAGACTAGGAAAAGAACCGAACAAAAAAAAATGAACAAACAAATTCAAGAATGAGTGAGAGAATGGTCTAATGGTGATACTTATTACTTTTTAACTCGAGGATTATGTAATCACTCACTTGATTGTAAACTTTCATTACGCTGCCGCTGAAGTTCATCGCAGGCTCACAACTTTGGAGGGAGGAGGTGGTCTGAATCCAACCGTAGTGATGAGGCTGTAAACTTTCATTACGTTACCGCTGAAGTACATCGCAGGCTTCACGATTTGGCCAACGGTGCCGTCATATCAGTATATTTTACTATTTGCTATTCACATAACGTTTCTGAAAACAGGTGTATTATAAATCTAAATCAAATAACCATATAGCATGATGTGCGTGTCGAGACAAGACGAAAACAAGCCTCGTCCCACATCCATTTATCCCAACAACAATAGAGTCCGATTACTTAGACTGATTCCCGGCATAAGTTGGTCTGTTCGCTCTTTGTCGATTCTGACCACTAGGAAAAGCTTAAGAGCGAAAACAGCGATTTATTACCCTGCGAGCAGCGGTTCCTTTTCGTCTTTCTATGTTCACTGATCGATCATGAATCTTTTACTTTTGCTGAACGGCTTTTTGTTTTGGCCTTTTCCTTGCTGTTCTTGTAGTTCGAAAGAAACCTCTGTCTGAACTCGGCACTTTTCCGTTTGAGCATGCGTCGAGTTGTCGTCCACAAACCGGGACGATAAAGCGCACGCATAAAAGATGGAAGTACTTTACTGACAAGAAATGAGCCTGCGATGTGCGTGCACAGCCATATTTGGATGTTACTGTGGCAACTTGTGACGTACCTGATGACGATATCTCGACGCATGCTCAAACGGAAAAGTGCCGAGTCCGGGCAGAGGTTTCTTTCGAACTACAAGAACAGCAAGGTAAAAGCCAAAACAAAAAGCCGTTCAGCAAAAGTCTAGTAAAAGACTCAGTGAACATAGAACGACGAAAAGGGACCTCTGCTCGCAGGGTACGTAGCGACTTATGGAATCAGTCTAGTAATCGACCATAATCAGCAACATATTTTACCGCCAAATTAAACACCACGTGTCAAGTACATGATCTAGTTAGTGTCAGGGTGACGTTGTTTGGCATCGCTGCGGATCAAAATGTTACCATTTCTTGTGCTTGCCGGCTTACGTCGGGCCCGGTTTCACACGATATTAAGTTATCGTTAGTGACGCAAGCATTAGCGCAGGCACAAGAGACTGTTATGTCACTGTGAAAACGGATCCGCCTAAGGTAGAGGCACAAGGATTAAAAATATTCCATTTCTTATGCATGCGCTTATATGCTTGCGCTTATGCTTGCGCTTATGCTTGCGCTTATGCTTGCGCTTATGCTTGCGCTTATGCTTGCGCTTATGCTTGCGCTTATGCTTGCGCTTATGCTTGCGCTTATGCTTGCGCTTATGCTTGCGCTTATGCTTGCGCTTATGCTTGCGCTTATGCTTGCGTCAGACCCTATTTCACATAACATGAGTTACTCGCGCATGCGTCATGTTGTATTATTCCAAAATAGATGCTTTTTCCACAGACACGTGTTTTTTTGTCAAAACTCGCTTCCTTAATGGTTTCTACCATATTTTGTCGTACATATGTTTTCTAAATTAATACCCTTCATAGAATTAATTCCATAACTGAGATCATACATTATAACAAAGTGAATACTTCACTCTGACATTCAATCACCCTGGAGGTACTAACAGCTGATTCGCGATGCTTCATTCGAATCATTACATGGATATGCTATGCTGCACGGTATCTTTCAGAGAGGCATATTCTTTTCGGACAATTAATGACTGATATATTCATCATCAGGCAAGAGTGGCGAGGAACAGGCATACAAATATCCACCCTCTCTAATTTTTAGGTCATTTTTCTCCCTCCTCTCTGTTTTTTTCCCCAGTTGTTTCTCCCTCCTTCCTCCATATTTTTAGCCATTTCTCCCTCCTCCCTGATCCTCTCCTCTCGGCTCAAGTCATTCCAAAATGACCAAGAAAATACATGTCTTGGCCTGCATATTTAATAATGGTTTATATTCATCGACTGTGGACGTATAAAGAAGTTGTTTTTGAAACGAACCACGAGAGTCAGTAAAATACAGGAAACATATCTAAATCAATTACATAGTTTAAAACTATATTCTAAAAGTGTTTTGAATGATATGTAAGAAGGGTATTTATTGTTCTAGTTATATCAAATATATTGGCCAGGAGTAAGAGTCCATGACAGTTCAGTGGCCGCTATAAATTAAAAATGTCCTCGTGACTTGCATAACATATTAATATAAGTAATTACATGCCTCAAGTGTTTTTGTACAAACGAAATTGTTTTTGAAAAATATTTTTCATGTGAATTTTTTCATGCTTCAGTTCGTTGTTGGTCATGCAATAGAACGGTCTACAATCTAAAAACACGCTGAAATCTCGTCTCGTGGTTTGCATAATACAAGTATAAAGTGGCGCGAAAAGAAATTGTTTTTGAAAAATATTTTTCATGTGAATTTTTTCATGCTTCAGTTCGTTGTTAGTCATGGAATAGAACGGTCTACAATCTAAAAACACGCTGAAATCTCATCTCGTGGTTTGAATAATACACGCCGTAAACATTAAACCGCCAATGAATTTCCACAGTTGTTTTATTGAACGTGACCACTGAGACATTCGTTATCTAAAGCTTTAATCAAAGCAAATGTTTGATCTTGAAACAGATTTGGCTTGGACGCTATCGGAGACGCTGTATCAATCTCAAAGTCAAATTGGCCTGTGAATGTAAAAGGAGCGCTCCAGATGTCGGTCCGTCGTTAAGAGATACTGGGAACTGAATCTGCGTTCACGTATACTCTACTGAACATACGACGTTGCTTGGATCTGTCTGGGCCTGACGCGCGCGCTACTGAGAAATCCACAAGAGACGAGCGATAAGTGGGAATCACGGACCTATAAAGATTATACTTCACCGCACTAAGAAGAGGTAAGTCAGAAAAACCTTAGTTGAAGTATTCATTACTTCATCGATTTTATACGCTTGATTCTCACGCTATAGACGCGTGAATGGGCCCCGGCCACACTACTTCGTTTTCGCAGCGTTTCCCATTGTTTTCTATTCCCTTGAGGACGGAGAACAATACAAAAACGATACGAATACGCATTAGACCTCGTCCACACTAAAACGCTAACCTGCGTTTTCCTATTGTTTCTGGTAAAATGAGCTGATTGTTTTAGATTCCCTTGAGGATAGAGAACAATATAAAAACGATGCGTTTTCAAACGAAAACGGAATAGTGTGGACGGGGCCTTAGATTCAAACTACACGGCTTTGAGTTGCCTTCTATTAATATGGTTTTATGGTTGGGATTTTGGATTTTTTTAACCTGCGCAAAACAATCGAGCATCAGTCGATCTCGTCCACTTGTTTCACACTGTGGCAGTCATCATCAACACTTACGGCGTAGCTTAAAACTTATAACGTGTTAATACTGTGTAATAAGACTTCATAGGCAACGCTACAACGAAACCCCACAGCTCCAAAACGTGCCGCATATTTATTTCTTGCTCTTCCGAGAGTCCGAGACTCTAAGACTCCAAGAACAGATGAAAACTGGGATATTTACAATTTTAGAAAAGGGTTCTTTTTGCTATAAGATTATATCGTAGATCTGTACATATCCTATCCATTCGTGTTGAAAAGGAAATATTTTCCTGAGGTAACGAGGACTTCCAGTTCTTTTCTATTTGATCTTAAGCCTAAAAACTGGAAGGAAAAACGACTCAAAAGGAAGCTGCAAATATGGACACAGCAATGGGGAGTTTGCAGGTGTTGCGTGACATTTTAAATTTTAATCCAACAAAAACAAAAATATAATATTTGAAAAGAGCACACCAAAATATTAGCAAAAATTGAAATTTTGAAGTAATTTCGACGAATAGAGCGAAAGTTATGAGCGACCGAAGTTGGCTTTTTTCTTAAGAAACGTACGGTGGTGGGCAACAGCTTGAAATTACTTCAAAATTTCAATGTTTGCTAATTTTGGTGTGCTCTTTTCAAATATTATATTTTTGTTTTTGTTGGATTAAAATTTAAAATGTCACGCAACAAAATGTCACACCTGCAAACTCCCCATTGAGTTCCCAATATTTCTTTTCAATCTTCATTTGAGTTGTCACGAGATTCATAGACGAATATAATAAACGAGCCTACAAAAGTCGTAAGAACTGTCAGAAATAAAATAATTGAAATAATTATTATTGACATTTTTATTTAATTTAATTTTAATTTAAAAAAATCGTCAAAGACGCCAAAATATTATTTCATCTGAAAATTAAATGGTTCTATTTTTGGGTATTTCACGATAATCAAATATTAACTTCAAGTGAATAAATGATGTGTGCGTTTCCCGCGTTTTGCCTTCTACGTGTCTGTCGTGTCAATACCATATTCTTAAATTCCACTCACGTCATATACTTTAAAGCCAAATGCTATTTTTAGTGCTATGTTTAGAGTTGTTTAATAATCACAAGAGGCTTAACATGAATGGAGAAAAATATATTGAGGCAAGCTAAGGATGTATATATATACCTACAGTAGTTCAAAAAATGGTTGTTAAGGACATCAGTCCATAGACAATAGATTCGTTCTATAGATTAGTTGTTCTATTGTTTGAAGGTGCTTGTGGTGTATGTGATCATAACCGTTAGAGCAGATTTCGTATGACTGTGAAAAACCACGGCGCGCGGCACGGCACGGTCACGGCACGGATTCATTCGAAATCCTAATTCACGGTCACGGCACGGCACGTCCGAGCCGTAAGTTTATCACAGTCATACGAAATATGCTTTACCTGGGCAATACTAACCTGAGTATCCGGCCTTCAAAAAGGAAAGGGGAGGGGGAGAGGCCCGGGGAGAAGAGAGAGGAAGAAGGCTTTTTTTCCCCTTCTCTCCCCCCTTTCTTTTTCTCTCCCCCTCCGCCAAAAAAGCCTGATACTCAGATTAAGGCAATACCGTAGATTATAGGTCGTTCCAAGACCAAACTGCATTATGGTAACAGCTTGAATGGCATGTATGCCAGTAATATTTCATAAAATTCGATTCAAAATGTGTCTTGGTCTGTTGAAATGGAAATAGGTACGATATCATATAGGCTTTCATACGTTTTTAGCTATTCAATCTGTTACCATGATGCAGTTCGGTCAGAACGACGTATAGCCTATTGCCTATGGACTCCTTTATCAGTGAAGTATAGATATACAGTCATTCCCAAAAAGGTTGTCCAGATGAAAAGACTACAATACTACAATAAAATCACGTGATTCATTATGTATATTCAATTTCCTCTCATGAAATTCAATTTGAGATGCAAAAGTACACGGCATTGTGAGAACTGAATGCGCTGGTATCAACTCGCAGTTCCGCGCGCAGTCCGCGCAGAAATTAAAAACATAACGAATCACGTGACTTTATTGTAGTATTGTAGTCTTTTCATCTGGACAACCTTTTTGGGAATGACTGTATATACAACGCTTTATAGAACTCTTATCGATTTCAAAATCTACAATGATCACATTTCTTGGTTCTGATAAGATCTAAAACGTGGAGATAATCTAAATAGACGTTGATAAGCTTTATAAATGATTTTGTGTCATTCGTTTAAGGTTTGATGCTATCAATGATAGACTCTGATATACTCTTAGCACACCAACCGCGCACCATACGGTTAGACAAATCATGCACGCATGCCGTCACATAACGATTTGGTCTTTCTATTAATGTGATTAGCCGCCGCGCGTCTTTATAAAAAGAGACAAACAAAAAAGGGCCCGTCTATCGGTCCACGAGGAGATGTTTAATATAAGGTGTTTGTTCACATTGGCTTAAATTTTTAGGGTATTTTTACATTTAAAACCAACTTTCTTTCGTGATTAAATGCTTTAAAACTACTACCCTAAACATAAACTATACCTACCATAACACCCTAAACCTAACCTTATAAGAACCCTCAGCATATAAAACTAACCTAAGCACATAACATACCCACCATAACACCCTAAACCTAACCTAATTACATCACCTAACCTTAAAACAACCTTAAAAATAGTGTAAACCAGTGAAAAAAATGAAAAAATCCCACAACATAGATGCTTTCATCTGAAACATAACTTATTGGAATGAATTTGTTTTCGCCATATATATATGTCATGTTTTCGACAAAACGGCGCGCCGTCCAGTGCAACTCTACATGCATATACACTCGTATAGTTTACATAACGAGCTATCCCCGGATCGGAAGCGCCTCATGATAAAAATCTCAGTCGGTGGAGAAGTCGTTACCGTTAAAAACCTCGTGGTTCTTTCGGCTTCATTCTGTGCCATAAAGCTTTAGCCCTCGGGCGTTAGCTTGATCGCGCTCTCAGACTTACTGACACTTTAAAGTCCAAAAGTCTAGCTCCCACTTAAGCCGCATCTACACGAGAAAATTTTCCTTGACAATAATAATAATAATGATAATAATAATACACTTAATTTCAAAAACGTTGTCCAAATAGCCAAATACGAATTCATTCAAAAAGACAAAAGAAACAGTTCAGCTTGAGTGTACTTCTTTTGTCTTTTAATGAAATCCTATTTGGCTTTTTTGATTATTATTGGACAACGTACGTTTTTGAAATTAGGTGTAATGATGAGGATAATGATAATAATAATAATAATAATAATAATAATAATAATAATAATAATAATAATAATAATAATAATAATAATAATAATAATAATAATTACAAATGAGAGATAGTAAAAAAATAATAATAATAATAATAATAATAATAATAATAATAATAATAATAATAATAATAATAATAATAATAATAATAATAATAATAATAATAACAAGGAAGACTTGCTCGTGTAGATGACAAAAAAATTCAATTTTTCCTTGTCAAGGAAGACTTGTCAAGGAAAACTTGTTCGTGTAGATGCAGCTTTAGTATCGAAACTATCGAATCAGTTAAAAAATTTAGACATAATTGAAAAGGCGCCAGGTAACAATATAGTAGGCGATATCTAGTCTAGATGTGATATCATTATAACAATGCTTCTAGCTATATGACAGTGTAGAGTACAAGTGGTCATGCTACCTTGCATCCTGTTTTTCACTTATTTTGTGCATGGGCCGGGTCAAATACTTGCGCCACTTGCGCTTGTGTTCGCATCGCTAATTAACGAGGATAGTTGCTTTTATAAGTGAGTTATTTGGTTCACAAAATATTAGGGACCCTAAATGCCAATTTACACGGTACAACTTTTGCTTACAACTGTCGCATACAACTTGCTCACGCCATGTTTACAACACGAGTTGTGTCGTCTAAATCAACCCTACCACTTACTTACTTACTTACGACTTCTAAGTCATGTTGTACAGCTAGTTGTATGGCGATGATTGTAGGAAAAAGTTGTGTCGTCTAAATCAACCCTACCACTTACTTACGACTCCTAAGTCATGTTGTAAGCTAGTTGTATGCGGTGGTTGTAGGCAAAAGTTGTGTCGTCTAAATCAACCCTACCACTTACTTACGACTCCTAAGTCATGCTGTAAGCTAGTTGTATGGCGATGATTGTAGGCAAAAGTTGTGTCGTCTAAATCAACCCTACCACATACTTACGACTCCTAAGTCATGTTGTAAGCTAGTTGTATGCGGTGGTTGTAGGCAAAAGTTGTGTCGTCTAAATCAACCCTACCACTTACTTACGACTCCTAAGTCATGCTGTAAGCTAGTTGTATGGCGATGATTGTAGGCAAAAGTTGTGTCGTCTAAATCAACCCTACCACTTACTTACGACTTCTATGTCATGTTGTAAGCTAGTTGTATGCGATGGGTGTAGGCAAAAGTTGTACCGTGTAAATCAACCCTACCACTTACTTACGACTCCTAAGTCATGTTGTAAGCTAGTTGTATGCGATGGGTGTAGGCTAAAGTTGTACCGTGTAAATCGGCCTTAAGATTTACAAAATTTACGACGGCGACGTCAACCGAAAGTGTAGATAACTTCTGTTCGGAGTTTCGTACATTAGAGATTTAGTCCAAGCCAAAGCCTGTGAGGTTATTTCATCCACAGGGAATACCAACTCTTCTGACTTTCATAGGCTTCCTGCATGACAATCGGGTTGCTATAGCAACAGTTAGCGACAAACAAACTTCAGTGGAATTATCGTTGTATGGCGGTCACTTGTCTAGATTCAAGATCACTTATCTTTAAAGTATCTACGAAAGGAGAGGAAAGCCACCCCTGCATAAGGATGCGATTTGGCAGTTATAAATAGCATAGCGATATGCTTCCGCTAATCAGCTCAAAGTGGTTTTATTTATGTAAATAAAGAAGAACAGCCATACTAGTAAGCGGTCACATATAAAAGTAGTTTTCATGATTAAGCCTTGCCTGGTTTTCCAAACCGACGCAAAAATAAGCTCATAAGGAAATTGACAATGTTGATCCCCGTCGGCTTATGGAGGGGGACGTGGGGGGTACGCGGTATTGCGGTACCCTAATTAACTAACGCCTCTTGTGCTTATGCTTGCAGAAGGTCTGTTTTCACAGTGAGATAACTAACGTCTCTTGTGCTTATGCTTGTGCTTGCGTAAGGCTTGTTTTCACAGTGAGATAACTAACGTCTCTTGTGCTTATACTTGTGCTTGCGTAGGGCCTGTTTTCACAGTGAGATAACTAACGCCTCTTGTGCTTATGCTTGTGCTTGCGTAAGGTCTGTTTTCACAGTGAGATAACTAACGCCTCTTGTGCTTATGCCTGTGCTTGCGTAAGGCCTGTTTTCACAGTGAGATAACTAACGCCTCTTGTGCTTATGCTTGTGCTTGCAGAAGGTCTGTTTTCACAGTGAGATAACTAACGCCTCTTGTGCTTATGCCTGTGCTTGCAGAAGGTCTGTTTTCACAGTGAGATAACTAACGCCTCTTGTGCTTATGCTTGTGCTTGCGTTAGGTCTGTTTTCACAGTGAGATAACTAACGCCTCTTGTGCTTATGCCTGTGCTTGCAGAAGGTCTGTTTTCACAGTGAGATAACTAACGCCTCTTGTGCTTATGCTTGTGCTTGCAGAAGGCTTGTTTTCACAGTGAGATAACTAACGCCTCTTGTGCTTATGCTTGTGCTTGCAGAAGGCCTGTTTTCACAGTGAGATAACTAACGCCTCTTGTGCTTATGCTTGTGCTTGCGTAAGGTCTGTTTTCACAGTGAGATAACTAACGCCTCTTGTGCTTATGCCTGTGCTTGCAGAAGGCCTGTTTTCACAGTGAGATAACTAACGCCTCTTGTGCTTATGCCTGTGCTTGCAGAAGGTCTGTTTTCACAGTGAGATATCTAACGCCTCTTGTGCTTATGCTTGTGCTTGCGTTAGGCCTGTTTTCACAGTGAGATAACTAACGCCTCTTGTGCTTATGCTTGTGCTTGCGTTAGGTCTGTTTTCACAGTGAGATAACTAACGCCTCTTGTGCTTATGCTTGTACGTGCTTGCAGAAGGTCTGTTTTCACAGTGAGATAACTAACGCCTCTTGTGCTTATGCCTGTGCTTGCAGAAGGTCTATTTTCACAGTGAGATAACTAACGCCTCTTGTGCTTATGCCTGTGCTTGCATAAGGTCTGTTTTCACAGTGAGATAACTAACGCCTCTTGTGCTTATGCTTGTGCTTGCGTAAGGCCTGTTTTCACAGTGAGATAACTAACGCTTCTTGTGCTTATGCCTGTGCTTGCAGAAGGTCTGTTTTCACAGTGAGATAACTAACGCCTCTTGTGCTTATGCTTGTGCTTGCAGAAAGCCTGTTTTCACAGTGAGATAACTAACGCCTCTTGTGCTTATGCTTGTGCTTGCAGAAGGCCTGTTTTCACAGTGAGATAACTAACGCCTCTTGTGCTTATGCTTGTGATTGCGTAAGGTCTGTTTTCACAGTGAGATAACTAACGCCTCTTGTGCTTATGCCTGTGCTTGCAGAAGGTCTGTTTTCACAGTGAGATAACTAACGCCTCTTGTGCTTATGCTTGTGCTTGCAGAAGGCCTGTTTTCACAGTGAGATAACTAACGCCTCTTGTGCTTATGCTTGTGCTTGCAGAAGGTCTGTTTTCAAAGTGAGATAACTAACGCCTCTTGTGCTTATGCTTGTGCTTGCGTAAGGTCTGTTTTCACAGTGAGATAACTAACGCCTCTTGTGATAACTAACGCCTCTTGTGCTTATGCTTGTGCTTGCGTTAGGTCTGTTTTCACAGTGAGATAACTAACGCCTCTTGTGCTTATGCTTGTGCTTGCGTTAGGTCTGTTTTCACAGTGAGATAACTAACGCCTCTTGTGCTTATGCTTGTACGTGCTTGCAGAAGGTCTGTTTTCACAGTGAGATAACTAACGCCTCTTGTGCTTATGCCTGTGCTTGCAGAAGGTCTGTTTTCACAGTGAGATAACTAACGCCTCTTGTGTTTATGCTTGTGCTTGGGTAGGGCTTGTTTTCACAGTGAAATAACTAACGCCTCTTGTGCTTATGCTTGTGCTTGCGTAAGGCCTGTTTTCACAGTGAGATAACTAAATGCGCGCGTAATTCAAGCCCACTGTTGTAAATACGAATTCTTGAATAACGAAACGCGGCAGTTTTAATTAAGACGATCAAAAACTGTTTTGTTGCATAATTGAAATCAATCCTATCCTTGTCGACATGTTTTCTTAAAATGCGCACTTGAATCCATTCCGGATATGATACGGAAGCGTGTATATCTGAGCGTGCATAATTCAATACATATTTCGACACTTTTTCTTGATATGCGCGCGAATATCCAATAACGTAGATACCGAATTGTGTGTAACTGCACGAGGGCTTCTAAGGCGGGGAAAAGTCTGGCGTAATCGCCAAGCGATTTCTCAACAGAAAATGCAGTAATGCAACCAGAGTGGCTGTCTAGAGTCAACAACCATATTATTTTCAGTCCTCTAAATGTCTCTCAATTCTCGTCCATTATTCTTGTACTTACCGTAATGCGGTTAGGATATCCATTCCTGAAACAAACTCGTTCTATTGTGTTCACTTTTAAAGCCTACGCGAGAAGGAAAGCTTATCGTCTCTACACTGTATTTCAAATGACGCTTTTTTCCGTTTTCCTTTTTTCCGTAGAAAGCCATTGATATAAATTACTTTTTACTCTTTCGCCTTTGAATAAAATTATTATATAATTGCCTGTATTATCGTTTTGAAGACAAAAAGCCATTCGATACTGGTTTGCTTCTTCGTTGTATCTTTTTGATAGCTTAAATGATTTATTGAAATAATGAATGCATATCCCATTTCTGTCACATAATACTTTTTTTTTGTTGAAAAATTGAAACTTTTATTAATATTATGATTATTATAATTAGAATAATAATTATTATTTTGAAATGAACACATTTGTTTTAACACATACTTTTTTCAGAACTTTTTTCATAATTTTTTTCATACTTTTCTCAGAACATTTTTTATAATTGTTTCAGGTTAGATTTATGTCCTTATATAGATCCCTCGATTCGTTAATTATAGTCTTAACTTAAAGTGACTTGTATATCCATGAATCATGAGAAAAGTCACGTTATCACGCCGTCTGCTCGTTGGCGCAATCGTCGACGCAACTCCACATAAAAGGCATCCTCTGTTCCTTGATTTACATAAGCCGATAAAATCCCATCAATGATACATGTGGTGTGGACAAAACTATCGTAAAAAGAGTATACGAGGTTGGAAGGAACTATAACCAAGTGTGTTGTAATATTCTATTAATCCAAGTAAGACGACAAGGGAGTACGACTTTATAGGTAAGATTTTAAAATTATAGATTAGGACCTAAAATCCCAGTGTTCGAGGCGTTTTTTGAATACGAATTGATACTACATAAAGATGACGATAAAGGGATTAGAAATAGGAAGTGATACTGACAAATTAAACTGAAAAGAACGAAGGAAAAAATCAATAAAAAGAAAAGAAAACGAGAAGGAAAAAAAAAGAGAAAGAAAAGAATTCAACGTACGGAAGAAAAGAAAAAAACAAATCGAGTGTAGCAAAACTAACGCTGTAGTCAGTCTCTTTTAGTTTTAATTTGAAGATCATTTTTCGCTATTTGAAAACCTCTGTTTCAATATAAACTACAATTTTCAGAATGGTTCCTGTTTCAGAAAAAGGGTTTTATATAATGCGAATTAAACTGACGTCGAATTTATCGTATTTGTACTTCTAATTTAAGTTTGTTAATCAACTATATATTCTAAGTTAATATATTTGTGGCTCTAATGTACGATATACATCTAATTGCGTAAAAGTGAAAGCTATGACCAAATGGCATTCTGGGAAATTTAACACAAGGTTAACAGATTGTTATAAATCAACTATCATAAAAATATATATATATATATAATAAAATAAAAAAATAAAAAAATCAACTATCTTCCTATCGACACTAGAATTTTACCTGAAAAGTTGAAACGTTTTTGGAAAAGAAGAAAAAAGAAAAAGAAAAACAAGATTCCTTTCATCCGCACGAAGCGTGTCTCATTTAATGCCTTCCCAGCCACCCTTGCGGTCATAGCTTCTACGAGTCATGAAATTCAACCCAACAACGATTCTGCCAATAGCAATATCTTGGACGTCTTTACACTAGCCTCTAAGAAGACTCAAAACTGATACACTATTCATAGTAGAAATACGTTGAGCTCGGCACACAAAATCTTGCTCTGTATATTGCGTTCGCGAAGTTGTTTACGGTCGACACTAGTCTCTTTCGCAGCCGTTTTTAGTCTCGTCCCATTCCCCTGCGAAGGAGACAACGTCCACAAAAATACATGCTTTCGTTTGAAGACATTTTTTTTGAAAACTAATTTTCCATCCAGACTAGCTATGTGTTTTCGAATCGTTAACTACCCGCCGTCCACTCTGAAAAGTGTTTACAAAAACCTCCATTTTCGTATCGTTTACGTGTAAAGAAACGCTTTGTTTTTACTGATATACATTCGTTAGTGATGACATTATTAATTTATAGCACGCGGTGGGGTTATCAGTCTTCGTGTTTTTTTCTTTGTTGAACGATGCGCAGTTTTAATCATCTTTGTTGTGATTTCTTGATATGATAGTCCGAGCCGATATTTGATATCACTAGACGTTAAATGGAATTGTGACAGAATTGATTTGTTCAATTAGAGATCTTATTAAGGGATAAAGTGAATTCAGGTGTGTATTTCCTTTCTTCTTCTGTCTCTCCTCTCCTCTCCTCTCCTCTCTCTCTCTCTCTCTCTCTCCTCTCTCCTCTCCTCTCCTCTCCTCTCCTCTCCTCTCCTCTCCTCTCCTCTCCTCTCCTCTCCTCTCCTCTCCTCTCCTCTCCTCTCCTCTCTCTCCTCCTCTCCTCTCCTCTCCTCTCCTCTCCTCTCCTCTCTCTCTCTCTCTCCTCTCCTCTCCTCTCTCTCTCTCCTCTCCTCTCTCTCCTCTCCTCTCCTCTCCTCTCCTCTCCTCTCTCTCTCTCCGTGACTCTCCTCTCTCCTCTCCTCTGGCCCTCACCGTGACTATGGCCGTCATACGATTGATTTCACCCCTCAATGCATCATGGTATATTGACAGCATTATAACTTCATTAATTAGATAAACAGTAATTTCCTCTCTCCGGGTGGTTGTTGTTTATCACTTGCGCCGTCATACGATGAATTTCATCCCGCAATGCATCATGGTATTGACAGCATTATAACTTCATTAATTAGATAAAAAGTGATTTCCTCTCTCCCAGGGGTTATTATTTATCACTGTTCTGAGAAATACTACTTAAATACTGAACCGTAAGACTTTAAAATACCCCTCGTTCACCTGCTAGGCCCCATAAAGGTCTCAGAATAATCTTTCCGGTCTTACCATTTAATAAAAGCAAAAGAGTTTTGAAATTGAAGATCAGAGAGAGGAAACATTTCGACCGTAAAGTGGACTATTGCTCAACGCACATTGGAAATACATCACGAATGGTAAATGTACAGCAACGTACTGGAGTTGGCAGTGATTCACAGCTATCCAGTAGAAACAGAAGAAGCCGTTGAAATTCTCCCAGAAAGAGGTAAAAACATTATCATGTTTGAAAAAAAACTATTCATGAATTTTGTTATAATTAAAATAGATGGAAAAGATTATTGAAAGTCGAAGATCGAGTTATTGTGGGTTTTGGCTTTTTTTGGATATAAATATAGATTTCAGTGTCTCAGTTTACATTTTTTACACCGGCGTACTATTAAAATAATATAAAAAAAGAAGAAGAATTAATGTCTATATACAGAGGGTCTACGTCAGCAAAACTGATTTTCAGTGAGGCCGGCTATGTGTTAACGAAGAAAAAAATACTTTTAAAATAATGTAAAAATCATAGCCAAAGCTGAGAATAGGAAAGAACAGAAAAAGACCAGAAAGTGTTCATATAAAGTGAATGGCCACATTGTCCTCATTAATAGATTAGGAAAAACGTATTAAGCCGCGTCCACACGAGCAAATTTTCCTTGACAAGTTTTCCTTGACAAGGAAGACTTGCTCGTGTAGACGACAAAAACATCGGCCAATTTTTCCTTGTCAAGGAAAACTTGCTCGTGTAGATGACAAAAAAATTGCCCATTTTTCCTTGTGAAGGAAAACTTGTCAAGGAAAAATTGTTCGTGTAGATGCGGCTTTAGACAAAGCGTAGTAGTCAAATAGATTAGGCAAAGCGTAGTAGTCCACCTCAAAAATGTTTTCCGAATTTATAAACGCTCATTGCGTAAGCTTCAAATCCTTTGCCATTGAGAGATTCATCGATGAAATATTCAGATATGTCTTTCTGTAGGTAGAAATACCATTGCAATGTATTCAGCAACGGGAAGATCATCTCGAATTGTTTTATCTTCATGATACGATTTTTCTTTTTCTTCTTCATGCAAGGCTTGTAACTTTATTTTGTCTAATTATTGTATTAATTGTTGTAATAATAATAATAATAATAATAATAATAACAATAATAATAATAATAATAATAATAATAATAATAATAATAATAATAAACAATCATGATATGATTTCGCGCCTTTTTGCTGAATCGCAAACGCGCGCGCGCTTCAACTGTAAATTCCCATTTTTCTTTGGCCCTGTCATATTTCTAATCCTCACGTATTCGCAGTTGAATTCGATCTATTTTTTATTCCTGGTCTAATTCTAGTCGGTTAACTGTGTGATTTAGCCTAGTGGATATTACAGTTAACTTGTGCCAACTAGATGTTTTTAAATTTGTTCCCGGTATATATTCGGCTGAGTGTATTTAATTGCAAATATGGCGCAAATAAAACTATTATCATTGTCGTTTCACTACGAATTACCGACTATCAAAAGATCTTTTTATGAGGTGAAATTTGTGTGGTTTATTAATACTCTAAGATAGAGTAGAAAAGAAAAATAGCCAAGAATTCATACGCCGGCATACTGTTTAAAATATATATGAATTACACTTTTTTCTTTTGAAAATCGATTACATATGAAGTGAATAGTGGGATGTTTCAGTATTTTGTGATTTGAGCTTCGTATTTGCGAGTTATGCTAATTCGGTGACGTCAGTTGATTGTTTTGCCGTAACTTATTTATATAAGCACTCTTTTCTGTAATAGAAAAAAAAATTAACATCATGTATATAAGTTGTAGAAAACTTTTTGGCATGCAGATTAAAAATGTCAATAATTTGCACAACGGCGCTTTAATTTGTATAATAAATAAAAATCAACTGACGTCACCAAATTACTCACTATAATCGATTCAATTCAAAATGAAAAACAGCAATAGTCCCTTTTCGCGTTCACAGATCCCATTGTAAAACCGCTGTACTTATTCACATCAGACGCATTTGTACAGGGTTAGCCTCGAGTCAGTGTAAATTATTCACAAATATCAACAAGAACACGAAAAAAAGATGACATAAAACAATAGAAACATTTTTTAATTGCACGGACTGTTTCTGAATCGAGGCTAAGCCTGTACAAATGCGTCTTTTGTCAAGGACAGCGGTCATCTCTAAACAACGCGAAACTGGAGTGTTCATATCCCCGTTAACAAGGAAATATCATGACGGCCTCATTTTTTCCCATTCTTGTTGTAAGTTTGTTGAATCCTTTAATCTACTGCATAAACAAAAGGAGACGCACCGGCAACCATATGAACGAGCAAACAAACTACAGTTTCCTCTTAGCTTTTATTCAATAAGTCAGACGAAATTGATATCAGTTTAAAATGTTTATGCCTTAATAGACTTAGTCTGCCCGGACATTTAGTCTGAGATTAGTCATTAAGATAATGTGTCTAGATGTACAGAGAGTGGACAAGCTAGACTGCTATAATTAGATGAACGAGGTAAATATTTAATACCGCTTATGCGTCGTATAGCACTTTTCATCTGTGTCTCACAATCCATAGGTGCTTTGCGGTCGTGATTCGAACCTAGTCTCCACTCGTGGCGCGGTACGCATCTGTTTTTATTAACATTTCCCATGATTCCTTTCGGTCTTGTTTCTTGAGTGATTTTACTCTCAACGTCCATTAAAACGCCTGTCTATCTATCTATCTATCTATCTATCTATCTATCTATCTATCTATCTATCTATCTATCTATCTATCTATCCATCCATCCATCCATCCATCCATCCATCCATCCATCCATCCATCCATCCATCCATCCATCCATCCATCCATCCATCCATCCATCCATCCATCCATCCATCCATCCATCCATCCATCCATCCATCCATCCATCCATCCATCCATCCATCCATCCATCCATCCATCCATCCATCCATCCATCCATCCATCCATCCATCCATCCATCCATCCATCCATCCATCCATCCATCCATGTCTGTCTGTCTGTCTGTCTGTCCGTCCGTCTTTCATCCTCTTCAAGGAAGTTCCAAAATATAAAGAAGATCTTGTTTTGTCATAGTATTTACAAGTTTAGTCATCAACAGGGTTAAACATATTTTGAAAGAAAAATATCAATATATAATAAGAATGAATGAATGAAAGAAAGAAAGAAAGAAAGAATAAGAAGGCGGAGAATAATAATAATAAATAATAATAAGCCATAATAAAAACTATTATTATTATTAGTTATTTTATAGCGCATTTTACATAGTCTCAACGCGCTTTACAACGTACCGATGGAGGAATTTTTCGGGCTGCATATCAAAGGCGCCCATGCAGCCGAGCAGCTTACAATCATGAGTAGTTAGTTCGTTAGTATGTAGTGTTATGCATGCAAGTAGATTGCTTTAGTTCCCTGCTGACAGAGTCTCATTTAGACTCTGTCAGCAGGGAATTGCTTTGGTTCTGTATTTTTATATGTAACCAAATTACCAGCAGAGAAACCTAAACCAGAAATGAAATAATGCGGAAAACAGGAAATTTGTTCTGGTCTTGTTATGGAAGCATTGTCGATGAATTTCAAGTATTATTCATCGCTTGTTGCAGCTAGCAAAGAAGCGTACTTTAGAAACGAGTGGGTAATAGCTTGCCGGTCTAAAGTAATTCTAGAGGAATCATTTAGTTGTTTGGTAAAAGTTTGCTTTTCATGCCCATCTCCGATGTTTGTTTATGTGTTATTTTCCGTCTGATCTTTCTTTCTGTCCCAATTTCCTCCTGTTTTCTTTCTTTTCGTTTTTTAAATAATTTTCAACATTTTATATTAGCATTCTGTAAAGCAAGATACCTCTTGTATAAAGTCCAAACTAAATCAAATATAACTCCAATCATTATCTAGCGTTTTCTTACTTACTATAACCGCGACTAGCGAGTAAATGCCGGAGTTTTCTAATCATTTTTGCCTCGCTAATACAATGAAATACATCAACAACAGTTTTAAGATAAACACAGTAATACGCTTCTTTTAAGGCTTTGGTTCTAATATATTTACTCTACTTTTAAAACCAGACCAAAGTTGGCCGAAGTCATTACGCTAATCCTACATATTAGTGACACACGATCAAATCCTTTCTCTGCTGAACATCGAAAACTTTTCTTATGTAAAACATGTTATTGTTATGTTCTCTAGATTAGGAATAATTTCAAGATTTCGGTAAACATTAGTCCAAATGTGGTCTGTAATCCCCAAACTCCAGCCAATGAATTTTAATTCAAAAATTAGTTCTTGAAAAACTCTGGTTGCGTACCCCATGCAGTCTACCAATCACGCACTCTTTTTGTAAATACTTTTAACGTGTTTTGGTAAACATTGAGCTCCTGATGTTTGATATTTCCGAACTCAATCTAGAATCAGAAAAAAGCCCAATTAAACAAGTTAGGTATTTTATCTTTAAGGTGCAGAAACATAAAATTATTCGTTTAGCATGGACAAGGTTATTGCTTATAGATGTTGGAATTCAAGTCAGCTATGACCTGATACCACTGACCGAGTCTTCTTCCCATAACTCTGAACCAACAAGGTAACTTTTTATCATCTATTTGAACTGGTTTCTCAGGCCGTGTTTACACTTGGTGGTTTACTGAAGTAAACGAGTTACCGAACCTTGGCAGAAATGAGAAAACTATTGTTTCTTGAGCGGTTAATTTGGTTTTCTGATTTGTACCTTGGTAAAGCGGTAAAAACTGTTTTAGTTAGCCGTAGAGTGGCATTGGTGTTTGTGGTAGTAGTAGTAGTTCGTTTACTGAATGAATGGATGACTGAATGAATAGATGGATGGATGGATGGATGGATGGATGGATGGATGGATGGATGGATGGATGGATGGATGGATGGATGGATGGATGGATGGATGGATGGATGGATGGATGGATGGATGGATGGATGGATGGATGGATGGATGGATGGATGGATGGATGGATGGATGGATGGATGGATGGATGGATGGATGGATGGATGGATGGATGGATGGATGGATGGATGGATGGATGGATGGATGGATGGATGGATGGATGGATGGATGGATGGATGGATGGATGGATGGATGGATGGATGGATGGATGGATGGATGGGATGGATGGATGGATGGATGGATGGATGGATGGATGGATGGATGGATGGATGGATGGATGGATGGATGGATGGATGGATGGATGGATGGATGGATGGATGGATGGATGGATGGATGGATGGACGAACGAACGAACGAGCGAATGATTGAAGGAAGGAATGATTGAAATGATGGATGGGCGGAAGAATACATGAACGAATGAACGAACGAATGAATGGATGGATGGCTGGATGGATCGATGGATCGAGGAATAAATTAACGAACAAACGAGAGGACGAATGAATGGATGGATGGATAGAGAACTCAAAGCGAATTTATCTCCCATATTTTTGCATTCATCATTAATGTTTCGAGAATCAAATCCCAACTAAGTGACCGCGCCATGTACGTAAGTCATGACGTCATTCCATACGCTCTAAACCACGATCTGTCCCATATCAGATATCAATAGGCATCTCTTTCCCTAAGTCTTTCAAGTAATATTAACAGCTTATTGTGTGTACAAGATCCAAGCCTGAGGGCTTGTAGTCAGTCAGGCTAGTTTGAAGCATGGCCGGATAAACCTCTGACTTAAAAACGCACTGAGAGCAAACCAGGAAACGTTAAGGAAGAGAGACGCCGTGTTGTCACTCTGTAAGTAAAAGTCATTTCCGTAGAACCTGTCATGTGCTGAAATATGGTTGATTAGTTGATGTTGGACTGTTATTTGAAGCCTCATTTTTGCCGGAATCCGTCATGATAAGTCACGGGTAGATGAAGAGATAGATGGATGAATGAATGAATGAATGAATGGATGAATGGATGAATGGATGAATGGATGAATGGATGAATGGATGAATGGATGAATGGATGAATGGATGAATGGATGAATGGATGAATGGATGAATGGATGAATGGATGAATGGATGAATGGATGAATGGATGGACGAATGGATGAATGGATGAATGAATGGATGAATGGATGAATGAATAGGTGGATGAATGGATGGATGGATGAATGGATGGATGGATGGATGAATGGATGAATGGATGAATGGATGAAGGGATGAAGGGATGAAGGGATGAAGGGATGAAGGGATGAATGGATGAATGAATGAATGAATGGATGGATGCATAGATGGATGAATGGATAGATGAATGAATGGATGGATGAATGAATGAATGGATGAATGAATGAATGAATGGACGAATGAATGGATGAATGGATGAATATATGGATGGTTTGTTGGATTGATGAATGAATGGATGAATGGATGAATGGATGGATGGATGGATGGATGGATGAATGGATGAATGAATGGATTGATGGATGGATGGATGGATGGATGGATGGATGAATGAATGAATGGATGAATGAATGAATGGATGGATGGATGAATGCATGAATGAATGGATGGATGAATGAATGGATGGATGAATAAATGGATGGATGGATGGACAGAGTTATGTTATTTTAGTATTTATTTAGTTCTACACAGGGTTTCATGTATAACTAGCTAAATTGGACGAATTTAAATAATTAATAACATTTCAAAAAGTAAAAACACTAAAGTTAATTTGAAGCTTTATTTGAACAAACAGTATTTATTCCCTGCATCTTTCTTGGTCTCTGATCGACCATTTACCCAACCATAACCTGTCATACAAATTCGCCCCACCTTTGCTGAACAATTATATACTTTTCATAGCTTCTAGTTATCAATTTATCATTTTTATCTGTTTGTTGATCTTATCATTAAATCAGCCATACTGGGCCAAATTATACCAAAGCTAAATGTATCGTGTCATCTCTTCATCCGACTAGTGCGACGTTTTGCTGAGCTCTGATCGTCACGATTTTGATAATATGCTTCTACATGAATCCTGTTTTAAAGTCCTGTTTTAAAGTCCTTGTTTTTTTCCATATATCTGTCTGTCTGTCTGTCTTTCGGCTGTCTGTCTGCCCACCTGTCTGTCTATTCGTCTGTCTGTCTGCATGTCTGTCTGTCTGTCTTTCAGCTGTCTGTCTGCCCACCTGTCTGTCTATTCGTGTGTCTGTCTGCATGTCTGTCTGTCTGTCTTTCGGCTGTCTGTCTGCCCACCTGTCTGTCTATTCGTGTGTCTGTCTGCATGTCTGTCTGTCTGTCTTTCGGCTGTCTGTGGTGTCTGTCTGTCCACCTGTCTGTCTGTCTGCTGTCTGTCTGTCTGCATGTCTGTCTTTTCAGCTGTCTGTCTGCCCACCTGTCCGTCTATTCGTGTGTCTGTCTGCATGTCTGTCTGTCTGTCTTTCGGCTGTCTGTCTGCCCACCTGTCTGTCTATTCGTCTGTCTGTCTGCATGTCTGTCTGTCTGTCTTTCAGCTGTCTGTCTGCCCACCTGTCTGTCTATTCGTGTGTCTGTCTGCATGTCTGTCTGTCTGTCTTTCGGCTGTCTGTCTGCCCACCTGTCTGTCTATTCGTGTGTCTGTCTGCATGTCTGTCTGTCTGTCTTTCGGCTGTCTGTCTGCCCACCTGTCTGTCTATTCGTGTGTCTGTCTGCATGTCTGTCTTTCAGCTGTCTGTCTGCCCACCTGTCCGTCTATTCGTGTGTCTGTCTGCATGTCTGTCTGTCTGTCTTTCGGCTGTCTGTCTGCCCACCTGTCTGTCTATTCGTCTGTCTGTCTGCATGTCTGTCTTTCAGCTGTCTGTCTGCCCACCTGTCCGTCTATTCGTGTGTCTGTCTGCATGTCTGTCTGTCTGTCTTTCAGTCTGTCTGTCTGCTCACCTGTCTGTCTATTCGTGTGTCTGTCTGCATGTCTGTCTTTCAGCTGTCTGCCTGTTTGTCTATTCGTCTGTCTGTCTGCATGTCTGTCTGTCTGTCTTTCAGCTGTCTGTCTGCCCACCTGTCTGTCTATTCGTCTGTCTGTCTGCATGTCTGTCTGTCTGTCTTTCAGCTGTCTGTCTGCCCACCTGTCTGTCTATTCGTGTGTCTGTCTGCATGTCTGTCTTTCAGCTGTCTGCCTGTTTGTCTATTCGTCTGTCTGTCTGCATGTCTGTCTATCTGTCTTTCAGCTGTCTGCCTGTCCACCCGTTTGTCTATTCGTCTGTTTGTCTGCATGTCTGTCTGTCTGTCTTTCAGCTGTCTGTCTATCCACCCGTTTGACTATTCGTCTGTCTGTCTATCTTTCTGCTCTCTGTCTGTATGTCTGTCTGTCTTTCAGCTGTCTGTCTGTCCACCCGTTTGTCTATTCGTCTGTTTGTCTGCATGGCTGTCTGTCTATCTTTCAGCTGTCTGTCTATCCACCAGTTTGACTATTCGTCTGTCTGTCTATCTTTCTGCTCTCTGTCTGTATGTCTGTCTGTCTTTCAGCTGTCTTCCTGTCTACCCGTTTGTCTATTCGTCTGTCTGTCTGTCTGTCTTTCCACCTGCCTGTCTATCCGTCTGTCTGTCCGTCTGCCTATCCGTCTCTCCCGCTGTCTATATAATTCTCATATCATGTCATTACCCTTCAACCTCATCAAAACAAACCGCAAGTATCCATTCACCCACTAAGAGCACCTGACACGATCATCAACGTAGCTTTTCCGCATTTAAACCAGCAGAATCTTAAATACTTACGACTCGCAATCAATTCCAAACAATCTGGAGTGTTTTGTTTGACTAAGATAAAAATATATAGCAAGCTTTTAGACAAACAGAAGCAACGATTTAAACAAGAGACGCGATTGGTTGAGCAGCAAGGGGATTAATCGATTCCTCTTAACGTCAATGAAATTTCAATCTCAGATAACTTAGTACTTTATGGAACCGAAAGTAGTGTGCAACTAGACGCAGATAATGTAAAGATAAAATAATAATAATAATAAAAATAAAAATAGTAATAATAATAATAATAATAATAATAATAGTAATAATAAAAATAATAATAATAAAAATAATAAAAATAAAAATAATAAAAATAAAAATAATAAAAATAAAAATAATAGTAATAACAATAATAATAATGGTCTTGAGAGCAGAAGCTTCGTCAATAATTTGATAAAGATTACGACAATTTTTAATTTAAACATGTTTCGGCAGTGCTGCTGCCATCATCAGTAATTTAATGAGTGATCTATACAATGTATGAGCTTATATATAATATATCAGTATGAAGAACAAAAGAACATTGAAGTATGTGATTACAGTGAAAGTTTTAAATTTACATGAGAGACTTGTTAATAATAATAATAATAATTGTTAATAATAATAATAATAATAATAACAATAATAATAATAAAAATAATAATAGTAATAATAATAATCATTTAATAATAAAGACTAGCGATAGGAAAAAACGACGTTTCGATGCCAACATGACATCATTTTCAAGTTCAAATGGACGTATGTAAATGTAGACTTATAAGTAGTAGACTGAATACAATGGCTATTGTTCTTGGTTCTTGGGCTATTGTTCTTATGTAAATAATAGCTAAGCGTTCTTAAGTAAATAATTTCGCTTTGATTGAATCTGATTGTGTATTGAGATCTGGTTTGTGCTCTCTGATAAGTAGCATTTCATATATAAGACAGTCTAGTTTGTTCTTACACTTCTTCAAGATAGAAAAATATTCCATGAATCTTGGCTCAGGAATGTCTTCATCTTTGTGTTTTTCACGGAAGTGTTTCCCGATGGCGGTGTACCTGTGCTCTTGAACGCGTTGATGTAGGTGTCGGCATGTGTAGCCGACATAGCTTGAATCACACAAGCTACATTGGAATTTGTAGACAACGCTTTGTTGATTTACGATGGCAGGTTTCAACAATAATAATAATAATAATAATAATAATAACAATAACAATAACAATAATGATCATGATAATGATCATAATAATAATAATAATAATAATCAATCTTCTTCAGTGTAACGATCTTTTTGTAATGCGTATGCTATTTTAAAATTACTAGCGCGCGATATTGCTGGCAGAGCATCTGTGATCAGAGGTCCTGGGTTCGAATCCCATCAGGGTCAGATATTTGTTCATCTTTCTCCTTTTATTTATTTTTTATTATTTTGTATATTTGTAGGCGCACCCTTTCGTGCCTGCTATATATACATTAGACACGTCTACTGTTTACTAGTTTAAAATATATTACCCATTACCAAATAAGGAGAAACGAGTTTTCATTGCCAAATATGGAGACCAATAGAAGTGGATTTTCAATTACCTCTTAATTAGCAGAAAGGATCTTGTCTATGTATGCTAGCATCAAGTGTCTTAATCTTCTTCCCAATCACGCCCTGGCAGACATTGAAGGGGGAATAATTATAAACTCGTTACTCTTTGATGTTTAACAGCATGAGACGTTTCATCGTCAAGATTCAACGTTAGATAGAAGTAAGCCCAGAAAGAAGAAACGATGCTGATCAAGGCGTAAACTCGGCTTATATAGACAAAGGGACCCCGCGTGTGTGCTCCACAAAAAGGTGTATAATTCGGCCCCCTTATACTACTAAAATGATAAGTGAAGTTATAAATAAGGCTTATACAAACAAAAGGTGCTCCATAAGGTGTATAATTCGGCCCCCTTATACTACTAAAATGATAAGATGAAGTTATAAATAAGGCTTATACAAAGGAACTCCTCTTTTGCTCCACAAAAAGGGGTATAATTCGGCCCCTTATACTACTAAAATGATAAGATGAAGTTATAAATAAGGCTTATACAAAGGAACTCCTCTTTTGCTCCACAAAAAGGGGTATAATTCGGCCCCCTTATACTACTAAAATGATAAGATGAAGTTATAAATAAGGCTTATACAAAGGAACTCCTCTTTTGCTCCACAAAAAGGGGTATAATTCGCCCCCCCTTATACTACTAAAATGATAAGATGAAGTTATAAATAAGGCTTATACAAAGGAACTCCTCTTTTGCTCCACAAAAAGGGGTATAATTCGGCCCCCTTATACTACTATATTTCGGCCCCCTTATACTACTAAAATGATAAGATGAAGTTATAAATAAGGCTTATACAAAGGAACTCCTCTTTTGCTCCACAAAAAGGGGTATAATTCGGCCCCCTTATACTACTAAAATGATAAGATGAAGTTATAAATAAGGCTTATACAAAGGAACTCCTCTTTTGCTCCACAAAAAGGTGTAGAATTTCGGCCCCCTTATACTACTAAAATGATAAGATGAAGTTATAAATAAGGCTTATACAAAGGAACTCCTCTTTTGCTCCACAAAAAGGGGTATAATTCGGCCCCCTTATACTACTAAAATGATAAGATGAAGTTATAAATAAGGCTTATACAAAGGAACTCCTCTTTTGCTCCACAAAAAGGGGTATAATTCGGCCCCCTTATACTACTGAAATGATAAGATGAAGTTGATAAATAAGGCTTATACAAAGGAACTCCTCTTTTGCTCCACAAAAAGGGGTATAATTCGGCCCCCTTATACTACTGAAATGATAAGATGAAGTTATAAATAAGGCTTATACAAAGGAACTCCTCTTTTGCTCCACAAAAAGGGGTATATTTCGGCCCCCTTATACTACTAAAATGATAAGATGAAGTTATAAATAAGGCTTATACAAAGGAACTCCTCTTTTGCTCCACAAAAAGGTGTAGAATTCGGCCCCCTTATACTACTGAAATGATAAGATGAAGTTATAAATAAGGCTTATACAAAGGAACTCCTCTTTTGCTCCACAAAAAGGGGTATAATTCGGCCCCCTTATACTACTGAAATGATAAGATGAAGTTATAAATAAGGCTTATACAAAGGAACTCCTCTTTTACTCCACAAAAATGGGTATAATACGGTCCCCTTACACTACTCAAGTATATACACAGGGAAACAAATTCGTTCTTAAGAGGTCGATGGGCGGAGACTTGATGCGCGATTGTAATCATATATCCTTCTACATCGCCTGTGTTTGTTTTTTTTCTATAGTTGTTGTAGTCAATTAATATCTCATTATGAGTCGCTGTCAAGTATATGTGATAGAATCATGCTAAGACACTGTTTTTCTCCTTTAGACATATGACACGGGATTTGGATAACACACGCTAGTGAATCGTCGATGGTAAGGATTTTGGCAGAGAATCGGGAGATATATTGAGCGCTGAAAAGGTAGGAGAACCGTTTTCAGTGTAGTAAATTGTGAATGGATTTTTATTACGAAATAGTTTCATGTGAGTCTGTCTGTTCGTTTTGTGAGTCAGCTGCTTCGTGGCTATCAATTCTGACACTGAGAGCAATTCTTTTTGAAAACAAAACTCTCTTTATTTCCCCCTTTTCTGGAAATGTTTCACAGCGAAAGCCAACTTCACAGCATCGGAAATACACACTCTTGAAAATCTCTCAGACATTTTTAATTCAACTATTTAATTTATTTATTTTGCTCAAAGTCACTCTTGGATTGGGGTACAATTTGAAAGCCACCATAGTTTAATATAAATTAGTTTAATTTGAAAGCAAAAGGAATCTTTCAGTGAAAAGGAATCGAGTTTGATCGAATATTTCAAAGGAGAGAGATTCCGCGGTACGCCAGACAATTGATCAAATTAAATAACTAAAACTATGCCCTTTTAACAATTAAAATTGCCATAAAATATCAAGAAAGGCCGTAAAAAGTGCCGCACAATCAATGCATATATATTTACCACACTTCAAAGTCCAAAATCCCCAAAGTAGATATTTTTCATTGAGCGTAATGATGTTTATTAGAGTTGTTTGCTATATAGACGCGAGATCTAAGAGCGACTTGAATCTTCCAGAAAAATAAAAGACGAGAAGTTCACTCCGGAAATTGTCATCTTGTCTCCTCAAGTTTTGAATATTCACAAAATCTCACGCAAGTTTACTTATATCTGCGCTTTAGATTAGTTTCCAAAATCAAGGCACAGCTTTGATCGATAGTATATATCACTGAATCATAAAGCCAAATTGTCATTCCAATTGCATGATCATCGAATATATATTTTTAATATTTACACAGAATGCCCGATGGTTGTGTATCTTAAAGAGTGGTTTAGGATATCTTGCAATTATCTTCGTGCTTTGGGAGGATAAGTAAATAATCCTGGATTCGTAAGCTGTATTTTTGCTTTAATCCGTGTAGAGTGCGTCGATGTTTGCGAGAGACCACGAGATGAAAGTGCTAATATCATTTTAATGGTTGTTTGTCTCCGATTGGAAACTGAAACTTGTGTTTCCTCGTTCGTTTTTCGATGCCATTGGTAGTATCTCCGTTTCTCTACTTTAAAGCATACGAGATCTTTTTAACGGGGAGTTTTTCGGTTCATTTTCTGCAATGAAAGTGCGTATAATCATGTTGCCGTGACTTGTTTGGTAATATATCTAACTCAAGAATACCTCATCTTCTAGTTTTCAAATCTCATTATACGTAATTTATCGTACTCGTATTCCTTCTCCTAGAAACAACATTGCTCTCACAAGAATAACTCGATTTTTTTTGCAAAAAAAAAAAAAAAAAAAAAAAGGAAAAAAATGCCCTAAGATTTCAACCCCAAATGGTGTGTATTTCTAAGGAGGGTGTAATTTTCCATTTTGTTCCATGATTTTGATTGATTGACTTTCATTGCGTCAAGCATTGCGATAACATTGACAGCGCTTTATGGAGTTAGTCTAGTATATTCGCTCCTCTCTGTGTTAATTGAAGGAGACAACATGAAATATAAAGTAGTGGGTTAAATATTGTAGTCCGGCATAAATACGATATTTAGCATTGATGCTCGGCGTCTTATGATCCAACTAAGAGCATATCGTCTGCGAAAAAAAAAAAAAAAAAAATAGAAAGGAAAAAAATGAAAAAGAAAAGAAAGAAAAAAAAAAAAAAAGAAAAAAGAAAAAAAGAAAAAAAAAAAAGAAAAAAAAGAAAAAACCTGAAAAAAAAAAAAATAGGGAAATAGAAAAAAAAATATTTTTTTCAACAGAAAAATATAAATTGCCAGGTTTTTTTATTTTTCTAGAACCTACTGTATATCATGTGTATTATCTGTTTCCTTTGGCGTCAGAAGTGAGAGTGAAAAAAATAATGATTCGGTTCATATATTACTTCTGTAATGGTGGATACCATCTACATTCAATTTGTAAAGAAAGGTTCCAATATTGCCTTGTATCAGGAGCCCATTACTAGGAGCCTTCCTCTCCTATAATAGGTTTGTGTGACATCAAATGCACAAATTGGGCTAAAAATAGAACACTCATTAAAAATTCTGCGCGATTAACCAATCATGTCGCGTCTTACACAATAGGAATTTGACGTCAGATTCAACACTGCTAGCTTTGCTTTCAATGTCGGCCGAAAGCGTACCGTGTAGTTCCAGTGATTCTAATAAAAGAATCAGAATCTAGTGAAATTTCAGATCAGTTTCGTCGTTTGCCGACTTCAGTACTTCATCAAGCGAGGAAGAACAATGATTGAAAACATTAAAAACAAAACAAAAACGCAACTCCAGGTATTATTATTTATATCAAAACTTCAAGTGCGAGAACTTCTAAAAACAAAGCTACTAGTTAAAAGGGCCAGTTCAAAACCCGGCCAAAAAACGAACATCTTCTGCTCTTTCTGAGAAGGAATTCAACGATCTGGTATCATGGATAAGTCTTACGAAGAACATAATTAAACTTGTGCAGGACTAGCAGTGAGAACCAAGCTAATGAATATTCCAAACCGCCGGTGTGTTTTGCTAATTAGCAATTGTTATCTGAAACGCAGCAAAATGAATCACGAGGAGCTTCTTTTTCTGTGGCCTGGATGAATTTTATCGCATTTTTATTCATCGGCTGATCTTGGAGTGCCGGCTTTCTTGCCTTCTTTGAACTGAAGACGCCTTTGGCGAATGAACTTCGCATACACTCAGTGATAACCCTCTTGTTTTAGTGTTCTTTGCCGCTCTTAGCTTTAAGGCACGGTTCGTCGGTTGAAAGTTTCAGTTGTTTTTCAACTATCTTTCGGCGAAGAAGTTCTTTAGCAAAGTGCACATTTGTGTGGTTCAGTAATTGTTATGTTGGCGCCGCTATCCAACTTTTGCTTCATCAGAGTCGAAATCATTGGAGAACGCTTCATTCTTACGAAGACTAAATCATGAATCAAAAACCAAATGTAAGTTGATAAAACAAGAATAAACATATGAAGCGATAGGTATAAGAACGTAGAAGAATTTCGCGACAACGTGAGTCGCCAAACTAAAAGTCTCTACTAAGCGCTCTGGCAGTATGTCAGTTTATTGATACATGTGATTCATTCATTGTACACAGTTGTCTCGTTCTTGTGCAAGGGAAAAATAGACTTGGACTTCCATGGATTAAGAATATCAATATTTTGGATCAAGTCCTCGCGTCTTCCGTTTGGCGGCCATTTTATTTTTCAATTTGAAATTCTTCGGAAATTTGCATATCTAAAAATAGCCCAATTTGTGCATTTGATGTCACATGAACCTATTACTAGAGGAAGGCTCCTAGTAATGGGCTCCTGCTTGTATAGTTTATTCTAATTCTTTTTGAGAAAATATCCAGACGTCAGTTGAGGTATTTTCAAGTTGATACAATTTTTACCGGCTGAAAACTTAAAGAAAGAAAACGATTTATTGAGCGACGTTTCGGAGTGTCGTCTGTCCTCATGACGTCGAGCTACTAAAACAGAAATAGAAAGAAAACTCAAGTATGAATGAGTAATGTAATTTCCATAAACTTATGAGAATTTTCCATAAGTAAAGGTTTTTCGAGACATTTTATATGAAAAAGTAGAAAAATAATAATTTTGTTTTTTGAATTTTCGCATATTATTTTTTCCATTTCTATTCACCGATAAAGAGCGATTTGTTTGGGCTCCTGAGTTGTAGCTGTGTCTTGCAATTAAATTACAAATTACAAGCTGTGCGTTGTACATAAATGTACATTAAATATCAATTAATTCACAACTCATTGGTGCTGATTGGCCATCGTGAATGTTAAAATACATTCAGAAATCTCTGTGATCTGATTGGTTGTTACCTGTGTTTGCATCAGGCTATGGAAACACGGAAAACGTTTTTTTTACAATAACAGAGCGAAATCTCGCAATCTGATTGGTTCTCAGCCGTTGTCAATAAGAGTACAGACACACTGTATGACGAATCGCTCGCGCACGGAGCCAGCGCGCGCTTGAAACAGTTTTTCTTTCAAACTTTTTCCTTGTTTTTGGATGCTTTTTGACTTTGTTATTGTAATAAACAGATTGATCGCTACGCTCGTGATTCCACTTGAGTTTTGGACATTTTATGATGTCAAGTGTGTGTCAATAAGAGTACAGACTACTCAAAAAACATCTGCAATTTGTTAAATTCATTCATGTTTAATAATCAGTCTATTTTCCTCATTATTTGTCCTACTAATTCTGTAACCAATATGGCCAACTTCTGTTGAGGTAATTTCAGCGTGCTTCATCTCTTCTAAGTGGTTCTTAGGTCCAATTCAACATAATATCGCGTCTATATTATCAACATAAATCATCGATCGTATAACAGACATGCGACCACATTAACCCATGCAATACACACAATATAGATGAGTTATACCTCAAAATATCAACGAAAATAACGAGTTTAAATATCTGCGTATCGAAAACAGTATTTGTAAATATGAAGCTGTGTTATTTAAGAAAATGTATCAGTTTGTAGCACGAGTATTGTTGACTTAGGTTCGCAATGGACAGTGGTAAAATTTTCAACCGCCATCTTGTTTTTGTATAAAAATAAAAATAAAAATTAATAAAAAATTAAACATTAAAAAAAAAATTAAAAAAAAAAAATAAAAAAATAAAATAAAAAATAAATAAATAAATAAATAAAAATAAATAATAATAATAATAATAATAACTTTATTGGAAATATCTATATATACAAATTATACAAACTCTTCGTAAATTGTGTGTAAATTAAATTATTTATAGTTCCATCTGGAGTCGTTACACGCAATGTCCGTCAAATGAAGCCATTTAAAATATCGCGTCGTGTAAAAGTAATATAGAGTCATTTTAATTCGTAATGAAAGAGTTTGATTGGATGAGATGCATCTGCACGCGTTTTGATTGGTTCAGAAAGGAAGCCATTTGAGTGTCACGGTTGAGGTTTGCTCATACGAAAACGACTGTAAAAGAGTTTGATTGGATGAAATGCATCTGCACGCTTTTTGAGTGTTCAGAAGGAAGCCATTTGAGTGTCACCGTAGGTTTCCCACTCGTACGAAAACGACTGGATTGAAAGAGTTTGATTGGATGAGATGCATCTGCACGCTTTTTGATTGGTTCAGAAAGGAAGCCATTTGAGTGTCACGGTACCGAAGGTTTCCCACTCGTACGAAAACGACTGGATTGAAAGAGTTCGATTGGATGAAATACACCTGCACGCTTTTTGATTGGTGCAGAAAGGAAGCCATTTAAACACGAAACCGCGCTATAAAAGGGACTGGACCGCCTTCATTTCACACAGCTCAGTTGAATCAATTTGAAATGGTGGAGTAACATCTTCGTATTCATGTCGTATTGAATGACTCAAAGTTCATAGTTATAATTCAGCTAGACTTCGATAAAACTGAGCTAGATATCAATATTTTCAAAACTGATCATTCAAAACTAATAACAAGATTTTGAAAATGAGTTCTTGATGTTATTAAAAGAACGAAGAAAGTCAAAAATTTGAAATTTCAATTTTGAATTCAAATTTCGCGCCCATTGTTACGATCCAGAGCTCTTGATACGATGGATTCAGGTGATAGCTGCCTGGCACAGGTCCTTTTATAGCGCGGTTTCGTGTTTAAGTGTCACGGTACCACAGGGTTCCCACTCGTACGAAAACGACTCTAATAGCTGAAAATGATCCGGTATTAACTAATACACTGAAAACGATTTCTACGTGTTCTACAAAATAATTAGGATAGAAATAGACTACTGTCTGTGCTATGAATGTTTCGGCGTACCGCCGCGCGTAGAGCCCGCAAAGCGTATTAGTACATTCTCGCTGAGCCGATTATGTTGTAATGCTGTAGTTAATGCTATATTACTTTGTGTCTTGAATGGGTTTTACGCGCGGCGATGCACGACTCTTTCTTTGATATGGTTCCGGCAGAATCGCTAATTACAACTTATACACCTATTGTAACAAATTGTAACAATGTAATATTGAAGCTGAAAAGTTTTTTACAATAAATATTTATTTAAAAAAAAATAATAATAATAATAATAATCTTATACACCTATTCCAAAACTCGTTGTCCCCGCCGAAAGCAACAAGCACGAAGCTGACGACCGCAAAGGACATTGGGACTTTCTCCTTATTCATTTATTCATCAGTAGACATTTTAACAACATGCATTTTCAAATGGCCGAATAGTTCCAAATGATTGCTATTCAACGCTCGTAGGGATAACTTCTCAAGTACCACGGATAAATTAATTAATTAGGAGATTCCCAAAGTCCTTTGCGGTCGTCAGCTTCTTGCTTGTTGCTTTCGGCCCGGACAACGATATTTGGAATAGGTGTATATGCCGATACATTTATCGTATCATCATATCCTCGTGTTTTTTCTATTTAGTTTTACGTTTTTTTTTTTTTACCGACACAATTTTAAAACAAATAAATACATAAGTTATATAAGTTCATCTACATTTGTAATTTTTTTAAATATAGGTAATATCATGTTAATAAATTATAAACTAATCGATATTAGAGAATGCATTTTCAGTTTACTTTGGAGCGGCGTGTAACAAATTAGACCACACTTTAGTGGCTTTCTCATCGAGGTAACACAATATATATTATGTAATTAAAGCCTATAAAATGCTAGTAAATATAGTTTCAGTACTGATATCACAACCAGTGCAGTTCTGATGTGCGCGCTGATCATTCACAAGGTATGAAACACTTTAGTGGCTTTCTCAATGAGGTACGCACTATTATGTAATTAAAGCCTATACAATGCCAGCAAATGTAATAAATAAATAATAAATAAATAAATAATAATAATAATAATCTTAGTCAGTGCGCTTCTGATGAGCGTATACTGGTTATAATTGTGTAATGTCTCAAGGCACGAAACACTTTAGTGGCTTTCTCATTTAGCTAACGGAATAGTATGTAATTAAAGCATATGTAATGCTAGCAAATGTAGTTTCAGTATATCTTAGTCAGTGCGCTTCTGATGAGCGTATACTGGTTATAATTGTGTAATGTCTCAAGGCACGAAACACTTTAGTGGCTTTCTCATTGAGCTAAACGGAATAGTATGTAATTAAAGCATATGTAATGCTAGCAAATGTAGTTTCAGTATATCTTAGTCAGTGCGCTTCTGATGAGCGTATACTGGTTATAATTGTGTAATGTCTCAAGGCACGAAACACTTTAGTGGCTTTCTCATTGAGCTAACGGAATAGTATGTAATTAAAGCATATGTAATGCTAGCAAATGTAGTTTCAGTATATCTTAGTCAGTGCGCTTCTGATGAGCGTATACTGGTTATAATTGTGTAATGTCTCAAGGCACGAAACACTTTAGTGGCTTTCTCATTGAGCTAACGGAATAGTATGTAATTAAAGCATATGTAATGCTAGCAAATGTAGTTTCAGTATATCTTAGTCAGTGCGCTTCTGATGAGCGTATACTGGTTATAATTGTGTAATGTCTCAAGGCACGAAACACTTTAGTGGCTTTCTCATTGAGCTAACGGAATAGTATGTAATTAAAGCCTATGCAATGCCATAAAATGTAGTTTCAGTATATCTTAGTCAGTGCGCTTCTGATGAGCGCATACTGGTTGTAATTGTTTAGTGTCTTTCTCAATGAGGTACGCACTATTATTTAATTAAAGCCTATTCAATGCCAGCAGATGTAGTTTCAGTATATTCAGTATATTATTATTATATAATATCAGTATATTATTATTATTATATATCTTAGTCAGTGCGCTTCTGAGGAGCGTAACTGGTTATAATTGTGTAATGTCTCAAGGCACGGAACATTTTAGTGGCTTTCTCATTGAGCTAACGGAATAGTATGTAATTAAAGCCTATTCAATGCCATCAAATGTAGTTTCAGTATATCTTAGTCAGTGCGCTTCTGATGAGCGTACTGGCTATAATTGTAATGTATCAAGGCAAGGAACACTTTAGTGGCTTTCTCATTGAGCTAACGGAATAGTATGTAATTAAAGCCTATGTAATGCTAGCAAATGTAGTTTCAGTATATCTTAGTCAGTGCGCTTCTGATGAGCGTACTGGCTATAATTGTAATGTATCAAGGCAAGGAACACTTTAGTGGCTTTCTCATTGAGCTAACGGAATATTATTTAATTAAAGCCTATTCAATGCCATCAAATGTAGTTTCAGTATATCTTAGTCAGTGCGCTTCTGATGAGCGTACTGACTATAATTGTTTAGTGTCTTTCTCAATGAGGTACGCACTATTATTTAATTAAAGCCTATTCAATGCCAGCAAATGTAGTTTATAATAATAAATATAATAATAAAACTTTATTTTCACACGGTGTCTACTTCATTAAAAGAAATGCTCTTCCTGAGAGCCGTGTTACATTGTAATATTAAATATATAATGAATACTATTAATAGTCTAAGTTTATCAATAATCTAGTTTCAGTATATCTTAGTCAGTGCGCTTCTGATGAGCGTATACTGGTTATAATTGTGTAATGTCTCGAGGCACGGACTACTTTACTGGCTTTCTCTATAGGATGGTTCGCAGCCTGGTAGGTACAAAACAAGATGGCGGCTGTACATTTTACCCAGTATTCCTTTGCGAACCTAAATCAGTACTACTCACATCTACAAACTGTAGACAGTATCAGCATCGGAACGGAATAAACTACAGAAACCACCATACAGAAAAACATGGCGACTGTACATTTTACCCAGTAATCCTTTGCGAACCTAAATCAGTACCACTCGCATCTACAAACTAACACACGTTTCCATAAATAAAGCTGGTGACAGCTTCATACTACAGATACTCAACATCTCTGTTGCGATGGTCACAACGTCTAGTGCTTTGGCGCGCAAAGGATTGTGGTAAAATATACCAGCGCCATTTTTTCTCAGTACTGTAGATTGTATTATTTGATAATAGGTCTTTAAAAGGCTTTTCTTGTGCGTGACGTGACGGAATTGATTAACGAAACACTTCCCTATTAAATTATCTACATTAAAGTAATGTACGAGTTCGGAAATACTAATTTGGTTTTCTCATTAAACCGGAATCAAAGTGGAACAATATACCTTTTAACTAATTGAAAAAGGCTTACTTTATGTAGTTAACGTTGGTCTCTGCATATTATTTAATCAGTCCAATCAAGTAAATACAATTTGTACATTCAATTATTAAAAGTAACTCGACTATCTACGTAGTCTCCCCCGCAGCCGTTTATAGTGTCGTCACGCAACGCGCAGATTTTCATTGTTTTACACACGACCCCACAAGCTTTTCAGCTTTAATTTTAATCGTGTATAAATAAAGTTATTGTATTGTATTGTATTGTATTGTACGTAAACAGATTACGTAAATAACTGTAGTGAAAGTCTATCCTCTCAAGATAATAAGATTTTCACAAAAGTAAACTCACACTAAATGGGGAGCCGTGAGTTGCTGAAGAATTAGTACCGCCCACCGCCATCTTGGATGACGTCATCCAACATGGCCGCCATATTTTTCCTAAAAACACAGTCCTTTCTAAAGACGTATTTTGAAAGCTAAGACAATGTTTTGAATTTTTTTGGCTCGTTGTGGGTGTTGTTTGTTGTCATACCTCTGACCATGAGTTGGGAGAGGATCGCGAGCGTATCGAAATCAATCGCATGGTCACGTCACATCCGGCTAAACGCTTGTAAATAATGGATACCAGAGCTAAACTTACCAGATTAAATGCGCGATTCAGTGTGACATTTCAATTTCCAAAGAATTTCCGATGAATTTCCAATGAATTTCTGATGAACTTCGGACGAATTTCCGATGAATTTCCGATGAAATTCCGAAGATTTCCCGAAGATTTCCGGCGAATTTCCGATGGATTCCGATGGATTTCCAAAGGTTTGAAGAGCGCTCGTTTTGTTCCCATGATTCAGTGCACGTTACCACGAAGTCACAATGGACTGATTTTGCTAATGTGCCAGCTGCTTTTAGAGATTTACGCTCCAAGCCATTTAGATATGATCAACTGGACTAAATGTACTTGTAAGTGCATTGAAACATTGTGGGTGAGATTTGATTTGCGGTCACGAGAAAAAGATACCATAGATCGAGCTTCCTCAGAACCAAATATATATATATATAATAATAATCATAATATTTAACTAATTATAAAACGCGAATATCCGTACAACGTTCAAATGCGCTAGGAATCTTACTTACTATAATATAAAATACTTGATATAAATTGATGAAATATATATGTTGTGGTTTTTAAACCACAAAAAAAATTTTTTTTAAAATATTTAAAAATATATATTTAAAAATAAATTAAATAAATTAAATAAAAATAAAAAATAAAATAAAAAAAAATATTTTGATATTTTTAATATTTTCACTCACTGGTTTTAATTTTTTAGGACAATGTTGCACTTTCGTAATTCATAAATAAATAAATTTATTTCAATTCAGTTAAATTTAAAACGAATCCAAATTGCTTGGTTTCAATCAGCTGGTAAAAGTCCTTGATTGTCATTATGTACCTTCGACCGAGGGACAACTGAGGGGAAAAACTGGGAAAAATATTGAAAAAAATTGTTAGACAACATAAATTGTTTGCAAGCACGATATGTAGAAATCACTAAGGCGTGTCACGATCGCAAGTTGATCATTTCTTTAGAATTTCTGAAAATATTCGCTCGATACCATGCCTTCATTTGTTGATATTTTGTAGCTTTAGTATACATACACTCATAGTTAAAAAATCAGGGTAGTTCACCGAACTAGATTTTGTAATATTTGCCGTGTCCGCCATATTGGAAAAACCTTACCACAGGTAGCCCACCTGACAAAAACGTATGCGCAGAAGTGATGCGCACGAACTCACGATCGCATTACCTTATAAGGTGATAGTACGTTTGATCGATGAAGACACTGACTCCAAAAGGGTGTACTTCACAAAGGGAGGTCAATGACGAAAGTCTGTCTGGGAGTAAAGAGCTCCTCTTACATGAAAGAGAACCGAACAAAATTGACGAGGATTGAATTGCGAGTGCGTCACAGTAAAATAACGCCTCTTGTGCTTGTGTACAATATTTTAAAAAGCATTTGTTTAGGGCAATGGTCGTCCAAGTGATGGTAGCTCCCATTGAAGAAGTAGTAAAAATACATTTTATTTATTTTTTGAATTATTTTTTGATAATTTTTTTTAATTTTTTTTAAATTTTTTTTAATTTTTTTTTGATTTTTTTATGAGGAAGCGAACTTCACCGACAGAGTGATTTACAGAGGGGCCCACTAGAATAAATTACATGTACATGTGAGTGATACCTCGGTATTGAAGCAAAACAAGTGGATTTTGATTTCAGTATACGTCATTTCCGGTATTTCTTTGAGGTCGATCTACTGTGTCCCTACATGGTAGAGATACAATCAACTTGCACTACAACTTACATAACGTTGAGTCTGTCACTGTAACTTTTCGATTCCGTTTTCCAGGATCTTCAATCCTGATTCCAAGATTTCACAAACAAAATTTTTAAATATTAAATTAAAATTAATTAACAATTAAAATTAAAATTTTAAAACGTTTTTTCAAGCGATTTTTATACCACAAGAAATTAAAGTAAACTTGCAAAACTTGAAACCGACAGTTCCATTTCCTGATTGTAAAGCAATCGTAAGTTCTAGACTGATGAATAATCGAGGAATGTTTTAAGATTGTGTAACATTAATATTGTTTGTCTGAGAGAAACATGCTCGATTAGTGACACGTATACTTGTAACTGTTACTAAGTACGTGTTGGACTGAGGCATAAGTGTACATTATGTAAGGAAGAAAATTAGAAGAAAAAACAGGGGAAAAAAACAACAACTAAAAAAACAGGAAAGAAAAAAGAAAGAAAGGGACGAAAGAGATACACACAGAAATTGAGGTTAGAGCGAATGATAGAATCTCGAAGGTAGGAATTAAAGGAATAAGTGAAAAATTAAGCCAAGAGGAATTAAAAGAGAGAATGAAAAATAGAAATAAAATATATGAAAAAATGAATGAATGAGTGAAGAAGAAAAATTAAGAAAAAGCGAAAAAGATAAGAAAGAAATTAAAAAGAAGAGAGAGGAAGAAAAAAAAGGAAAAATTAAATAGTATAAGAAGTCACACAAGAAATACTAAGAATGTCTAGCTTTTATGTTCAACCGATCACGGATTAAAGCACCTTTTTCACAACTAAAAGCTTTGAGAAATAGCCAAACCACTCAACCAACCAGAAGACACAACCTCTCCTAACTATCCGAGAAACCTTCAAACCGGATGCCCTCGTTTAACATGACTAAATATTCCCCAAGTCCATAGTACTTATCACTGCCCTGAAGACCTTACGATTGACTATCATAGCTTCGCCCTTCCGATCAGATAAGTCGGTGCCCATCAAACGGTGCAGGGAAAGGTTTTTCACTCTGTTACTGATGTAAATAGGTCGGTGCTCGAGGGAAGGTTATTATGCCAAAAAGAACAGATTAGTATCTTGATAGAGAGATCAGTGTTGACTTCTTGACGTACAGTTTTGTGTATCACAGTAACTGTGCAGTATAACGAAGACGACGGACGTGGCGAAATTTGTGTTCAAAATACTGGAATTCTAGAAGACGTAAACTGTAAGTTTTAAAGCAATGCCGTACTGAAATAGTCAGAACATTGTAGTCGGTGAAGTTGGGTGAGTGTTGAAGACCATTTCAGCCGTGAATCATTCATTTCTCAAATCTGAAACTTTCTATGAACAATTGTACGCCTATTTCATAAACGATTGTCGTTACAGGACAATGTCATTATGAAAACACAGTACTTACCATTCGACAAAAAAGCACGCAAATGAACAGTAAAAAGGTTTATAGATTCCGCCTGCTCAAGGTGCTACGATAAGATGCCGAGGATTTATTAACATTTGTCTTTGGAATCATTATAGTTACTACATAAATTAATGTATGTCCTATGACCTATGATGCTGGCAATCGTTTTAGAAATAGGAGCGAGTATAAGTAAGCTGATTCATGAAGGTTCATATAACTGCGATTCACCGTAAAAAAAAAAAAAATTCAAACGCAATATTACTGTTTTACTTGCGTCGCTCGCTATTCGAACACAGTCAAATCTATAGTATGAAAGCACTTATTAAAGTCGCTTTCAGTTTGTATGAGTGGGAAACCTACGGTACGAAGTCACGGTACGGAATCAAAGACAAATCATTGCTCAACCAATCAGAATACTTGGACATTTCACCGCACGGCACGAACCGTACCGTAACTACTTCCCACTCATACGAAAACGTATAAGCTCCATAGCCAAACACTTTAATTATATTATTACCTCGTGTAAGCGACCACCTCCCAAAAAGCGACCACCTGAACAAGTAACACTAATGGTGGCCGCTTTCGAGAGGTTTGATTGCGCTAGACTCCTCTGGCAAAGCACAACAGTTTGTGCTTCCGGTTGTAGCCAACCTTTCTATGGCGTTAATCTTTTTCGGCATTTCGTAACAAGTAAATAGGAAGCTCTTTGCGTGTAGTTTATCATTATGATATCACATTGCTGGCCATATGGGCAACAATATTGGTTATGGTGTACGTACGGTGGATCTGAGAATTTTGCGTAGTCTGCGATGCAAAAATAACGATCGAACAGACGATCAGACGAATAGACGAACAGACGAATAGACGAATAGACGAATAGACGAATAGACGAATAGACGATCGGACAGACGATCGGACAGACGAATAGACCATCGAACAGACGAACAGACCATCGAACAGACGAATAGACGATCGAACAGACGAACAGACGAACAGACGATCGAACAGACGAACAGACGATCGAACAGACGATCGAACAGACGATCGAACAGACGATCGAACAAAACGATCGAACAGACGATCGAACAGACAAACGATCGAACAGACGATCGAACAGACGATCGAACAGACGATCAGACGATCGAACAGACGATCGAACAGACGATCGAACAGACGATCGAACAACGAGACGATCGAACGAACATACGACAAACGATCGAACACGACGACGAACAGACGATCGAACAGACGATCAGACGATCGAACAGACGATCGAACAGACGATCGGACGACGACAGACGATCGAACAGACGAACAGACGATCGAACAGACGATCAGACGATCGAACAGACGATCGAACAGACGAAAGACGATCGAACAGACGACAGACGATCGAACAGACGACGAACAGACGATCGAACAGACGATCGAATAGACGATCGACGATCGAACAGATCGAACAGACGATCGAACAGACGATCGAACAGACGATCAGATCGAACAGACGATCGAACAAACGACGATCAGACGACGATCGGACGATCGACGATCGAACAGACGATCGAACAGACGATCGAACAGACGATCGAACAGACGAATAGACGATCGAACAGACGAATAGACGATCGAACAGACGAACAGGCAATCGAACAGACGATCGAACAGACGAATAGACGATCGAAAACGACGAACGATGGGACCATCGAACAAACGATCAGACCATCGAACAGACGAACAATAGACGATCGAACAGACGAATAGACCATCGAACAAACAGACGAACAGACGAATAGACCATCGAACAGACCATCGAACAGACGAACAGACGAACAGACCATCGAACAGACGAACAGACCATCGAACAGACGATCGAACAGACCATCGAACAGACGACATACGAATAGACCATCGAACAGACGAACAGACAAAACAACAACCTAAGAAAACGATTACCGCTGTTCAGTTGAGACAGCAGGCGCGTCAACATAGGTTTAATTATGTGCTATCTGATTCCTAAATAAGAATGCCTTCAGGGAAAAAGAAAAACGATTGGATTTAGAAATTGATAAAGATTGTAATGTTGAGTTGAAGATTATACATATTTAAGGCACAGGCTTCCTACATGCAAAGACGCAAATCAGTGGTGTAAAATAATAATAATAATAATAATAATAATAATAATAAATAATAATAATAATAAATAATAATAATAATAATAATAATAATAATAATAATAATAATAATAAATCAACGAAACGGGACGCAAAGGAATATAGTGTAAATCCCATTCTTGCAGATTATAGTTCGAAACTTCTTACCTCCATAGAGTCATTTCATTTCATATCAATTTCATTTTTATGTATCGATTTTAAAATCAATATAAGAATATGTGTATAAAATAACTGTCTTTGTACCCTGTAATGAATTAATATCACTATAGATATGTAATGGTTTTTCTAATAAATTAGATTGTATGAAAAAAAACTAGAAAAAGAACTAACAAATGAAAAAGTTAAAAACAAAATTAAATTAAAAAAGAAGAAAAAAATACAAATGTTTTTTTAAAGGAAATTAAAAAAGTTATTCAGTTTCATAGTTGGAAACAACGAATCAAATTCGTAAAAGCTCTAAGTCATGTTCAAAGATAATATTTTCTATTGATAACATCACGAGTTCCATATTACAATGAAGGTCGTCAAAAGCTCTGACGTCATGTATGACGTCATAAGGCATGCTTGCGATAGCTAATGGTCGATAACAAGGGTCGTTAACTGTGTTTATATACTACTTGTGTACACCGGTCTTTTAGTACAGTGATATTGCACGTCTGTGGATTTGTTCAGTCCTATCAGTGATGAATGTGTTTCCGCTCGTCCAGTAGTTTCTGGAATAAATCTACAGAATCTAGCGATGAATGATACGTTTTTGTGGTTCCCATAAGATAATCAAATTTCACTCGTTTGTTCGTTCGTTCGTTTGTTCGTTCGTTCGTTAGCTCGTTCGTTCGTTAGCTCGTTCGTTCGTTAGCTCGTTCGTTCGTTAGCTCGTTCCGGTTCGTTAGCTCGTTCGTTCGTTAGCTCGTTCGTTCGTTAGCTCGTTCGCCAAATTATAATAAATTATTAAATTATTAATAATAATAATAACAATAACAATAACAATAATAACAATAATAATAATAATAATGATAACTTTATTCCTCAAAACAAATTACAAATAAGAGATAGAAAAATAATAAAAATCCTTATTTACAATAATAATAATAATAATAATAATAATAATAATAATAATAATAATAATAATAATAATAATGGTAAGGTTTATCATAGATAGAGTGCAAATTAGAAAAGCTTGAAAACTAAATAACTAATTAGTACTAAATAGTACTAATGAAACAATAGAAAACAATAGAAATAGCACTATTTAGTACTATTTAAAGTTAATACTATTTCACGCTTTTCTAAATTGCACTCTAGCACAGAGTGCAGACACTAAAACCGTGAAACAGTACAAACTATTTAGTGCTAAATAGCACCAATGGAACAATAGAAAACAAAAGACATACAAACTATTTAGTGCTAAATAGCACCAATGGAACAATAGAAAACAAAAGACATAGCACTATTTAGTGCTAATTAAAGTTAGCACTGTTTCATGGTTTTAGTGTTTGCACTCTACTGAGCCCATGACTGTATTTGTTTGTTCGTTCTTTTTGCTTGAAGCCAAACAGGTTTCTGCTTCGAACCTTTCTAACTTTCTAACTTTCTAAAGGCATTGAACGATTGTAATTTGAACTATGCAAATATGCCAGCTGTCTAGCAGTGCTGTGATCCTTGCTTGAGGCCAAGTAGTACTAGATAGATATATAAATGTATTTTAATTACAGACGTCATATTTGTATCTAGTTTGTGCGCAAGAAGATAAATAAAACCGGCTTTGCTAAGTAACTCTAATAGCAGTGCCATCCGCACACCAAATACTTACTGATAGTTTGGCTCAAGATTGAGATATTAGATAATTAATGTACAAGTCTTTATCACGCGGCTTTTGGTCGAAGATTATGAACGTCTATGTACTTGTACGATTTACTTATTCTTTCGTTATTGTATCTTTGTCTTTTGTTGTTGCTTTTGCCCTTTTTATTTCTTCTTCTTCTTCTTCTTCTTCTTCTTTTCAGCCTTCTTCTTGTTCTTGTTCTTGTTCTTGTTCTTGTTCTTGTTCTTGCTCTTGCTCTTCTACTTCTTCTTCTTCTTCTTCTTCTTCTTCTCAGTCTTCTTCTTCTTCTTCTTCTACTTCTTCTTCTTGTTCTTGTTCATGTTCTTGTTCTTCTCAGTCTTCTTGTTCTTGTTCTTCTTGTTCTACTTGTTCTTCTTGTTCTTCTTGTTCTTCTTGTTCTTGTTCTTCTCAGTCTTCTTGTTCTTGTTCTACTTCTTCTTCTACTTCTTCTTCTACTTCTCAGCCTTCTTCTTGTTCTTGTTCTTGTTCTTGTTCTTGCTCTTCTTCTTCTTCTTCTTCTTCTTCTTCTTCTTCTTCTTGTTCTTGTTCTTCTCAGTCTTCTTGTTCTTGTTCTTGTTCTACTTGTTCTTCTTGTTCTTGTTCATGTTCAGTTGTTCTTCTCAGTCTTCTTGTTCTTGTTCTTCTTGTTCTACTTGTTCTTCTTCTTCTTCTTGTTCTTCTTGTTCTACTTGTTCTTCTTCTTCTTAATTCTTCTTCTTCCTCTTCTCAGTCTTCTTCTTCTTCTTCTTCTTCTTCTTGTTGTTGTTCTTCTCAGTTTTCTTGTTCTTGTTCTTCTTCTTCTTGTTCTTCTCAGTCTTCTTCTTCTTCTTCTACTTCTTCTTCTTCTTCTACTTCTTCTTCTTCTTCCTCTTCTCAGTCTTCTTCTTCTTCTTCTTCTTCTTCTTCTTCTTCTCAGTTTTCTTGTTCTTCTTGTTCTTCTCAGTCTTCTTCTTCTACTTCTTCTTCTTCTTCTTCTTCTTCTTCTACTTCTTCTTCTTGTTGTTCTTGTTCTTCTCAGTTTTCTTCTTCTTGTTGTTCTTCTTCTTTCACAACACAGGCAAAATACTGTTTCACTGTCAACCGCTTCTAGCACTTGTTTTTATGACAAAAAGACTATAAACATTAAAGATAAACATGACGAAATCCTCACTTTGTCACTCTAGGGTCGTCGACTCTGCTGTCACATTAATCGTCGATGTTTTTAAATGTTTACGTTGGCTTCATTGAGCATTTCACAACCGTAAATTGAGTCGTGATCTAATTCGAAATACACTTGAATGGTTTCTTGTTTTTTTTTTAACCAGTCACAATTTACATACCCATGACGTCAATCCATCAAATTAAACGCACATTGGCCAATCACGTTACTAGGTTGAATAAGAGTAAAATTCTTAGTGCTAAGGCACTTTAGTGGCTTTTAAGATTTCATCCAATCAAAATACAGCATCCGTCAAATCAAGTGTCAAAATTTTTTTCGTCCAATCACATCACTAATATAAATATCTTTTTTCAGAGTTAAGAGGAAAAGTTCTTACTTAAATGTTGCAATTACAGTCTCTTTTCTCTGAACCAAAAACCTATGTATTTCAGAGAACGACAAAGGAGTTTGAAATATGGCCGTATATCTATCTAAAGGCCTCAGAACCAGCGATTCTGCAGTATATAGTCTTACTATTGCTATCAGACGCAGATTTGACAAGTGATAGCAAACCAAAGCAAATATAAACATAAAAACTCTAATCTTGAAAACTGTTTGCAGGTATTGACTGAGTACTGATTCGAAGACACAGTGACTACAGAGTTGCTTGTTAAGCTTGTTGAGGGATTATAGGTGAGTATAATATACGCATACTTTTTTGTTATTTTATTTATAATTTTTAATACATTTATAAATTTTAATTATTATTTTTAATTTTTCTAATTTTTCTAATTTTTTATTGATTTAAAATTTTTATTGATTTTAAAATTTGTATTGATTTATTTATTTTACGTAAACATTTAGGAACTTATTTAATACGTTGATTGTATCGCTGTCTTCCTATCTTTCTCTCCTGTTTTCTTCCTTTTTTTTCATTCATTCATTCATTCTTAATATGTTCCTTTCCTGTTTCTTTGCCTCTTACTCATTCCTTAATCCTTTATTTGTCACTTATCTTAACGTAAAACAAACCACTCGTATAGTTTAGTTTGCGAAATATGGCTTTGTTTTTGAGAAAAATGACAAAAATAATTCTCGCCTCAAATTTGACTCTTTCCCGGTTTATAATGCATGTGTACTTTAAAACCTTCTTGCGACAAAACGATAAAATCTAGCGAACTTGTGGTTCTTTTTAATGTATCACAATCTTAAAAGATTGATTTGACGTCACGTCAACTTTGAATGTTAATTTTGATATACAATAGCTCTTCACAAATTGCTTTATTTCTTCAATCGATGTCTGGTTGGCACTAACTATAGCTTACATCACAGCGAATATGGTATAATATCGATGAAGTGACGAACATCTGAAATGAGAAATGCACATTCTCTAGGATATTCTTATTAACCTGAAGTGGTAGTAAACACTTCGAAATACTATACTAATTGTTGAGAAATCGTCTACAAAGTACTTCTTTTCAATCCGATTTGAAGACCACGTGTTTCAGTAGAGCATTCGTTGACCAAGTACAGTGAAACTATATTTGAGCATGCCGTATACCCGTTTTCCTTTCGGTAAAACTCGGCAAGTACTTACGGAATCCCGAAATATCAAGTAGTTAGCCGCACCCCCTCCCCCAAAGTTATGAGCCTTCGCTGTAAATTAGCACAGCGACACAGAGATCAAAATATGGTGAAAAAATTGACGATTTCCACAGGAAGCCCGAGTAATAATTCTGTATTCCATAGGAAGCCCGAGTAATAACTCGACATTCCACAGGAAGCCCGAGTAATAACTCGACATTCCACAGGAAGCCCGAGTAATAACTCGACATTCCACAGGTAGCTCGAGTAATAACTCGACATTCCACAGGAAGCCCGAGTAATAACTCGACATTCCACATGTAGCCCGAGTAAAAACTCGACATTCCACAGGAAGCCCGAGTAATAACTCTGCATTCCACAGGAAGCCCGAGTAATTTACATTTTTAGCATTTCCTATAAACAACATCATATATGAGAAAGAGTACTTTCCAAGAGTGTTTATCTCCTATTTTACTGACTTAATGACCTCAAGCCAAACTTCAAATTGTTATCTTTTCAGTAAAGACGAAATACCACATTTTCTAAAAAGGTTTTTAAGGTGATATGCTTAAGTGTGGTCGTCGGTCAAGTGCGCAATTTTGAAATTAGAGTATAAATACTCGAGGGAACCAAAACAAATTAAGGTTCTTTAAAAACACTAAAACCATAGTAATTGCTGTTTTTCACGTGACGTCATGGCGGCCATGTTGGACCTCGAAAACAAGGCTTCTCTTGTTTGTACCACCAACATGGCCACTGCGTCTTTGTACTTGAAATCTCCAATGATTGATTGCAACCCAGTAATAGAAGGAAGACTTACTTCTATGTATCTTTCTGTTTTGTCTTTCTTGCTTTTTCGCTTTCAAGTTTGCTTTCTTTCCTGCTGCCTTTGAGTTTCTTAGTTAATTCATGAATTCATTCAATTTGTTTGCTATCAATTCCTCCTGAACCTTCTTTTCTCTTTCCTTCCTTCTTTCCTTCTTTCCTTCCTCCTCTTTTTTCCTTCAATCTTCTCTTTCATTCTCATTTATTTTTCTGTTCTTCATTTTCCTTCTTTTCTTTCTTTCTTTCTTTCTTGTTTCTTACTCCCTTCCATTCATTTTTTGGAAGTTTCTTGGTGTTGCAGAACGACGTTAGACAATGAACACAAAGAACGAGAAGAATGAACTTGAACCAAAACAATACCCTGGCATACAAAGAAACCTAACCAAGAATACAATGCAGACTGTAGCACCAAGAAACACCCCTTTTTTTTCGTTTATCTTTTCACCCATGGTACTGTTGCATGAAACATGTACGTTATTCCTGCCATTTAATCTTCAGGATTTATTTCTCGAATTTGTATACTTTCTTTTCTCTTATTTTTTCTCTTTCTTGAATCGCAAATAGAATACATACATATCTATATATTTGTGTCCTAATTCATTTCGAATTCTCTGTTGTTATTATTATCGGCTATCTTTGCTAAGAAAACATATACATACGATATCAACAAGGATTTAGAGTTTAAGTAGTATGTGGATCGGAAGCTTCAAATATAATTTGTCATCTAAAGCGAGACAAGATCAAGACTGGACCTCTTGAAGTGGGCCTATACAGTTCTATTTCCACTCACCGCATTATCTCTCTTCTCGGTCTGTATATCGATAGAGCTTTCCTCTGCACAGCTTATTGTGTAGTTTATCTTCAAGGAATCGTGAGACAGAATGATCTAACAGTATATTTACGTGTCCAAATAGAGTTGAGTTTTGCTACTGGACAATTCATAGTAGCTGTGGAAGTGAAAAAGGTTTCTTTATGATATAAGAAACGAATCGGGCGAGCAAGAGGTTTGTGAGATCTAATGGTATATATCGTGTATATGTAGAACTGTCTTTGGTCAGGAGTTACAATCTAATGTTATATGTTTATATTTGAGTTTGAGTTTCAATTTGTGCATGTTCGTTGTGGCAATTATATCAGTATTTTCGGGTGGAAATTTCGCAATGTCAATCGGCGTAGAAGTAGAAAAAGCTTATTAAGTTGATAAGAAAATAAAAAGAGAGGAGAAGAGAAGAGAAGAGAAGAGAAGAGAAGAGAAGAGAAGAGAAAGAGAAGAGAAGAGAAGAGAAGAGAAGAGAAGAGAAGAGAAGAGAAGAGAAGAGAAGAGAAGAGAAGAGAAGAGAAGAGAAGAGAAGAGAAGAGAAGAGAAGAGAAGAGAAGAGAAGAGAAGAGAAGAGAAGAGAAGAGAAGAGAAGAGAAGAGAAGAGACGAGAAGAGAAGAGAAGAGAAGAGAAGAGAAGAGAAGAGAAGAGAAGAGAAGAGAAGAGAAGAGAAGAGAAGAGAAGAGAAGAGAAGAGAAGAGAAGAGAAGAGAGAAGAGAAGAGAAGAGAAGAGAAGAGAAGAGAAGAGAAGAGAGAAGAGAAGAGAAGAGAAGAGAAGAGAAGAGAAGAGAAGAGAAGAGAAGAGAAGAGAAGAGAAGAGAAGAGAAGAGAAGAGAAGAGAAGAGAAGAGAAGAGAAGAGAAGAGAAGAGAAGAGAAGAGAAGAGAAGAGAAGAGAAGAGAAGAGAAGACTGACACATATTCTGAAAGTAATTCGATGCAAGACGGAAATGCAATCAATGAAAATATTTTTCATCCCGTCTTTATTTCTAAATCCAAACAAACGCTTGCGCTATACTTTAGCCACTTTAAATCCCAATTCTCATGTTATTATAAGCTCACTAAATACAATTTACTAAAATTATATTTAATCTAGTTTAACTATTTTGGGATTGAAAAGGATCGTTTCAGTGTGGTATAACTTTTAGAGATGAATATTTATTCCTGGTTTCCATTGATTGAGTCGTGTTTCTGATAGCGAACAGGAGTAGATTTAGAGGTAATCGTAGTAAATAGAACTGCTGGCAAATGTTAACGTTCTTTATCGCCATAAAGATCCAGTACGATAAATAAACTACAATTCATATAAAGTTGAAAATGTATTTTCAGTTTCTTGTTATGTATTGTATTTATTTACTCGTATTTTATTTCGACCTGTCAGTTTCAAAATCGAATGCATTTGTCACAGTATTTTATAATGGTCTAAATAAAGTACCTGAGAGGACGAAGCATTTTCAAAATCGACGCTTTGTTTGTTTAGAACACTTAGTGAATTTCTGGTTCGTGTATTTGTATTACTGTATAGAGAAGTTAAGTGAAAACAGATATTTAATTTGATATCTAGCTCATCCTCATTTTATTTGCTAGATTTCATACGCTAAATATTGATTTGTCATTGTTTATTTATTCATTCATTCGTTGGTTCGTTCATTCGTCATTCATTCATTCATTCATTCATTCATTCGTTCATTCGTTCATTCGTTCATTCGTTCATTCATTCATTCATTCATTCGTTCGTTCATTCATTCATTCATTCATTCATTCATTCATTCATTCATTCGTTCATTCATTCGTTCATTCATTCGTTCATTCATTCGTTGGTTCGTTCATTCGTCATTCATTCATTCATTCATTCATTCATTCATTCATTCATTCATTCATTCATTCATTCGTTCATTCGTTCATTCGTTCATTCGTTCGTTCATTCATCCATTCATCCATTCATCCATTCATTCATTCATCCATTCATTCATTTATTCATTCCTTCATTCGTTCATTCATTCGAGGAATAACAAAAAAAAGTTAATTGATTCCGAGCGGCTTTCTGACTAAGTAAAAGTCATGTCCTCAGTTCGCTATTGTTATTTCCATTATACTTACAATCAACTAGTACTCGCTCTGTTGGTACATTGCGCCTTCAAAAGATAGACGTTTCGTCCAAATCCTCTGCTCAAAACATACGGCATAGCGGTTGAAACAAACTTTATTTTAACAAAAATTCTCCCGTGTTATTTCAAACTTGTACTCTTAGTAATAATCTTTGCTGTAGTCTTATTGTTATCTTTGGTATTTCACAATACCTTTATGGATTTACTAATAGCGTGTGCAGTTGTACAAGTACCGTAATGCAGCCACAAGACGAACAAACTTTATTTTAACTGAAAAATTCTCCTCATTTCAAACTTGTACTTTTAGTAATAATCTTTGCTGTAGTCTTATTGTTATCTTTGGTATTTCACAATACCTTTATGGATTTACTAATAGCGTGTGCAGTGTACAAGTACCGTAATGCAGCCACAAGACGAACCGAACTTTTATTAACTGAAAAATTCTCCTCATTTCAAACTTGTACTCTTAGTAATAATCTTTGCTGTAGTCTTATTGTTATCTTTCCTATTTCACAATACCTTTATGGATTTACTAATAGCGTGTGCAGTTGTACAAGTACCGTAATGAAGCCACTAAAACACGATTGGCATCGATAAACGATAACGAAATTAATCGCCTCTAAATCCTCTTCATAATCGCTTCCTCTCGGATAATAGTACACGGCTCTATCTATCGCTCGACAGACATTTCAATCAATCCGTAATGAATATCCTTAGAAACTTAACCTGTTATATGAGTTTAAAATATTTTTTTAGTAAAAATCGTTTTTTCAGTTTCCACGATGTATGCTAAAGGATGCCAAATTAATAATGGTCATAGAGATAGTGTTGCCAAGGAAACACTGACGTCAATCCGCATTAGATCGATATCGTACGCTATAGCTTTAATCTGAGCTAAAATATGTCAATTAAAGCGGGCAGCCTCGGAACAGCCTCGTAACACTCTCGGAACACCCTCGAGACACCCTCGGGACATCCTCGGGACACCCTCGGGACACCCTCGGAACACCCTCGGGACACCCTCGGGACGCCCTCGGTTCTGTTTTTGGTGTCCATAACAACGAGAACCCGAAACATCGAGAGAATAACGGGACGGGTTTCCGGAAGGCGCGAGTTGACTTTATGTCATAGTGTTGCCAAACTACCACTTTGAAATCCCGTTTTTCCTAATTAATCAGCCACAATTACAATAATACACCCCGTTAATACGACCACCAATGGACCAGACAATCTGGTCGTATTAACGAGGTGGTCATAATAGCGTCAAGTGAATGTATGACTGGGCCGTTGTTCGGGCCAACATTTAGTTGACGTATTGATGGGGTTGCTCGCATTAATGGGATGGCCGTGTTAATGGGGTGGTCGCATTAATGGAATGGCCGTGTTAATGGGGTGATCGCATTAATGGGGTGGTCGCATTAATGGGGTGGTCGCATTAATGGGGTGGTCGCATTAATGGGGTGGTCGCATTAATGGGATGGCCGTGTTAATGGGGTGGTCGCATTAATGGGGTGGTCGCATTAATGGGATGGCCGCGTTAATTGGGTGGTCGACCACCCAATTAACGCGGCCATCCCATTAACGCGACCACCCCATTAATGCGCATTAATGCGATGGCCGTGTTAATGGGGTGGTCGCATTAATGGGGTGGTCGCATTAACGGGATGGCCGCGTTAATTGGGTGGTCGCATTAATGGGATGGCCGTGTTAATGGGGTGGTCGCATTAATGGGGTGGTCGTATTAATGGGGTGGTCGCATTAATGGGGTGGTCGCATTAATGGGGTGGTCGCATTAATGGGGTGGTCGCATTAATGGGGTGGTCGCATTAATGGGGTGGTCGCATTAATGGGGTGGTCGCATTAATGGGGTGGTCGCATTAATGGGGTGGTCGCATTAATGGGGTGGTCGCATTAATGGGATGGTCGCATTAATGGGATGGCCGCGTTAATGGGGTGGTCGCATTAATGGGGTGGTCGCATTAATGGGGTGGTCGCATTAATGGGGTGGTCGCATTAATGGGGTGGTCGCATTAATGGGGTGGTCGCATTAATGGGGTGGTCGCATTAATGGGGTGGTCGCATTAATGGGGTGGTCGCATTAATGGGGTGGTCGCATTAATGGGGTGGTCGCATTAATGGGGTGGTCGCATTAATGGGGTGGTCGCATTAATGGGATGGCCGCGTTAATTGGGTGGTCGCATTAATGGGATGGCCGTGTTAATGGGGTGGTCGCGTTAATGGGGTGGTCGCATTAATGGGGTGGTCGCATTAATGGGGTGGTCGCATTATTGAGGTGGTCGCATTATTGAGGTGGCCGTATTGCCCCATGCAAAGAAATGCCTCTCATAAGCGACCGCTTAAAAAGAGCGGTCGTTTACGAGAGCTTCGACCCCTCAGGTATGTTAAAGGGGCACTGTCACGACACGCGCATGCGCGAATCTTGGCTTCAATCTTGAAATCATTGACCAACGCTTTCAAGAGACCCGAGGAAAATTCAAATTCAGTGTGTTAATATATCGAGTTATATCATTGTAATCCTTGCACTCTAGAAGATGATACTTATTCAGTACTTAGATTGATTGTTGTTTCGTATTTGTAGGTAGTTATTTTTGGTTTGAAGTCCAATTTTATACGCTTTTTATAATCGGCGAGAGCGATGGCGATGGCTTCTCATGGCGGCCGCCGGGATGTAGTGGTTGACAACGAATGTATTCAGGCGACAGGTTTATAAGTTTTGGTTTACTGGGAAGATAGAATACGGTTATACTACATATTCTGAGTTCGCTATACTTCTCTTTAACAGCTCTGGAGTACCAAAGGAGGTAGGAAAGTATTCCGAACGACAACAACAATGTTTGACAACGCGTTCATTGACTTATTCACTCGAATTATTATTATGTTCTCAAAAAGAACTCAGTTGCATACATCATATCAATGTATTCCTTCGAGTTCATATGCATGTACTGAAGCTATTGCAAACAACTGTCACATTGTATGAGTTTTTATTTCTGCGAGGTTTAATTTGGAAGTAGTGACACAACGGCAAAGAGAACTCAGTGATTATACTTTTCACACGGGAATTATTTTGTGCAATTCTTTTTGCACTCTTTTGTACTCTTACAATTTAAGAAAACACGAGTACCTTATACAGTAGTGACATGTACATCTTCGTTAGTCTTTTTTGAAGCAAAGAAGTAATATGGACTGGTTTTTAGCGATGTGAAATGTGAATAACTTCATCTGAGACCTGAGTTGTCACCTCGGATTGTCTGCTATTTAATGCCGTTCCTTCACCAGAAGTCGCTATAATAAGTACTTATTTCATGAAATATTTAGGTCACACGCTGTAAAGGTTGTATATTCTGAATAACTTGGAAGCACTCTGCGAAAACTTGATCGTAAAACACTTTCAAAACACATTGAAATTTACTAGCGCGATTCTCTTCGTAAACACAGACGAGTTCGTTGACCTCTGCATATCATTAAAATCTCTGAATATCATTAAAATTGACGCATGCGCGCGTCGTGACAGTGCCCCTTTAAGGCCTGGGTATTTTTCTCTTCCAAAATGGCCGCCACAAATCAATAGGGGGTGGTCTATATTCTCATCTTTGTAAACTATTGTTTTGATATTTTGGCAGATGTGATGAGATCGCAAGGCTAACACTTTCTGATAACAGTTTCCATGGAAACATGTAATCTGACCTTTGAACCCTTATTGTAAGAAAATTTGATAAAGCCTCTGGGAGATAGGTAGACTCTTTAAACATTGCGGGTATCTTTGCGTAATTGTATCAGGGTTAGTGTATACATTATCGATCCAACTGGAATGGGCGGAACTTTTAAGGGAAAGGCTAATTAAGGTAAATGTGAAATTTGATATCCTGAATTTTCTAAGAAATTAACTTACTTTTCCAAGATATCTAGTTGGACTGAAAAACTACATGACAACATGCTTTACTTCCACCCTTTTACTCTCTTACATTTGTACTCTTTACTGCTCTCCCGAAGCATTATATCACATTTTCTTGCAATTGAGGTCAAATGTCACAGGACGTGTCACCATGGCAACAGTATAAGCCAAAATGTAGAATAGGAAAGTTTATATTAGATGTAGTGAACTCGATGCTATTGGGTACAACCAACCAAAGTTAGACTACTGTTCACCTTGAAAGAGCGTGGTCAGCCTTGACCCAGGCCTTAATATGCCTGAGCCTGTCAAATCAACTTCAAAACTACATTCGGCCGGTCTAATTAAACCTCTGTTAAGCGACCTCCCTCGGGAAATGGCTTTGTGGTCTCTTAATAGAGCTAGGGTACTATACTTGGCTGTTAGCAAAAGTGCTTTGTACTGTTTACACTCAATTGCAGAAAGGTTGTAGTATACATTTATACAAATATCTAATGAGATACAAGATATCTAATGAGATACAAAGTGCAAAACATCGCTTATTTTTTTCTAATATATCAGAATCATCAATTTTAGATTAGTATCGCATCCAACAAAGACAACACAATAGTTTTCAGCACTATTTTGTGCTTAAACAGTTGTATTTTAGCATTTCTAACATTTTGCATCTCATTAGATATTTCTATATTTGTATAAATGTATACTACAACGTTTCTGCAATTGAGTGTATGTAAAAGCGCTATATAAATAAAGTTATTATTATTATTATTATTATTATTGTTATTGTTATTATTATTATTGCTATTATTATTATTATTATTATTATTATTGCTGTTATTATTATTATTATTATTATTATTATTATTATCATTGCTGTTATTATTATTATTATTATTATTATTATTATTATTATTATTATTATTATTATTATTATTATTATTATTATTATTATTATTATTATTATTATTATTATTATTAAATGATGTACTCTTAATTTCCTCAGATATATCAATGGCAGAAATCAACTGTCGTTTTCCATTTGTGGTGTGGCTGCTCTTTGGCCTCTTCATCGCTGGAGCCAGTTCTTTATTTGCCAAGCACTGTTGTAATAACAATAAATATAATAACATAGACCGAGACATTGTTGTAGAATGTTGCCTTATACGCCCTGGTTGGAATGAGAGTACATGCTGCAATGACGTTGCCAACAACTCTAGCCTCAAGAAGATCCACATTGGAGCCTTCGTGCCTTACCAGCTTCATGATCGCTTCAGTCTCAAAGCAGCGATGTTGATGGCGATGGATATTATCAATAACCGCACAGACATACTACCTGGCTACGAGATGGTCATTCACTTTGGTGATACAGTATCGGTAAGGTTTGACGAAGGGAGACAGCGGCTGGACAATGATCATCAAAACTCCAGTTTCGAGTTGTATAGACACCCTAGTGTACTACTAGGGTTATCCTATCTTCATGTAAACAGGGCCTAAAGAGCAATTAATATAAAGCGCTGGGCATTTATTTATGACTGAACCAAAACGTGTTTCACGAACAATCTAAAGGCCCAAACACAATTTGTGTTGCAATGTTGCGCGCAATTATAAGAGTTTTTTTGGGGGTGTTCACACGATGCAACGTTGCGCGCAACAAGGTTTGTTTTGGGTGCCACACGATTGCGCGCAACGGTTGCAGATGTAGAACTCGATATCCTACTTCTGCAACTGTTGCGCGTAGCGTTGCAAGAAATTATAGGTTGCATCGTGTGTTCGAGCCTTAAAACTAAAACAAACAAGTAGGATGAGTATTGGGTTTATAGAATATAGCAGTGTGAGAGTCGTTTCCCCAAGTAGCAGTACTAGACTGCTAGAATAAGAAGTAACTTATTATTATTTTCTGTCACTCGCATCAAGGGGTCAGGAGCAAAGGCTCTCAAAGCGTTATTTCATTGGATTCATACCCCACCAACCAAGGTGATGATAATTGGTCCTGCGTTCACTGCTGCCTTGCAGCCAGTAGCAACAGCAGTTGTGAATTGGAGGCTTTTGGAGGTAATTATTCCAATGATGTCAAAATGTATGTGTCTCCTTTTTTATTTGTGTGGTATCCATCCGGATTCATCCATCCATCTATTCATCCATTCATCCATTCATTCATCCATCCATCTATCCATCTATTCATTCATATATCCATCCATCCATCTATCCATCCATCCATCCATCCATCCATCCATCCATCCATCCATCCATCCATCCATCCATCCATCCATTCATTCATCTATCCATTCATTCATCCATCCATCCATCCACCCATCCATCCATCCATCCATCCATCCATCCATCCATCCATCCATCCATCCATCCATCCATCCATCATCCATCCATCCATCCATCCATCCATCCATCCATCCATCCATCCATCCATCCATCCATCCATCCATCCATCCATTCATTCATTCATTCATCCATCCATCCATCCATCCATCCATCCATCCATCCATCCATCCATCCATCCATCCATCCATCCATCCATCCATCCATCCATCCATCCATCCATCCATCCATCCATCCATCCATCCATCCATCCATCCATCCATCCATTCACTTCCTCTTCTTCTGTCCAACTATCCGCCCATCCATCCCTCTCCCTTTCATCCATCCATCTATCCTTTCCTCTCCTCCGTCTATTAGTCCTTTTTCTTTTCCAACAGATTGCCTACGCCGCAGTGGCTCACAAGTTCAAACACTTCATGTACCGTAACTTATACCGTATCGTACCGTCAACCTTGTCCTTCAACCTCGCTAAAGTGGCTTTTTTGAAAAGATTTCAATGGAAAAGAGTTGCCATTCTGCATATGTATGACGCCGAGGTCTTTTCACCGGTAAGAACACAGAAGAAGACTGGGTTCGAGTGTTTTGATTGGTTGAAAGACTAGTGAAAATGATTACTTGAACCGACTTGAACCCGGTCTGTAGCACATGTTGGAGACTGGGTTCGAGTGTTTTGATTGGTTGAAAGACTAGTGGAAATGATTACTTGAACCGACTTGACCCGGTCTGTAGCACATGTTGGAGACTGGGTTCGAGTGTTTTGATTGGTTGAAAGAGTAGTGGAAATGATTACTTGAACCGACTTGAACCCGGTCTGTAGCACATGTTGGAGACTGGGTTCGAGTGTTTTGATTGGTTGAAAGAGTAGTGGAAATGATTACTTGAACCGACTTGTACCCGGTCTGTAGCACATGTTGGAGACTGGGTTCGAGTGTTTTGATTGGTTGAAAGAGTAGTGGAAATGATTACTTGAACCGACTTGAACCCGGTCTGTAGCAAATGTTGGAGACTGGGTTCGAGTGTTTTGATTGGCTGAATTAGTACAAGTTTTTCGAGGTGTTTGTCATCGATGAAAGACTAGTGGAAATATCACTTGAATGGATTCAACGTTCTTTCTCCAGCACATTGGATAGGCTACACAGTTTTTAAATTGGAGATAATATTGTCAAAATTTAAGAACTGCTTTCTCAATGGTTATATATAACACTCGTTACCAGTCTTCCAATGTATTTGCCACTGACCGGAAGTACAATAAATACAGCATATTCGATGCTTTGATAGATACTGCACGCGTGGACATTTCACACTCGCATGTTTCATCTCCTTACGGAATCATCAAAATACTACGCAACTCGTGAAATATCCGTGCGTAATTTGCATCACAGCCTCGAATAAGCTGTGTATGTTAAGTAGTATGCTGATAGAGTCGTTTTCGTACGAGTGGGAAGCAGTTACGGTACGGTTCGTGCCGTGCGATGACCGTGCCGTGTCTAAGCATTCTGATTGGTTGAGCAATGATTTTGCGCGCTGTGATTGGTTGAACTGTGACCTTAACTCCGTACCGTTTCCCACTCTAATGACACACGATGATGACAACATTTAATACAAATATTTCAGACTGTCAGAGCACTACAGACACTGATTGAGAAGAATAATATATCGACCATTTCAGTAGAGGGATTCCAGCTTTATGCCACTGTAGATCTTGGCTTTCAATTTAAAAAGCTTAAGGTATGTACTAACTATTATATCTAATCGAGTCTCGTTAAGGTATGTACTAACTATTATATCTAATCGAGTCTCGTTAAGGTATGTACTAACTATTATATCTAATCGAGTCTCGTTAAGGTATGTACTAACTATTATATCTAATCGAGTCTCGTTAAGGTATGTACTAACTATTATATCTAATCGAGTCTCGTTAAGGTATGTACTAACTATTATATCTAATCGAGTCTCGTTAAGGTATGTACTAACTATTATATCTAATCGAGTCTCGTTAAGGTATGTACTAACTATTATATCTAATCGAGTCTCGTTAAGGTATGTACTAACTATTATATCTAATCGAGTCTCGTTAAGGTATGTACTAACTATTATATCTAATCGAGTCTCGTTAAGGTATGTACTAACTATTATATCTAATCGAGTCTCGTTAAGGTATGTACTAACTATTATATCTAATCGAGTCTCGTTAAGGTATGTACTAACTATTATATCTAATCGAGTCTCGTTAAGGTATGTACTAACTATTATATCTAATCGAGTCTCGTTAAGGTATGTACTAACTATTATATATAATCGAGTCTCGTTAAGGTATGTACTAACTATTATATCTAATCGAGTCTCGTTAAGGTATGTACTAACTATTATATCTAATCGAGTCTCGTTAAGGTATGTACTAACTATTATATCTAATCGAGTCTCGTTAAGGTATGTACTAACTATTATATCTAATCGAGTCTCGTTAAGGTATGTACTAACTATTATATCTAATCGAGTCTCGTTAAGGTATGTACTAACTATTATATCTAATCGAGTCTCGTTAAGGTATGTACTAACTATTATATCTAATCGAGTCTCGTTAAGGTATGTACTAACTATTATATCTAATCGAGTCTCGTTAAGGTATGTACTTACTATTATATAAAATCGAGTCTCGTTAAGGTATGTACTTAACAAATAACCGATAGTTTGTCGTGGTATGTCCTCTGATAGACCACGGTTTGCGCCATCTCGTCGTCAAAATTGTTCAGTGGAATCACTCGGCGTAACGACAAACTATCGGTTATTTGTTTTTTACCACAAAAACAAAATAAATCGCGCAAGTTACCTACGAACATTTGCTCAAAAACATATTGCAGATCGCGCAATTATGGTATATAATTTTCTCGCTTTTTCATTGGTTGATGGAATTTGTAAACAAACATCTTGCCGTTTTGATTGGTTAGATTTTGACAAGCAACCATTTGTAATTGAATGCTACTTGCAAGCTTGTCAAATCAGTTTTCAATTTTATCGGCAATCAGCCTTGTCTCGGGGATCAGCCCAAATCAGTTCAAAATCAAAGTTTTCAAGTCTGAAAGAAATTCTTAGAGAATTAATTATCAGTGGGGAAAGCTTCACCTTGTGCCTGGTCATTGTGTGAAATCTGAAAGATGCCTTTTTGACAGTCAACAAAGCTGAAAAATACTCTAAAATCTGGAAAATGCAGTCAATGGAGAAAAGCACGAGGTCGCTTGAAAAATATGAAATAACGTTAGAAAACAGCACTTCAGCGGAGTATTCATGGTCTGTGGATTTTCTCAAGTCATGGATTTATACCATCAGAGTGTCCAAAAGTCAACAAATCAACTTTTTTTCCCGTGAATAGCATAGATAGATCTAGTTTTTACTTGAATGAAAGAACAAACTGTGGAGATCGAAGCGCTGCAACTGATGGAAAATTTGGCTTGCTAATGCTATGAACTGTGGATGTGATTTGTACGATAGTCAGCTCGGTATGTACTCTTTCTTACTCACTGTAAAAAATTGTATCTGAAAACATGTTTTTTGTTTGACAAAATTAAAAACATTTGCATCATACGATCGATTGATGACGTCCTACCGTGGTATGTACTCTGATAGACCACGGTTGATCGACCAATGAGAGAGCGAGAAATTGACTAGTTGTGGTAAAATAACTATTATATCTAATCGAGTCTCGTTACCAGGTTACTTCTCGGGCTCCCATCATGCATTGCTTGGCGGACAATGACTCAGTTGCTTGGAATTTTTTGTGTTCTTTGCTCTTGAAGTCGTTGGACGCTCGTATCATTATCGGAGAGTTCTAGGAGAGTTCTCAGAGTGTTCTCGGATTTGTAATTGACTTGACGTGGGAATTATTTGATCTTGTAGTCGTTGGACGCTCGTATCATTATCGGAGAGTTCTCTGAGAGTTCTCGGATTTGTAATTAACTTGTCGCGTTATTTGATCTTGTAGTCGTTGGATGCTCGTATCATTATCGGAGAGTTCTCGGAGTGTTCTCGGAGTGTTTTCGGAGTGTTCTCGGAGTGTTCTCGGATTTGTAATTAACTTGTCGTGTTATTTGATCTTGTAGTCGTTGGATGCTCGTATCATTATCGGAGAATTCTCGGAGTGTTCTAGGATTTGTAATTAACTTGACGTGTTATTTGATATCAGTGTAGTCGTTGGATGCTCGTATCATTATCGGAGAGTTCTCGGAGAGTTCTCGGATTTGTAATTAACTTGTCGTGTTATTTGATCTTGTAGTCGTTGGATGCTCGTATCATTATCGGAGAGTTCTCGGAGTGTTCTCGGATTTGTAATTAACTTCACGTGTTATTTGATCTTGTAGTCGTTAGACGCTCGTATCATTATCGGAGAGTTCTCGGAGTGTTCTCGATTTTTGTAATTAACTTGACGTGTTATTTGATCTTGTAGTCGTTGGACGCTCGTATCATTATGGAGTTCTCGATTTGTTGTGATCGTGTTATTTATCTTGTAGTCGTTGGATGCTCGTATCGTTATCGGAGAGTTCTCGGAGTGTTCTCGGATTTGTAATTAACTTGTCGTGTTATTTGATCTTGTAGTCGTTAGATGCTCGTATCATTATCGGAGAGTTCTCGGAGTGTTCTCGGATTTGTAATTAACTTGTCGTGTTATTTGATCTTGTAGTCGTTGGATGCTCGTATCATTATCGGAGAGTTCTCGGAGTGTTCTCGGATTTGTAATTAACTTCACGTGTTATTTGATCTTGTAGTCGTTAGATGCTCGTATCGTTATCGGAGAGTTCTCGGAGTGTTCTCGGATTTGTAATTAACTTCACGTGTTATTTGATCTTGTAGTCGTTGGACGCTCGTATCATTATCGGAGAGTTCTCGATTTGTTGTAATTAACTTGACGTGTTATTTGATCTTGTAGTCGTTGGATGCTCGTATCGTTATCGGAGAGTTCTCGGAGTGTTCTCGGATTTGTAATTAACTTCACGTGTTATTTGATCTTGTAGTCGTTAGATGCTCGTATCATTATCGGAGAGTTCTCGGATTGTTCTCGGATTTGTAATTAACTTGACGTGTTATTTGATCTTGTAGTCGTTGGATGCTCGTATCATTATCGGGGAGTTCTCCGACGAGGGAGCCCAAAAGGTCTTCTGTGAGGTTAGTGTATGGATTCGGACAATCCTACGGATTGTTTGCAATCCAGAAAATCGCTTAAAGTTGTCACAATTGGCCCTTTTAAACTCTCTTACCAACCTTGGGGAGGAGCCCCTTACCTCTCGACCACCATCCCCACCACTCTTTGATCATATTGTAGCCCCACCCCCCCCCCCCCCCGAGTCCCAACCTCCCCCCCCCCCCCCCCCCCCCCCCCCGAGCCTTACCTAATGCTGTTACTTTCTGTTCGTGTTTCTTAGGCCTACAAATACAAGATGTATGGGTCTAAGTATGTCTGGATCATATTTGGTCGCATTAATCCACGGGTAGTCCTTAAACTTAGAAAAATACAATTTAGAACATTGACATGTACCAGAGAACAGTTAAAAGAGGTGATGCAGGGGATGTTTAGAGTGAACCAGGTTAATTTAAGACAAGATAATATCTCCACCCTGTCTGGATTGGTAAGTATTATTTAGATTTAAAAATAAAGGTTTTATTTATGCCCACCCTCCAAAAAAAACAAGCCGTTTTATTTAAACCCCGGCCCCAAAAAAGTTTTATAAACTACTGTACTCCCTCCCCCCCCAAAAAAGGTTTATAAACTATTTCCCCTCCGCGAAAATTATTTTTATTTAGATCCAAAAAAGGGTACATTTTACCCAGCAATCCTTTGCGAGCCTAAATCCGTACTACTCGCATCTACATGTGTGTAAATTAAACAAGACGCTCATTGAGCGTTCACTCGTGCCCTGGTGCGATTGCGTTCTGAGATGGAGTTAATAAGAACCATCTGACCTATGCAACCTCAAGACGTACCAAGTACGTACTGATTCGGAGATCTTATCTATGATCACCGACAAATAGTCTCCCTCGTCACGCAACTGTCATTGTCATTGTCATAACGTGCATTGAACGTATGATCAAAAAACAGGGTCAAGTATCGGAGATTGTCACGGAAGAATGACTTTATAGTCTTCTCTTCGTCTGTCAATTTTGAGATGGCTGTGGCTTGTTCTACCAATGGTGTGTGTTGGTGAGCAAAGATAGAGATCTACGAATCGTCGAGTTCAATCTAAATTTAGACGAGAATACACTTAGATTTTTGCCCCTTGACCTCCGGTGCTTCCTGATTGGTTTGTGCATGCTTTGTAATCTCTCTTGTGGCCAGACTGTTTGTCTCCTGCCATATCGCGACCGGTACAAACAAAAAAAAATACGGTCTCGAATCTTAGACTCGTGCGCCGGCCCTCGGCCTGGGCACGAGTAATAAAGTCAATTGTTCTGACACGTTCACATAAATAAAGCAGGTAACAGCTTCACACTAAAGTTTGCTTCATGTAAGTATAGTGGTTTATGCGCGCAAAGGATTACTGGGTAAAATGTAATGATCCGCCATCTTTTTCTGTAACAAAGATTATTGCCTTCTTTTCTAAAGTTTCCACGAGGAATAGTGGTTTATGCGCGCAAAGGATTACTGGGTAAAATGTACTAATCCGCCATCTTGTTCTGTACCCCCTACCGATTATCAGTTATTGTTGCGCATGCGCACGTCCTTTTGCACGGGATCCCTGTGGTTGACCGTCTCGTTCATTTCCATTCAGACCAGCGAGCAATACTGGCACGAATTAGTCAAACGAAGCCCCATGGCAAGGTCCTCTTCGTCTTTTGCGTTTGACTCGGTGTTCACAGCCGCCCATGTACTTAGCAAAGCTTCCCAGACAGATAGTCCGCCCGACAACTTCACCTACACATCTGAAAAGCACGAGAAAACTTTCCAACGATTATTAAGGGAGACGAAGTTTGAAGGAGTGTCGGTAGGTTTTCTTAACTTGTATCATACCCGTGTCCAGTCCTTACGCGTGTGACCACAGGCAGCCCAAGCTCAGTGTTTGGCTTTAGCTGAGAAATCAGCTAAAATGTATCGTTGAAAGTCATTCAGAGGGCAACGAAGAGAAATAAGCAGACACTGTAAAAGTTATTCACTCGGTCCATTCAGGTTGGGCTACCTGTCTTGATCGAGGAGTTCGCAGTCTACACTAGTATCAACGAAAGTAGTATACCTCCCCCCATATAGCACGTTGGTCAGCAGTTATTCACTCGGTCCATTCAGGTTGGGCTACCTGTCTAGATCGAGGAGTTCGCAGTCTACACTAGTATCAACGAAAGTAGTATACCTCCCCCCATATAGCACGTTGGTCAGCGGTTATTCACTCGGTTCATTCAGACGGTCCATTCCCTTGTGTCAACTATGATCATGTGACTGTAGCTGCTTTAATATACAACTGACTGGGATGGGAGGAGAGAGAGAGAGAAGGGGGGGGGTGTTGTTTGGTTGGAGGATACCATGCTATCTGCCATCTGAGAAATGACTTCGGTCAATGACATGATCTGATATTATCGTTTATCTACCTAGGGAACTGTGCGCTTTGCTTCCTCAAGGGACCGACTTGGAACCGTCTTCGTTGCTCAACTGCATAACGGTATCACTAAACAATGAGATATATAATGACAACTTCCCTATTAAAGTGGTGGTGACCCTCAACATTCTTTTTATGAGGTGAACCACCACCCTACCACTCCACCACCCCCCCACCCCACCACCCCACCACCCCACCACTCCACCACTCCACCACTCCACCACCCCACCACTCCACCACCCCACCACTCCACCACCCCATCACCCCCATCACCCCACCACTCCACCACCCCATCACCCCATCACCCCACCACCCCACCACCCCGGATACAAAAAACGTTAAAAAAACTCTTTTGCTTCTATCCACAGAAAGCTGGAAAGTTGTTGGACAACATTTTACGTTTCTTGATAAGCTTGTACTGAATGATGCTAAGGGTTTATGGCCAGGTATGTCGAGCTTGTGTACAATATTACCTAGCCTTAGCAGTGATGACGATGACGATGACGACGAAGATGATATATGATGGATGATGGATGATGGATGATTATGGATGATAATGATGATGATGATGGATGATGATGGATGATGATGGATGATTATGGATGATAATGATGATGATGATGGATGATAATAATGATGATGGATGATGGTGATGATGATGGATGATGATGAATGATTATGGATGATAATGATGATGATGATGGATGATAATGATGATGACGGATGATGGTGATGATGATGATGTTGGATGATGATGACGATGATGGATGGTGATGATCAGGGGCGGATCTAGAGATTTCCAAAGGGGGGCACCAATAAGGGGCCGTAAGGCCCCTTCTTCTAGGGGGTAATGGGGCATGCTCCCCCAGAAACGTTTGAAATCTAGAAGCTCGAAAATGCAATTTCCATCAATTCTGGGTATCAAATGGTGGGGAATAAAGCGTTCAATCACGGAACAGCTTTTACTCGATCCGGTCTATCGCGCATGTAAGGGTCAAACGGCACATGACAGGTTCGACGTTTGACCCTAATCTATAAAGAAGAACGGTTGTTTTTCGTTCTAAAATAAATTTCCACTACTCAAAAAAAAATATCGGGCCCAACTCAAAGGGGGGGAGGCACCGGCCCCCCATGCCCCCCCCTTGGATCCGCCCCTGATGATGGATGATGATGATGGATGATGATGATGGATGATGATGGTGATGATGATGGATGATGGTGATGACGATTATGGATGATGATTATGGATGATGATGATGATGTTGACGAAAATAATGGGTGATGATGATGATGCAGTTGTCTTTACTGTTGCTGCTTCTGCTGTATAATGATGATGATGACTACGGTAATAAGTAGATGACAATAATGATGGCTATAAAGTAGCTATAATGTTAACGATGATGATGATAAATTTCACACTCCCAAAGTTTGATTGTTTTGATATACATTTCTGGTACAGATGGACGCGTACCTAAAGATCGAATGATACGCAAGGACAAGCACCTCTTGAATGATCTCACACTAATTATTGTAATATGGCTGCTGGCTATCGTCGGGACATTCCTTTCTATTGCATTCTTGTACTTCAATATTTCTTACAGAGAGAACAGGTTAGAAAAAATACGCAAACTAAACAAATGAAGTTTCATCCATCCATGCACCCATTCAAGTATTCATCCATCAATTCGTTCATCCATTCATTCATCCATCCATCCATCCATTCATTCAGAAATGAAATTCATTCAGGTTAGAAAAAATACGCAAACTAAACAAATGAAGTTTCATCCATCCATGCACCCATTCAAGTATTCATCCATCAATTCGTTCATCCATTCATTCATCCATCCATCCATCCATTCATTCATACATCCATTCATCCATCCATTCATTCGTTCATCCATTCATCCATCCATTCATCCATCCATTCATTCATCCATTCATTCATCCATTCATTCATTCATTCATCCATTCATCCGTTCATCCATTCATTCATCCATTCATTCGTTCATCCATTCATCCATCCATTCATTCATTCATTCATTCATTCATCCATTCATTCATCCATCCATCCATCCATCCATTCATTCATTCATTCATCCATCCATCCATCCATCCATCCATCCATCCATTCATCCATCCATCCATCCATCCATCCATTCATTCATCCATTCATTTATTCATCCATTCATTTATTCATTCATTCATTCATTCATCCATCCATCCAGGAGATGCAGCTAGCTGCAATTCATTGGCTCCTGAATGATGAATTAATTTACTTACTTTGTTGTCACGTGATATCAGGTTGATAAAGATGTCGTCACCACAGCTCAATAACGTCATCATACTTGGATGTCTGCTCTGCTACATCTCAGTCATTCTCTTTGGACTTGACGCCCGTTTTCTTTCCCTTGCAACATACGGGATTAACTGTAACGTAAGTCGATACAACGCGTGATCTTCCAGTTAGACCTCTCATTCACGACCACCTCCCCTAAGCGACCATTTTGGATATTCAATTTCTTCTAAATTTCTCAGTCAAACACTGTGATTATCAATTATTACCTCTTGTAAGCGACCACCTCCCATAAACGACCACCTCCCCAAAGCGACCACCTAAACTAAGCGGATATCTTCTTCTAAATTTCTCAGTCAAACACCATAATTATTACCTCTTGTAAGCGACCACCTCCCATAAGCGACCACCTCCCATAAGCGACCACCTCCCATAAGCGACCACCTCCCATAAGCGACCACCTCCCATAAGCGACCACCTTCCATTAGCGACCACCTCCCATAAGCGACCACCTCCCCAAAGCGACCACCTCTCCTAAGCGACCAATTTGGAAATCGCTTTTTTCCTAATTTCTCAGCCAGACACTTTAATTTTTACCTCTTCTAAGCACCACCTCACGTAGGCGACCACCTTGCATGAGTGGTCGCTTAAGAGAGGTTCTGTAATTTTTATGTTTTAATTTAGGCTCGAACTGCTGTAATAGCTGTCGGGTTTCAACTCGCGTTTGGTGCCATGTTCAGTAAAACATGGCGAGTCCACAAGATATTCACTGCTGCAAAAACACTGAAAAAGATGGTAAGGTTACCATGGTTACTGCAATGACGTCGAACAATCAATTTAGATGAATTATTGACAAAATGGCCGCCATTGCCATGACGTCATAAATTAGACAAATGGTTCCGTTGGTGTAATAATTTTTACGTTCGCATTTTTATGTACGCCTTTTGCATTTACGTACGCCTTTTTACGTACGCCTTTTTACGTATACGCCATTTTATGTACGCCTTTTAAAGTACGCATTTTTACATTACGCCATTTTACGTACGCCTTTTTAGTTTACGTACGCGTTTTTTACGTACGCACGATTGAATACTGGGTAGGTTGTATAATGCTGCACGTCATGTAGGTTACAATAACGTATCGTGGTGCATTGTGTTTATAGGCGATCAAAGACATCCATTTGTTTGGTATAGTAGCTGGTCTAGTCATCGTAGATGTCTTGTACTTATCGCTGTGGTTTGGATATGATCCTCTCAAGGCAACCAAACTCAACTTCACTCTGCAGGTAATATTAACTAGTCTAGAACATTTTGAGTTTATTTTACTGTATGTTTGGTCTTACTAGTTTTATTCATCATCATCACCATCATCATTATTTTCACCATTCATCATCATCAATATCATCATCATAACTGTCATCATCATCATATATTTGTTTAGTTAGTACGTTAAATATATTATTAATATTATTAATTTAAATGAGCATTGAGATTTGTTGGAATGTATTAGAAATATATTATTATCACCATCATTATCAACGCCATCATCATCATAACATGATTCACCGCCGACCATCATCATCACTATCATCATCATCATCACCATCATCATCATCATCACCATTATCATCATTGCATCACCATCACCATCATTATCAACGCCATCATCATTATAGCATGCATCACCACCGACCATCATCATCACTATTCCTTTCACAACGCCATTGATGTCCCCATCATCACATACACATCATCACCATCATCATCATTATTATTATCATCATTATCATGCACACCAACATTTTCCCTCCTTTTCCTGGTCCATCATCATATCAGTGTATCAAAAATCAATCGTGGTTGACTATCACGTGACATACTATTATAGAACATCATTGTGTATTATTCCTTTAATAGGAGAAAACAATAAACGACGTCATTGATGTCCCCGTACTCTATCTTAATTGACTATCACGTGACATACTATTATAGAACATCATTGTGTATTATTCCTTTAATAGGAGAAAACAATCAACGACGTCATTTATGTCCCCGTACTCTATCTTAATTGACTATCACGTGACGTACCATAGATTAACATCGTTATGTATTATTCCTTTAATAGGAGAAAACAATCAACGACGTCATTTATGTCCCCGTACTCTTCCAATGCACGTGCCAATACAAAACCTACTTCATCGCTGCCATGTACGCCTATAAGGGAATACTGCTATTGTTTGGTCTATTTCTTGCCTGGGAGACTCGTAACGTTACAATACCAGCTCTTAACGACTCGTAACGTTACAATACCAGCTCTTAACGACTCCAAGTACATTGGAATGTCGGTATATAATGTGGTAACGTTATCGTTAATCGGTGCTATAGTAACGACAGCATTGGATAACACCATTCACTACAAGGCACCGTATGCTATATCATCGCTATGTTTAATCATCTGTACGACTGCTACACTACTACTTGTGTTTGTACCTAAGGTAATCGCGTTACTTGAATTTGGATTGCGTTACTTGAATATGTATTGCGTTACTGGAAAATGTATTGCGTTACTGGAAAATGTATTGCGTTACTGGAAAATGCATTGCGTTACTTGAATATGTATTGCGTTACTTGAATTTGTATTGCGTTACTTGAATATGTATTGCGTTACTTGAAAATGTATTGCGTTACTTGAAAATGGATTGCGTTACCTGTGACCAATTACCAATTCATAAGAATACTACGTGTTATTTCCACAGGTGTACAACTTTATATTGGGATCTGAGGAACAGTCATTTAACACGGCCACAATTAATAATGGCATGACAACCTCCATGGGACGGAACCAAAGTCACGCATTCCGGTTTGATTCGGATTACGGTTCAAGACCAAGAAGCTATTCAACAAAGGCTGTGCAAACCAACCACCATGAACTAACAGGCAGTGCAGGTTGGTATTATAAGCATTGCTTACAGTTGAAATACTAGTAATAGTTTTATGACGGACAGGGTAATCGGAATCACGGTGTCACGCAATCACGGTGTCACGCAGTCGTGGTGTCACGCATTCATGGTGTCACGCAGTCACGGAGCCACAGTGTGTCACGCAGTCATGGTGCTAAGCAGTCAATTGACTCAATGGCTTTCCAAAATGGCTGTGTAACTTATATTTGTTTTGTATGTCTATCTGTTGTATGTATATATTTATATTTCTATCTGTATGACTGCGTAGAGGTACATATGTACACGGTGCAACATTGCGCGCAATATATTGTTGCAGCGTGTCCACCCTTGCAATTGTTGTGGCCAAGATTACTGAACAAATTGCAGAGATGTAGACGTACGTGCATGTACCGGCAATATTGCGCGCAATGTTGCACCGTGTCTGTACCTTTAATTGGATTCGTACCCTTCATATATTTCATCTTCATACTTGCATTCATCTTGTCGACTGTGTGTGTCTTTGGTCGTCTTCGTGTCTGTCTGTCTGCCTGCCTGCCTGTCTGTTGACTGAATGCCTTATAGATCTAACTGTCTATGTGTATGCCTTTTCATCTGACTCTAGCTCTGTCTGTCTGTATCACCGTTTTCAAATAAAGACTCATTCATTGACTCATTCTGTCTATTTTTGAATGAATTCATCAATCAATCCATATTCATGTATATGTCCGTCGATCTGTCTGTCTGCAGGTCTGTGGTTCTCTCCGTCGATCTGCTATCTGTCTGTCTACCTGTCTATTTATCTGTCTACCTGTCTGTCGATCTGTCTGTCGATCTGTCTGTCGATTTGCTGTCTCTCTGTTTATCTGTCCACCTGTCTATTTATCTGTCCACCTGTCTATTTATCTGTCCACCTGTCTATTTATCTGTCTACCTGTCTGTTTATCTGTCCACCTGTCTGTTTATCTGTCTACCTGTCTATCTATCGACCGTCGAGCTGTCTGTTTATCTGTCCACCTGTCTGTTTATCTGTCCACCTGTCTATTTATCTGTCCACCTGTCTATTTATCTGTCCACCTGTCTATTTATCTGTCTACCTGTCTGTTTATCTGTCTACCTGTCTGTTTATCTGTCTACCTGTCTATCTATCGACCGTCGAGCTGTCTGTCTGTCTGTCTGTCGATCTGCCTGTCTACCTGTCTGTTTGTCTCATGTTCCGACTAACTGCTGCACAAGCACGCGCTTGCTGGGTGTATCTTAGGTAAGTAACCATGGCAACAGCTGATGAACTAACATCTGGGGGCTTTATACTGTAACCATGGTAACCAAATTCACCAATACTAATACCTTCACTGACTAACATAGCCTTATATAACATGGGTATAAATCGAACAACGCAATAACATCATAACCATTGAACCTCTACCTCTTGAAAAAGGGGTGCATTTACACTCCTTGGCCACACCCAAGATATGGAACTTTCGGCGAAAACAGGCATACTGGAGAAGCATATTGTTTTGACCTTCGTCTTCCATACGAGTGTTCATTAATAGTCATTCATGTAGTTTTTTACCCTCTTTTAGTTGAGTAAAAGGAAATATTTAAACAACTAAATTTATTTTGATATTTTATTTTTGTGCGTTTTTTCTCGCATGAAGGAGAATCTCAGATCGCGATTGAATATTTTGCGTAGTTTTTAGGGAATCGACATTTCAACATAAGTATTTATTACTGAAATAAGGTATTCATCGTAGGTGAAAGTAGCATAGATGTACCTATCCAATTGTCTCACGATTGGGTAGTTAACTTGAGTTTCCGCGGTCAAATCACATTGACACATTTGGGATCCCTGTGTATCTTAGGGACGAGTAGGACTGATTTTCTAAAAACTTTCCTCGGCCTCTGCCCCAGACCCCCTCGGCGCTGATATAACACCACCAGTAAATTATAATTTAATGACAAAACGGCGTATTAGTGTAACCATTATTCCACCAATCAAGCATGAGATCGCACACAATAGGACCAAGGCGTCCAATCACAACAAGCCTTGCTAGTGGATCGAATTAACCAATCAAATAATAGAAAACAGCAAAAATAACTATGGCGTCATTACTTGGTCACGTGATTGAGGATGACGTCACTAATGGGGTAGAGAGCCTGCGGTGCTGTCTAACAGCGGTCTAACTTAAGTCGGATGAACATGATGATGAATATGCATTGCGTTTTGATCTCGTGATGCGAGGAAGTCACGTGTATCATTTAGAACTGTTATGTAAAACTACTAGAATGATTGGTTGTTGTAACTGAAAATGTATACCACGAGGGAGGGGTTGGAAGATATTTGAGCTTATACCACAGGCAACCCAACCATTGCTTCTGAGGCGTCTTTTATTGATGAGTTTTCCATGGTAGAGAGCACGCGCGCAATTCCTATTATGTTGGGCTCCCTGTGCATAGAATGTACAATGTTGGGCTCCCTGTGCATAGAATGTATTATGTTGGGCTCCCTGTGCATAGAATGTACAATATTGGGCTCCCTGTGCATATAATGTATTATGTTGGGCTCCCTGTGCATAGAATGTACAATGTTGGGCTCCCTGTGCATAGAATGTATTATGTTGGGCTCCCTGTGCATAGAATGTACAATGTTGGGCTCCCTGTGCATAGAATGTATTATGTTGGGCTTCCTGTGCATAGAATGTATTATGTTGGGCTCCCTGTGCATAGAATGTACAATGTTGGGCTCCCTGTGCATATAATGTATTATGTTGGGCTCCCTGTGCATAGAATATACAATGTTGGGCTCCCTGTACGTGTCCCGTAAGACGCGCCTGCAGAAATGCAGTATTGAAGTGAAATGCATTTCTGCAATTCTGCGCACACAGGGAGCCCAACATAATAGGTATTGCGCGCGCTCTACCACAGGAAACCCAATCAAAGACACCTCAGAAGCAATGGTTGGGCTGCCTGTGCTTATACCTTGCAAATTTGCCACCCCCCCAAAAAAAGACAATGAAAGCCCCCTTATTTCGAAGGTTTCTAAGGATGGGATAGTGACTTCTAGCAGGGGAAAATTACTAGTAATTTTCTCCTGCTTCTAGCTATGTCAGAATGATTTTATGATATGTATCAAGAGACAATTACGTACATTGAAGTGGCTTCCTCGCATTCCTGGCATTCCTGGCATTCTCTCTATTTCACTTATGAACGAGCCTGACCTACACGAAAGCAGTGATAGCGAATTAATTGCAGTCTGTTGTTATTAATACTCGTCCATTATATTCAGCCTTGTACAATGCTGAGGTTATGCACTCATGGACCTGATTGACAGCTGTCAATTAAGTGGATCAGCCAATCAAAATAGTGTAAGTCAAATGCATTTCATAAAATGTAATAATTAAGTGGATCAGCCAATCAAAATAGTGTAAGTCAAATGCATTTCATAAAATGTAATAATTAAGTGGATCAACCAATCAAAATAGTGTAAGTCAAATGCATTTCATAAAATGTAATAATTAAGTGGATCAGCCAATCAAAATAGTGTAAGTCAAATGCATTTCATAAAATGTAATAATTAAGTGGATCAGCCAATCAAAATAGTGTAAGTCAAATACATTTCATAAAATATAAGAAGGTGATCAAATTACTTAAAATTTAGTCTCGCTTACACCGTTTGATTTTTGCGGTGAACGGGTTACCTGTGTCGGGTATTTGACCGGAAGGGACTCAGACGAAGTAATTTTTTTTTCTCCATTTTACCTTCAGTTAACGCACCCGTAAACGATTCGAAAACTCGTCTGGACGAGACTCCGTTTTAAAATAAATACGATCAAAAACGAACGAAAACGCATACGTGTGGACAGGATGTAAAGGTGACAGGACGATCGATTACACAGGACGGATTTTAATTTTAAGGACGGGTTTTCGCGCAACGTAGTTTTATGGCGATGTTTATACACGAACATGACCTCGATGAACACCATTAAAAAACCGCGGAAATATGTTTCTACGCCGTAGATTGCGCTAGAATCGTCCAACACTCCATGTTATACATGTTATAATAATGTGGACTCTACGAGCTTCAACATTGGGCAAAAAAATCGGCGTTAAACGTGAAAAAAACACTTTTTTAACGAATTCTTAAAAGTCTTAAAGTTGTCGCGGGTCAACTCTACATCCGGGAAACTTCACCGCAATAACTCCTCGTCGTAAAACGGCGCGTGCAAGCCTGCTTTATGTATTCGTTATCGTTGAATTTGAAAGGCAAAAAAATCGTTTTGGATATGAGAAAATCGGCTGCGTATTCTTTGAGGGGAGGGGATGTGGGGATAATATTCGTTGGACTGAATTTAGATTTTAGTTATGATTTATGGGGTATTTTTTTTATTGTGTTTGCATAACATACTCTTTTTATCGTATTCATGACTTTTTTGTAACACTCGTATGGAAGAACAGAGCGAGTGACTTGTGATCAAAACCCAAATTCTCCTTTGCAATCCAAAGAATCTCAAGGAGAATTTAGATCTTGATCAGAGATCACTTATGTTGTTTACTTTACTCGTATGGAAGATAGCCTACTACTCATTTCGATTAATAAGTCACCCTTGACTCACAAAGGCGCAACCCAAGAGAATCATGGGAGATACTGTTTACCAAGTCTTTCTACACAAATTCCCTGACATTTCCACAAAACATTCAACCATCTCATTTTGATTGTTATTCAGAAGTTTCTTCACCGCAATGTTCTTGTTTAGTACAAGATGTTCATGCATGAAGAATACACATGGCTGCATTCACCTATATACACCTATTCCAAAAATCGTTGTCCCCGCCGAAAGCAACAAGCAAGAAGCTGACGACCGCAAAGGACATTGGGTCTTTCCTTTATTCATTGATTCATCCGTAGACATTTTAACAACATGCATTTTCAAATGGCCGAATAGTTCCAAATGATTGCTATTCAACGCTCGTAGGGATAACTTCTCAAGTACCACGGATAAATAAATTAATCAATTAGGAGATTCCCAAAGTCCTTTTCGGTCATCAGCTTCTTGCTTGTTGCTTTCGGTGGGGACAACGATATTTGGAATAGGTGTATAATGATGTAATTATATAGCCTTATGTGACGATCGATTCATACTCAAACTGCTCCATATAATACTCCATTTGGTAGGAAAGATCGGTCTGTCTGTCTGTCTGTCTGTCTGTTTGCGCGCGCTAATGCACCAGTTCAGACTGGATCAAGAGCTGATATCAAGGTAGTCCTTTTTGCGTGTCCCACGGCTATATATTTGAGCTGTTATATCATTATTAATATCAGCGGACAGACAGACCAGTCAGTCTGGCCAAATGAAAAGCGCCTTTGATCACATCGGCTATACTCACCCCTACCCTCTGTGGAGAAAATTGGGGAGCAATTTTCACTGACAACAGTGGAAGGGGAGGATGATGATTATTGAACTGATTTTTGCCTGTTTAAACATAACGTCTGACGTCATTGATCCTTTCGTTGTTAACATACTAACAGGCCCTACTCCACGATGACGTCATTGATCCTTTCGTTGTTAACATACTAACAGACCCTACTCCACGATGACGTCATTGATCCTTTCGTTGTTAACATACTAACAGGCCCTACTCCACAATGACGTCATTGATCCTTTCGTTGTTAACATACTAACAGGCCCTACTCCACGATGACGTCATTGATCCTTTCGTTGTTAACATACTAACAGGCCCTACTCCACAATGACGTCATTGATCCTTTCGTTGTTAACATACTAACAGACCCTACTCCACAATGACGTCATTGATCCTTTCGTTGTTAACATACTAACAGGCCCTACTCCACGATGACGTCATTGATCCTTTCGTTGTTAACATACTAACAGGCCCTACTCCACGATGACGTCATTCCTGACTACATTTGGCGGGAACACAGATTCTGTTGACAAATTTTCCCTTTACATCTTTTTCTTTCGTTCTTTCTTACTTTTCTCCAACATTTCAGTTCCATTTACACTTCTTCTTTCTTTCCTTCGATTTATTCATTCATTATTTCCCTCTTTCTTCTTTTCCTATCCTTTCTTTACTCCATTCATTCATTCATTCCTTTTTCTCGCACCATTTCCATGCAGTTTCCCGGCTACAGTAGATTTCGTCGGTTTCTTAGATATTGTAGCGTAAGTTTCGTAAATGGCCGATCGAATCACGGAACAACTTTTGCTTACAACTAACCTGTTTGCACGCACGGGACTTTGTTATTCGCGACGTGTGGAAATTTCATCCAAATGATCATTTGCCGAATCAATCCCTGGAGATTTAAAGTTGGTGTTACAAAGAAGAGAAGCTATAATGAGAAATGCACCAACATGGCCGCCATGACGTCACTAGTCTCCCTCGCAGCCGTGCTAAGTGTCGTCACGCAACGCTCTCTCCCCTGAGCGTTGCGTGACGACACTTAGCACGGCTGCGAGGGAGACTATGACGTCACGTGCAAACCAATAAAACGATAATTTTAAAATATTTTGTCACCACAGTTGCATAGACTTCTTATTTCCTTCGTAAAGATTTCAAAAGTTGTGTTTCCTCTTCAGGAAATTAAAACGCTGTCCGCGTTGTCATATTTAGACTCTAATCCGCCATTTTGAATCAGCTCCTCTCTGCGTCCCCTATCCTCCCCTCCTAAGAAGAATATTGTCACAAAAACGTCAGTTTCCATTGTCTTCAGCTACGATTGTCGTGTTTCTATTTGTCATGCAGTCTGCGTTCCTCCTGACCAGCGGCAGGAAACATGAGACACGTCTAATGTTTCTCACCGCTGGCCAGGAGCAACGCAGACTGGCCTGGGATTGTATGGTTGTTTTACACGATGGAATCCGTGCTGTAAGCGTGACGTGGAGATTCCATGCGACAGTTGTAAATCAAAATCACGACACTACATATGACGTCATTGTGTGACTAGGGGGGGGGGGGGGGGGTAGTGTAATATTAAAAAGCTTGTGCATTTGCCCCATTTCCCAGATAATGGCTACGATACCTGGTTATGACAGACAATAAATCAATCGTTCAGTCCCTGACTAACAAGACCCCCTAACAGGCAGTAAGGTATGAAAAACGAGATGGGAAATGGAGGAGTAATAATGCTTATAATTATCATAATCCAACTAACTTTTCTAGTGATTTTTAGCAATAATCATTAATCATAATAATATTTAATGCCTTTTTGTGTCTCGAAATTATCTCTTTAATTGTCTTCAGTATAATTCCTTTGGATTCTTATCCAATGCTTAGATTGATTAGTTCACATGTAACCGGCCCTCCCGCGATGGGAAACACGCCGTTTTTAATCGTTGTATTTTGCGTTATCGTAGGATATTGAGCTATAGAGCAGATTTCGAATGACTGTGAAAAACTTACGGCACGGCACGTAACCGTGATGATTTAGGATTTCGAATGAATCCGTGCCGTGCGCCGTGGTTTTTCACAGTCGATCGTCATACGAAATCTGCTCTAAGGTGGAGATATACACGGTGCAACATTGCACGCAATATCCACCTCTGCAATTATTGAAGTAAAATGCAGTCCTACTGCGCTATATTGCGCGCGCAACATATTACAGAGGTGGACACGCTAATTGCCGGGAAATATTGCAACGTTACGCACAGTGTTGAACGAACGGATACAATATTGCGCGCATGTAGATTTTTCCGAATGATTGCATCGTCTGATGTCCTCTTTTGCTCACATCATGATATAGGATCGCACAAAAAATGAGTATCCATAAAAATCCCGTGGGGGTGGTGGACACGTCCTATTCACGATTCCTGCAATGGCTACGCGCAGTGTTGTACCGTAAACGATGTTCAAATGCGCGCGAATAAAGTTATCGATTGTTAGAAGCACTTCTTCATATATAGCGATGTTTATGCTTTTCGCAGTTGTTACATTTTACTCAGCGGGGGAGGGGTAGAGGGGTGGGGTCAAATTAATTGATCATAGATGCACTTCTTTATCTAGCAACAATGTCGAAGCTTTTCGCAGTTGTAAAATTTTAACCAGCTAGCTAGGTCAGTTTTAATGGGGGAGGGGTGGGGATATAGAGGGGGGGGGGGTGGGGTGGGGTCAAATTAATTGATCATAGATGCACTTCTTTATCTAGCAACAATGTCGAAGCTTTTCGCAGTTGTAAAATTTTAACCAGCTAGGTCAGTTTTAATGGGGGAGGGGTGGGGGGGTAAAGGGGGGGGGGGTGGAGTCAAATTAATTGATCATCGATGCACTTTCTTTATCTAGCCAACAATGTCGAAGCTTTATTTTCGCAGTTGTAAAATTTTAACCAGCTAGGTCAGTTTTAATGGGGGAGGGGTGGGGATATAGAGAGGGGTGGGGTGGGGTCAAATTAATTGATCATAGATGCACTTCTTTATCTAGCAACAATGTCGAAGCTTTTCGCAGTTGTAAAATTTTAACCAGCTAGGTCAGTTTTAATGGGGGAGGGGTGAGGGTAGAGGGGGGTAGAGGGGGGTGGGGTGGGTCAAATTAATTATCATAGATGCTTCAAAGTATCTTTGTCTTTCTAATAGTCATGTATTTATTTCTTCCCTCAGACAACACAAAGACAATAGGTAACCAAAAAAACAATATAAACCAAGGCTACGAAATTCAGATGGATGATATTCAACTAGCCGATAGTAACGCTATACCAAAGACACGTTATAATCAACAAGTAACCGAGAACGGACTGGTAACGCTTATGTTAACAGACATGTGAAGGAGTGGGACTGGGAACGAGGACTAAAGGACAGGCGTCTGTGACGTCACTTCCGGCCATGTGTCGACAAGATATGATAACTCTCTGGTTGATAGCACATGAAGGGCAGTGTTTGCCTGTCATTTGAAGGCAGATAATAAGATTCATGGACTTTTACCAGCTGATCAAACCAAGCAATAGAATACTCTCTGGTTGATAGCACATGAAGGGCAGTGTTTGCCTGTCATTTCAAGGCAGATAATGAGATTCATGGACTTTTACCAGCTGATCAAACCAAGCAATAGAATACTCTCTGGTTGATAGCACATGAAGGACAGTGTTTGCCTGTCATTTGAAGGCAGATAATAAGATTCATGGACTTTTACCAGCTGATCAAACCAAGCAATAGAATACTCTCTGGTTGATAGCACATGAAGGGCAGTGTTTGCCTGTCATTTGAAGGCAGATAATGAGATTCATGGACTTTTACCAGCTGATAGAAACCAAGCAATAGAATACTCTCTGGTTGATAGTACATGAAGGACAGTGTTTGCCTGTCATTCGAAGGCAGATAATGAGATTCATGGACTTTTACCAGCTGATAGAAACCAAGCAATAGAATACTCTCTGGTTGATAGTACATGAAGGACAGTTGTACAATGTACATATACATTTATAAAGTATATTAAAATAAGGACAGCGTCAGGCAAAAAGTGACCTTATATGACATCCAACATACCCATTTGTCCCACAAGAAAAATTGCAAATCCCAGACCACATAGCTTGCTGACCAAAAGACAGTGCCTGCAATCACTGGGTAGTAGTACGTAGTCTTTGTAGTATGTCATAAGGGTCCCTTGTCACATTATGCAGCCTATAATATTACCTAAATATACTAGATAGAGTGATGGCACTTAACCTGTGAAACAGATATTAGCCATGTAGATATTACTAGACACTAAATTTATCCATTGTTTTCTTTTGATCTGACTATTAGTCACGGGTTAAGTGCCATCACTATAGACCCATAATACCAGGTCTGAGTAAACGGGGGTTTGTTTCATTGATGGGTGCAGTTGACCACGCCCATTTTCAGTTTTATCTTAGATTATAGTGTTAACACTTTATAGTATAATATTATTGTAATGCGCATTAGATCATTCTATGTATTGTGCGCAATATAAATTATTAAATTATTATTATTATACCCTAAGCAAGTGCATGGGGCAAGTTGTACATGTAGAATACTTATGACATATTCAACCTTTCTGGTTTTGAATTCTCCAAAAACTCTTCTCATACTTCGATAAAATACGAGGTTACCGCCTTTGTTTCGAATGTGTAAATCAAGTACTATGGTATTCAACTACAAATTTCCTATTTCATATACAATGTAGAGCCTAGAGAATGTTAGCTACATTGTAAACAACATTTGTGCCATATAAATTATAAATTATTAATATAAAATTATTATTATTAACATGTAAATTTAGAGCGACGTCAGACTATTGTTTTGTGGAGTCTGGAACAATAACAAATATATCATCGAGTTGTTTTCATGCGAGTAGGAAACTCCTGGGGGGTACTCCCCTATATATGCTATACGGGTATGTGCCGCGGGATAGGGTATGGTTTTTGAGCTCCTTAGGTCTGGGATAGGGTATCGTTTTTGCACTTTTAGTCTAGAATGGGGTACGTTTTGGTCTGGTATAGGGTATGGTTTCCGCAATAATGCCACTATCAGTCGCTAACAGTTTACATATTCCTTTAGCATGCTTTCAATTTGGGATAGGGTATACATTTTTAAGCTTTAGTCTGTGATAGGGTATACATTTTTAAGCTTTAGTCTGGAATAGGGTATGGAAAATCAAAATTTTAGGTCTGGGATAGGGTCAGGGTTTTGAGGTGTCTGCGGCACACCCCTACAAACATGCTCCAAAAGGATAGAAATCCCCTCTCAGTCATCCTGTTGGCTCCTTGGTGGAGCATAAGTCATCGACACGACTATGCCATCCTGAACACTCAATCCTGTGTGAGTCAGGCAATCTTACTCCAATCCATTGATTGATAAAGGATATCCGACATAATTTATGGTTTGGAAAAAATAGTTCCATATACCACTTCACAATCACATGAAAATGACTCCAAAAAATCCAGTTGTACATTCACTTGGATGTTTAAAAATAATAATGACACAAAGAGACTATATTAAATGTGAAAAATTACTCTCAAACGTTTTTATTGTGTAAAAATTATGTCTCAATAATATCATGAGTAGTGGTGTCAGTGTGGTAGTGTTCTTCCTGGGAACATATGACAACAAAGCTGGGCTAACAACAACCTTGTTGAACCTCTGTCCATAAGAGGAACGTGTCCATAAGAGGGAGGTGTCCATAAGAGGGAGGTGTCCATAAGATGGAGGTGTCCATAAGATGGAGGTGTCCATAAGAGGGAGGTGTCCATAACAGGAAGGTGTCCATAAGAGGGAGGTGTCCATAAGAGGGAGGTGTCCATAAGATGGAGGTGTCCATAAGAGGGAGGTGTCCATAAGAGGGAGGTGTCCATAAGAGGGAGGTGTCCATAAGAGGGAGGTTCAGCATTACTGTTGGTTGACAGAACATGCAGTACCTTCAAGACCTTCTTCACGAGATCGCAAGACACTCCGTCATGATTGCTTGTTTAATTGAAGTGAGCTAAACCAGTCTTGATAATCTACCTTAACGGTACCTTGTTTGGCCTCTGCTTTCAAGGTGTTTGTACAGCTCACTGGTACACTGTCAGGGGAGTTCATTGTTGCTGGTACACTGTTAGGGGAGTTCATTGTTGCTGGTACACTGTCAGGGGAGTTCATTGTTGCTGGTACACTGTCAGGGGAGTTCATTGTTGCTGGTATACTGTCAGGGGAGTTCATTGTTGCTGGTATACTGTCAGGGGAGTTCATTGTTGCTGGTACACTGTCAGGGGAGTTCATTGTTGCTGTCAAAATTGTGAAGTTTTCACCTTTGTCTTCACTAGTCATGGTGATATCAACATCTGAACCAAATGAGATCTCTTTTGCTTTAAAATTGACAGCCGTGGCTTCTGTAGGCTTATCAGTTGTCACGGTGACATTACCTGAAAAATCAGAGGCAAAAACTACAGTAGTTTAGTATTGCACCATGAAGAAGGCAACACAAGCTGGATTTCATTTGCCAATACACAGTCTACATGCATCTCCAAGTAGATTACTGCAATGTTGAACCTCCCACACTTCCACATTGTGGACAGTTATTTGGGTCTTGGCAACTGAATAATCTCCATACTTTTCTCATTGAAAAGACTTCTATACAATGGACACATCTGGCCCCGGGTTGCACGAAAGGTGAATAGCGCTATCCACTGGATAAGTCTTATCCAATGGATAAAATTGATGCAGTTATCCAATAAATTATAGTGCTAATCACCTTTTGTGCAACCGGGGCCTGTAATACAGATGTACCTCTATCATGGATTCCATGATTCATGTACATACTAAATGTATTGCTATATAAATAAATTATATTATTATTATATATATTATTAATTAGTACCTAGTATACATGTAGTAGAACAAATGTATACTCTGATCACCTTGTTTGGTTCTAAGATCAACATTCTTGAACTGTGATAGATGTAAGCTGATGTTGCCTTTCCCAGTTTCTGCTTGAAGATCTCCAGACACAGAACCAACAGAAATGTCACCCTCTCCAACTTGGATCTCTGTTATACCTGACATGAACAATACAATAAAAGTACAAAGAGTTTCACTAAAAAAAAAAAAATTTCAAAGGAAAAGTAAATTCATTCCAGGCCAAGTGGCTGACATGGCTGGTGCTTACATGTAGTAGCTCTGGTTTCTGTACGATGAATTGACTTAAGTACATGTACATGTACAATGTAGCTCTACATTGATCTTAGTGGGATTGGGTATTTATAGTAGTATTATACAAAGTATATAGTTTTATTATAGTATGTAATATTTTATTTATTTTAAATTATTATTTGAGGGCCATGAGTTCATCAGTGAAAACTGTTAAATGTACCCTCGTGAAATAAAGTTTATTATTATTATTATTATTATTATCATTACTCTGTGAGCAGAGGTTCCTTTTCGTCTTTCTATGTTCACTGAGTCTTTAACTAGACTTTTGCTGAATAGCTTTTTGCTTTGGCTTTTACCTTGCTGTTCTTGTAGGTTCAAAAGAAACCTTACATACAACTCAACGCATGCTCAAACAGAAAAGTACCGAGTCCGGGCAGAGGTTTCTTTTGAACTACAAGAACAGCAAGGTAAAAGCCAAAACAAAAAGCCGTTCAGCAAAAGTAAAAGTAAAGACAGTGAAAATAGAGAGACCAAAAGGAACCTCTGCTCGCAGGGTAATGTACACTGTAGCTACATTTTTATATAGTATTACTAAATACATGTACCGGTACATGTACATTCTGTACATGCCCTGGTCAGGATGCTTACAAATGTAGTCCATCACAGGTTACCCCCAGCATTTAGTTAGATTTCCCTTGCAAATTATTCAGTGGTACCCTTTCATACACCTGGCCTCGGTAACACTAAAGGTGGATAGCGCTATCCACCGCATAAGTCCTATCCAACGAATAAAATTAATGTCAATTCTATCCTTTGGATAAAATGAGGCAGTTACCCAATAAGTTTTATATCCGGTGGATAGCGCTAACCACCTTTCGTACAACCAGGGGCCTGGGTGAAGCGAAGCAATGTTATTGAAAGTGGACAGCATTTTATAGGGATTCCATTGCAATTCAATGATACCCATTTATACACGTGGCTCTGGATACACTAAAGGTGAATAGAGCTATCCACCAGATAGCGCTAACCACCTTTCGTACAACCAGGGCCTGGGTGGATTGAGGAAATGTTATTGGAAGTGGACCATAAGTTGGTTTGACTGTAAAATGTATTTCATTCCTCACCATGAATGTCTCCAAGACTAACACTGCCAGTCTGAGAGCTCACTTCTCCTCTTTGTAGATACAGGGGTCCAGTACTGATAGTCCCTGACTCAGAATCAAGACAGAACTTCCTCCCTTGCAACTTCTCAACAGATATCGTCCCAGCATTTTCAACAGTCAGGGTCCCAAACTCAGCAAGTAAATGAGACTTTGAAATGATGTTCCCATGTGAGGATTTCACATGTAAATCCGTGCTTTTGAGATTTGATAAGTAGCAGTCGCCTCTGTCTATTGCAATGTCATAGATCCAGCCACCTTCAAAATTACTGATGTGCACATCAGCATCATCTGCCGCATTTATTTGTAGATTAAACTGTAGAGGGAGTTCAATGGTGAGACTGATATCTTTAGGAGGAAATGAGAATTTGCGCTGTGGTCTGCCTTTTACCTGTACACACAAGAATCAGCCAATCAAATGATGTCAAATCTGGGAAATGGCGAGGGAGGGGAGGGACAGTAAAGTTTGGTTTTCACTGGCAACACAAGCATTATAAAGCCTGGTTCATGTAAGCAATACTAATGCACTTGTAAGAAATTGATCAATTTTTCACTGGCATTTTGACACAAGGGTTTAGCAATTATAAAGCCTGGTTCATGTAAGCAATACGATTCTCTTAAAGTGCCTATGAAAAATGCACTTGTATTGTACAAATTGATCAATTTGCTGTATTTCTCGACTTTTGCACTTTTGTGCTTGCATTTTTTGACTGGGCCCTTGACAATTTGTGAACAAGGGTTTATGTAAATACAAACTTTTACAAGGCAACTTCTGTCTTGTCTGCCATTTTGACTTACAAAGTAGTAGTCTTTCGAGTTCTCTTAAAAAGTGTCTGTTTTTTCGTTTCATAGGCACCAAATGGCCAAAAAATGTATTTTGGAAATCGATTCTTTATGAAGTAAATAATGGGGTGGTGTAGTAGTTTCTTGGTTTGGGCTTCGCATTTGTGAGTTATAGAGGTTTGAAATCTCAATATGATAATTTGGTGACGTCAATTCGGGAATTTGTCATAACTAAATTATATTTTTTCAAGTAGTGCTTTTTTTCTGAAATAGTAAAAAAGTTCATAAAACTATTTCTATAAACTGTGGAAAGATATCGCAAGTTTAGAAATGTCAGTAATTTGCACAAAGGCGTTTTTGTATAATAAATGATGACTGAATTTACGTCATCTGATTTGCATATTGAGAATTCAAACCTCTGTAACTCACACGTGTGAAGCCCAAACCAGGAAACTACTACACCACCCCATTTTTTACTTCATAAAGAATCGATTTCCATAATAAAAAATTTGGGCCATATATACACTTTAAGATTTTGATCTAGAAAGAGACGGCATTATTTTCCGATAATGTCGTCTCAAAATAATGGTGCAAAATTTGTTAGTACTTCATCGAATTTGTCATTCACTTGATTCTAAATAGACCTCTTTAGCTTCGCATGTAAATTGCCCATTTCAGATCATGTGATGTAAACATGGTGTTCTCTGGAGAATTAGTCCTTTCAATATGAACGAATAAATTTCAGAAATATAAAGGAACAATTCTCCAGAGAATATCATGTTTACATCACATGATCTGAAATGGGCAATTTGCATACAAGCTAAAGAGGTCTATTGAACAAGAAAACGTAGAATTACCTTTACCATTTTCAATAAAGAGTAAAGAGAAAATGAGTTTTTTTTAGTAAAAACAGAGTGAAGATCGAGCGAAAAGTTCTTTTCAGCATGCACTCGATGCGTGCTATTGCGTGATATTACGTGCGCTTTTATGGAGAATTTCGCTTTCAATCAATGAAAACTAACCAGTATTTCCCTTTTTTCGTGCCATTTTGTTAGAATTGCGATACAAAACTAAACGCGATTTTGAGACGGCATTATCGGTTTAATATAATGATGGCGTTGGGAGAAAATATATTCCAGGTATTGGCTCCGTCGCTACGCGACTCCGCCAATACTGAATATATTTTCTCCCAACTAGCCGTCATTATAAACCGATAATGCCATCTCAAAATCGCGTTTAGTTTATATAATCACTAATGTCCTACACATTGCGCATCTTATTTTGCTTGAGTTTGCATTCCTTGCGTGAACCAGGTGGTCTAAAATACAAGCATCATGTGAAAACAGTCCCCATCCAAGCTTGCACTACATGCAGAAATGAAAACAAATTGATTGCACTTATACTTAGGCTTGGTTTGAGCCCATTTTTGCATTAAAATTGAGGTGCAGACATGGTGCAATATTCCCGGTGTAACTTTATATACTCGAACGGTTCGGCAATTGAATTTAATCGAACCTCGTTGAACCAGTTGTTCGATTGAGTTCGGTAATCTGACACAATCGAACACTCACAAAAATTTTGGCAATCGAACAAAATCGAACAGTTCGTTTTTTTGAGTGATTTCAAATATGTTCGATTGGGTTTGATTTCGTTCAATTTGGGTTCGGTAATCAATCGACCTCTCACAACAAAATTTTGGGTTCGATTGTGTCCGATTACCGAACCCAATCGAACCTTGTCTTTTGGTTGGGTTCGACGAGGTTCGATTAAATTCGATTGCCGAACCATTCGATTAGTTACACCGGGCAGGGCTGTAGCCGCCAGTGTTTGAGTGGTCCGGTTTTCAAACTTTGTTTTTCATAAAAAATATCCGAATAATTGAAAATGTAAATAAATTGAAACTGTTTGATTCGAAAAGTGGTCCGGTTTAAACCGGACCAACCGTACTGGCGGCTACGTACAGCCCTGCCGGGAAAATTGCATGCAAATTTGCTAGCAAAATGATTGCAGCATGTGTCCACCTCTGCAATTGTTGTGGCATTGAGTGATTGGTGGCAATATTAAGTGCAATGTTGCACCATTTGCTTTCACCTTAACACCTCTTATGCTTGCACTCATGCCTACATGTACATTTTGGATCATGTATGCTGATGTTGCTAAAAATGCAGCTAAAGATTATGACAGTGCATAATGATTCTTACCACCAAATGGAAACGCCTTTTTATAATATTCACTTGAGGATTATAACGTATATCCTTCGAAAACTCATCAAAGAACGCATCGTCTACAACGACATCTGACTCCTCTGGGAGCGCAATGTTGAGGGAGATCCTGGCTGTAGTCTTATTACTATCATCGTATTCGTCTACTAGCAGTCTATCACTTTCGATGTATTCCAACGGATCCATTGGTTTAATGTACGTTGTAAAATGCGTATCAACCTGTGCAAATCCAGTAGATCGAATGGGAACAGTCCAGCTATCGATACAGTGAGTAGTTTTGAAGCGATGAACTCGCAGCAAACTTGTAAAATTCAAGGTTGATTTTTGCAAAAAATTGCATCGTATTGTACTAAGCATTTTCAACATAACAGCAGAAGCAGTATATATCACTCATATGTCTATTATCTCTCTTCTTCTCTTCTTTAGCACGCGTCTTTCGTTGTCAGTTGAAAACCGGTGAAAAGTTACAGTCCGTCCGCCATTTTGTTTTAGGCATAATTTGTACCCCAGGGTACCCCTGTTAGTTTCCATAGAAGTCGGTTCCGACGTAAGAACTTTTCTTGTTAAAAAATGGTACAGAAACTGATTTTATGGAGGATAATACATCAGCTATGCCTTCATTTTATATGTGAACAATATCTCTTTTGAAGAGAAATAACATTGTATTTTAAAAATAATTTAGAAACGCATTAATCGATATTTGATCGGAAACGAAGTCCTTGTCAGCGGTTTGCGTCGCGGGCCTAGATTTAGATCCAAGATGGCGACCACATTTGATTCAGAGCTGAGAAAGGTAGGCCGAAAGTACTATATTTTCTCCTCTCTACTCCTCATTAATTGGCAGTTAGTTTGTATTGTAGACAAAAGAAGGGTGTTGGGGGATAGAATTGTGATTTAAAATGTGAAAGGATGTTTTTTTGAGGTCATTGTTTTGCAGTGTACTCTGGTCTGTAGTGTAGTAGCTGGGTAAGGTAGGCCAGGGTCAGGGTGTGCTTAAAAATCACTCCCAGGTGTGTCTCTGTTAACGTTGCACGGTAAATCTCTGCTAAGTGTCTACAATAGACATATTACTTGTACTCTCAAAAAAGAACTGATCAAATTTAAAGGTGAAATATATCACAGCTTGTCATGGCGTTGTATAAATCCTTATCCAGTGTACATAAATGTATGTGTATAAAGTCGATGCTGTCATCCAATAAATGTATCTACTGGGTAAGGATTTATCCAACAAATAGGGCTATCCACTCTGAGCAACTGTGGCCTGAACAATACTTGACGATGATCAACCAAGTCCGGTTGATGCTAAGTCCAAGAGAATGAAAGTCATAGATTTGCGTCCGGACAATTTTGAAAACAGATGAGGCTTTTTTTCATTATTCATTATTCATTATGACGCAAGTACAAGATGTTTAATGACTTTGAAGTCTTTTTAAATCGTTTATGCAATACCCGGAGGGGGGGTTTATGGTTGTGGATCACTTTGACTTGCCGTAACTCCACTATTTTTTTGAATTTGAAAATTTTTTGAAATCAGCAGCATGCATACTAGTGGACTGAAAATAAGACCAAATTTTTAACTACCTTTTACGAGTCAATCAGCTTTACACGAATGGATCTTAAAATTTCGAGTAATTTACATATTCACGTGCCGAACGTTTTATTTTGAAAACAAAAAATCTTTTTTTCTCGATTTGTAGTCTTCCAATACCCATCATATTATAGGTCATAAATAACAAAGAACACATCTTGTCTAAAATGGTAAGTTTTTGCTGAAAATCATGATGGTACGGCACGCCAAAGTGATCCAGATTTTTACATTTCCGTGCTAAATCCTTGTGCCGCGGTGAATGCCATAATGGTTGCCAACTAGATATTGATGACTGTGTGGATGATTTGGAGCTACATGTGGGTGATGAAGTGCCTTTTTGTGCAAATAATGATTTTTTTTGTAAATAATGAAAGTTTTCGGCGGTAGCTTTCGGTGCAAGCGGGCGGTGTACGCAAATCTATGACTTTCATTCTCTTGGCCTAATGATGCGCTAATGATGTGTCAAAGAAAATGATTATAATAATGAAAAATATGATGATAATGTATTTGAAGCATTGAATGTGATGATTTTTTGACACATTAGCATGAACAGTAACTACAAAAAATTGTGCATGGCCATTGTGACAGCTTACGCTGTGTACAAACCTACATGTACTTGTGAAGTCAACTAAATGTTACATGTATGTTAAAAATGCATAGACGATGTATGCTGTCATGATGGTCACGCCAGACTTTTGCTGGTGCTGTCCTTGTGCCGGTGCACAAGGACCCTAATATTGATGACTGTGATACATGCTACATGTAGTAATGATGATGATGATGATGATGGCGGTGATGGCGATGGCTGTGGTACAAACTACAATGTACATGTAGTAATGATGATGATGATGATGATGGCGGCGATGGCTGTGGTACAAACTACAATGTACATGTAGTAATGATGACGATGATGATGATGATGATTATGATGATGGCGGCGATGGCTGTGGTACAATCTACAATGTACATGTAGTAATGATGACAATGATGATGATGATACATGTAGTAATGATGACAATGATGATGATGATGATGATGGCGATGGCTGTGGTACAAGCTACAATGTACATGTAGTAATGATGACAATGATGATGATGGCGGCGATGGCTGTGGTACAATCTACAATGTACATGTAGTAATGATGACAATGATGATGATGATACATGTAGTAATGATGACAATGATGATGATGATGGTGATGGCGATGGCTGTGGTACAAGCTACAATGTACATGTAGTAATGATGACAATGATGATGATGATGGCGATGGCTGTGGTACAAGCTACATGTAGTAATGATGACAAGGATGATGATGCTGATGATGAGGTCCAATGACTACAATGGTGATGATGATATTTTCCTTTAGGCTTTCCAAGAACTTCAAGTCAAAGTGATTGACACAACTCAGAAAGTGAAAATAGCAGAGATGCAAATAGAACAGTTAAAGAGAGCCAATCAACATGCAAAACTGACTGACCTGGAAATTGGTGTTCTGCCACCAGATACCAAAACTTATGAAGCTATAGGACGAATGTATGAATACTCTATCATCATTGATATTTGTAGATTATTTACCTGGAAAATGGTGTTCTGCCACCAGATACCAAAACTTATGAAGCTATAGATCAAAATCTAAATTCTCCTTGAGATTCTTTAAGTTCAAAGGAGAGTTTGTGTTTTGATCAGAATTCACTTACACTGTTCATGTATGAACCTCAGACTTTATATCTAAAACTAGACGCTCTTGTAGCGTTAAGTCGGGCTTTATTACCTGCAAGCAGTGGTTCTGCGATCAGAATCCAAAACTGAATATGATTTGCTATCGACGAATGTATGAATACTGCCCATCATCACTGCGTTTGTAGACTATTTTGATAATTTTCAAAATGTTATGCAGATTGCAAAACTTATGAACACCTACTGGCTTATTGATGAATACTATAACATGATTTGATCATTTTTAGATCGATTACATTGAAAAAGGTGTTTTGCACCAGATGCAAAACTTATGAAGCTATAGAAATGTAAAAATGCGCTTTTCATCATGATATTTGTAGATTACTACCTGACTTTGGTGTTCTGCCACCAAATACCAAACTTATGAAGCTAAAGGCCGAATGCTATGAAACTCTATCATCTCTGATATTTGTAGATATTACCTGGGGATTTTCAATTCCACTATTTCGGGATCTTATGAAGCTATAGGACGAATGTTTGAAACGCATCATCAGTGAACTAGCATTCTGGGGATATCATGAACAAAATTTTTGTCAACGACATTCCGTACTCTATCATTTGATATTTGTAGATTATTACCTAGAAATTGGTGTTTTATCACCAGATACCAAAACTTATGAAGCTATATGACGAATGTATTGCATTCTTTATCATCAGTGAAATTCGTAGATTATTACCTGGAAAGTAGGTCCTCGACCATTCACCACAGAACGACCAGAGATGTTAAAACAACTCTCACTCGGCTATTTGTAGCCATTTTGAAAATCTGACTGCACCAGTTATACCAGACTTATCAGCTATCATCGTGAAACTCTATCATCTCGATATTTGTAGATTATTACCAGGAGAATGGTGTTCTGCCACCAGATACCAAAACTTATGAAGCTATAGGACGAATGTATGAATACTCTATCATCAGTGATAAGATTATTACCTAAATTGTGGCAAAGTGGCCCAGTTCTGCGAAGCACTTCCAGAAGCGATAGCCACGCCACGAGACAACTCTATCATCCTGATATTTTGAGCCCGCGAGCTGTCAAGATTTCCATGGCAACAAAATTCGCTAAAAACTTCTAAAATCTCTGGAAGTGAAAGGTTGAAATCATTCACATCTGAAGGTTGGATTATTGTTGAAACAACTGCAAGAACACGTACAGATCACTGACGCGTAAAATTCTCTTAATTTGCATATTTTCACCAACTAATCCTGATAAATTCAATCAGAAATTAAATATACTGTAGTGCCCAAAATTCAGAGTGTAATCGATCTAAAAACACCAAATCAAACCTTTATTTTATATAAGTATTTAGAAGTTAGAACCACAATATCAGAAAGTAACGAGGATAAAATTTTGAAGCAATTGTACAGTATAACATTTTGAAAGTTCTAATCATCAAAATAGTCACATACGCAGTTTTCAAAAAAATATTTTACCCCTTCATATATCCATTGTCAATGAAATCATGTCAATGGCATTTTGGGCTCCTGCAAGAGCCTTCCGCGCCGTAGAAATTCAACTTTGGGCAAAGTAAGCTGACACTATGGTTTACAATGATTTAAAGTATTCTAGTATGTACAATTCCCATTTCTTTCTCCCAGCACAAGAATAGCTTTTTCTAGAATATCACAATCATAAAAGAGTAAATACCATGTTTCTACTGAATACATGAAATTCCATTTACACAGGACGTGAAAGATAACGAGCAGCATCTTCTGAAATATGTAATAACTTAATTTTGCGATGTACAAACAAAATCTAAACCGTATTTACTAGCATTTAACGGCCGCATTTAACACAATGAAACAAAACAAAAGAATGACGATATTTACTTGAGATATAGAGTAAAATTGCCACATGTGCTGTAAAAGTAATTTTCCAGTTGTCTTCGTGGACGATCATCTTTGCGCTATTCGTTCAATTAGCCACTTCCAAATCGAGCAGGGGTTCTGGTATCAGTCTTCCTTGCTTTTCTTGCAATCAGATAGTAGTTCTTTTCAGCTTCAGAGTTCGATCAAACTTGTTGTCTGCAATAGCCATTGTTTGGCTTAATTTTGACGATGTAGTTTGGCATCACAGATGTATATTTTCCCATCACTCTTGCTTTTGAGGTTTCCATCCAAACCATTTTGACTTTAATTTTTTTTCAAAACACAATGATAGTTAATAATTCCGACGAATTGGCCCGAAATCACATCTTTGCAGAGTAGGTCAATTTCAACATGCTCTTTCATGTGTGAGTTTGTATTTCGTAATTGATTAGCGTATAAACTAGTTCCCAGTCCCCTGCTCGAAATAGTGGCTTTTTGCATCAGCGATAATGAAAGACGCACAATGAACACCTTCCTTCGACAAGGTTAAGCGTTGCTGTCTGACTTCACTTCGTTATAAATTTTTCTATCATTCGTTTGAAAGCCTTCGAACATAAATATAGCGGCCGACAACAGGGAACTTGTACATCGATTTGAGGTCAACGACGATAGACGACACAAATTACGCCATTCATTTTTAGAGTCAAAAGTCTTTCACAATTACAAACGACTATTCACCATTAAATGTAGTACGGACATGTAGCTCATCTTGGTAAATTTAAAAAAGTTTATCAGGAATACAACGAAACTTAATCACATGTGTAGCTGAAGTGTAGAACCACAATATCAGAAAGAATCAAAATTAACGAGGATAAAATTCGCAATATTGAGGTGAGTTTTCTCCATTAATCCTGATTCCCCAGTACTCTGCAGTACTGTGATCATTTTAAAAGTGGTGTGTGATCAAAATCTAAATTCTCCTTTTGAATTCAAACATCATCTAGGAGAATTTAGTTTTTGATCAGAATCTTTGGGATTAAAGAAGAGAAAAGTGGAGGGGACTGGGTGCTACATGTAAATGTAACTCCCCCTTTTTCGATTTTCTCATTCCCAGTCTTCCCTCGGTCTGTTCTTACCACAGGGATCCCATTTCATGCTGTAATTGAATTTCTGCTCATTTTAGGCCAACAAAGAATATCTACAAAAATCAGTCAAAAACCAAGAAGACAACATTAGAGAAATGTTAACACATCGCAGATAAAGCTGCTAGTTTTCTTAGAGTAAGCTTCCCTTAGGTTGACTAATGTATAGAATTCAAGAGAAAATTCAGTTAGTTGATATCTAATGTCATGTGATAGAATGTGTGGTGATAGCGGCAGACAGATTTCTTCATTTTGTACCTACACGTGACTTGTCGTATTAAACCAGTTTTATGAGGTGTCCGTTAACTCCCTGTAACCATTTTTTCACTGGTATTATACAGAGACTTTGTGTATCTGGTACATCCCTGTGTATCTAATTCTCGCCAATTTTCGCGTTTAAAATGTTTTTTAGTGAGTATTAAATTTCGCTATTTTTATTGAAATCGCGAAAATTACTACTCACGAAAATTAGTATATTGATCTCAATGCTTTTATGTCATATTGGACTCAGTAATTTATCCCTGTGAGTGAGAATTTGTATTTATTATCACAAACTCGATAAAATTATTACAAAAAATGAGAACAATAATAATTTTATTACCTAAAATTGTAGAATTTTAGAGAATTGGAGTTACCTAAAATTGGAGAATTTTAATTCAGTCGACTGATCTCACCAGTTGAAGTTTATAACCTTTTGACTCCCACAGCGCCCGAAACCGCCCGTAAAAAAAAATATAAAAAACTGCTTTGAAAAATTCTAACTTTCTGAATTCTTGAAACATCGAACAACTAGTAAACTCTTCAAATTTTAACCTGAATTAAGTAGCTTTCCGTGTAAGAACGATAGCATGGACGGCATAGGAATGTAAAAGGTGTTAATTTTCCATTCTTCTTTCTTGCAATTTCATTGGTTCATACTCATAAATTCAATAGAAACCCAACCAAGGAATACATTTCCATTAGATAACTTTTGAGAATTTAATTCACTTTCAATCAAACTAACTTTGGTTTGATTTTAAAGAAAATTGTGTGTGAGGAAAGTTCTCAAATTTGTGATTCAAATATCCATTGTCTTCCCGCCTTCCTATTGGCTGCATAGCGTTCTCCTTCAGTTTTCACAGTAAAAATGGGCAACTGCACACAGTTTCCTCATCTATTTTCACTGCCTGATAGGTCCGATTTCTGGGCATTAGTTCCATGTGACATTTGTCAGACGAAACGTGACGTCATGAATAAATTAAGTCTAGAAAATCAAAGGATTCTATTGGACCGTGATCCGTAAATTTGTTTTTCATAGAAATCAAAAATGCGCGTTTTTGACGTCATTTCACAACCATGAAAATGAGCGAAATTTGACTTCGATTTTCTTCCAAAATACTTCATTGTGAAGCAAAACGCCACTTCCTTCGTGAATTTTTCCTTCTCTCTTCATATAAGTCTTTTTGCCATCCTGATCTAATATATTAGGTACGAAATCCTCATCCGTGTATTATACACAAGCAATATCAGTTTCAAATGGTCAGTGATAAAATTATGACGAAACAAAGCCATGCCAGTGAACTAGAAGCCAATCGAAAGCACGAGAGAAACTGTATTCACCAAGAGCTAGTGAAAGTTTCAGTTAACCGGGTTAAGTCCAGTAATAGAGATTTAAAAAAGAAGAAAGAAAGGGAGAATTAAGGAGAAAAGCAAACAATAAAATAAAAATTTAAAGGACGCCCGGGCTGGGATTCGAACTCGCGACCCTGACGTTAACATGAAAGGAATGCCAGCATAGTGGTCAAAGAGGGAGGGAACAGTCGTATCCTAGTCACTAAAAACTGCCCCTTACCACTGCGTTACCGTGCACGCTTATTGATTTGGAGGACAAAATAACCTAGTGTATCCTGTGAATCGACTGTCTATTGTTATGGAAATTACTATGGTCCCGTGGCTCGCGTCTTCAACTAGAGCAGATTTCGTATGACTGTGATAAACCACGGCGCACGGCACGGCACGGTCACGGCACGGTCACGGCACGGATTCATTCGAAATCCTAAATCATCACGGTCACGGCACGTCCGTGCCGTAAGTTTTTCAGTCATTCGAAATCTGCTCTAATGCGTTTGACGCTGACGGATCCGGGTTCGATTCCTCCTCGGACCAACTTTTTTTTTCTTAATTTTTTTTTTGGTTTGTTTTTGTTCTTTTAATCTGTTTTTCTCTTCTTGTTTCTGTTTCGTTGTTTCTTTTCTTTTATCTTTTTTTCTTGATTTTCTTTTCATTTCTTTTCTTTACATTTAAAACCACCTCACCCCTCGACTAAGAGATAAATTTGCCGTTCACTCAAATAACACACTAATAACACACATGACCATCGTCCTTCCCGATTAGTTCAATTTGTATTTCACAATTTCACCACCTCGAAAATGAACGAAATTTGACGTCTTCGATTTTCTTCCAAAACAAACGTCACTTTCTCAGCAAACTTCAATCTCTTTTCGGCTTGACATATTCGTTAATTTTTGCCTCTAGCTTCCTGCTGTATAGTACTCGCCGAGCAATAGGCCATTTCCGAGTTCCTTTTATCTCTGTTTCAAAACGAGTCTGTGCGAAACCTTTCATATGAAAATGAGTTTTATTTACATGAAAAAGGAAAAATTATTTGCACAAGAAAGGTTTCGCACGTAGACTCGTTTTGAAACAGATAAAAGGAACTCGGAAATGGCCTAATGTGTATTTTCGAACGCACGACCGAGATGTATTATGGGTAATCGCGGCACTACAGGTAGCATTTCCCCTTTTTATTTTTAAAAGTCTTGCCACCCCGACCTACAGGCAAATAAAATATTACAAGTCGAAAGTCGCCCAAACTGCCTTAGTAGGTCCTGGAATCCACCCCAAGGTCTGTCACCAAACTGTCCGAGACACTTCCATTATATATGCTGAACAAATTTGATTATATGTTTCTCTTAAAATTTATTTGAGTTTTCTGTGCAGCATAATTTATAGACTGTGAGCCAGCACTTTATATACTATCCTCAAGAAATCGAGCGTGAGTGCAGTGATAGAAAAAAAGAAGAGAATGATAGTGGACAACTGCTAAACCAACTTACATGTAAAGTGTAGAAACAAGGCAGGGAGTTTCTACACCAACCTCCTACGCAGATGTCCAACGTTCAAGGAAACATTGCGTGACAACATCAAGGGGGTCTGCATAGGAGGCTATTTCCACACCTGTTTTCTTGAGAATTGAATATAAAGAGTGACTAGCAGCAGTCTACATAATTTATAAACAGACTAATTTCATACAATGTAGCGTTGTCTTTTATCCATGCCACAACATTAGAGACATTTTAAAAACATCCACTTATGTAAGTTTACAAAATGATATTTTCACTCATCCTTTCCCATTTATTCTTCTACTCTTCATTTCACATTACTTATTTTTCTAGGCAGAATTTACTCCTTCCTTTCTCCTTTTAGGGTGGGGGAGGAGGGGGGTTGATGATGACACAACCTCACCGAGGTAGATAATGTTAACATGCAAATTGAAGGTGCAAACGTAATTTTGTACTATTGGGTGAGAATTTCCGCTTATGTCTGCATGTGCTACACGTGGATTCCTGAAGATTGGGCAGAAATACGAGTTTCTCCGTCTTCTGGTATGCAAAACCATGAAGTACATTCCGATGTCGATGCATTAGATATAATGCATGGATAGTTATAGACGGCCTTGTTTGATCAAATTTCGTCGGCATTTGGAAAGGTTGGGCATTACGTTCAATGCATCGGCGATGCGAAGGACAGTTCTTGTGCGTGCGATGCCCTGTGTAAAAGCTTTGGAAAATGTGAGGATGCATGGGTCCTTCGTGTTCTATTGGTACGACTGACGTTGAAGAAAATGCGAGGACAATTGGTAATGTAGTCAAACTCGTCAGTCCATGCCATGTCTACATCGTCCTTCCCGTGTCTGCCTGAAGATGGTATTGAATATACACGTAGCTGCATTTGATGCGATCAGTTCTTCCACAGACGGTTTGACAGACAATGAAACGCCCGAAGTCCCTTCGATTCGTCAACTCATGAGAAAGGGTTTTCCCTGTGACATAGGGGTTTTCTCTGAGTTTCTTTGATCAGGTTTTTCTTGCTTTTATTTACAACTAACTAACCACGTTGATGTGTTTTCATGTTTGGTCTATCGATCACTGATACATCAGCATAAGAGAAAGGGTTTTCCCTGTGACATAGGGGTTTTCTCTGAGTTTCTCGGACATTTGATCAGGTTTTTCTTGCTTTTATTTACAAGTAACCAACCACGTTGATGTTCGATCACCGATACACCAGCATAAGAGAAAGGGTTTTCCCGGTGACATAGGGGTTTTCTCTGAGTTTCTTTGATCAGTTTTTTTGTGCTTTTATTTACAAGTAACTAACCATGTTGATGTTATTTCATGTTTGGTCGATCGATCACCGATACACCAGCGTAACTCCGTCCAATGCTCATACACGAAGACAACAACCCCCACTGATCAGTTCGAGGATTATAAACTTCAACAGAAGCCAAGTTCGTCGAGCCATCATCACCACCAACGACAAATAATAAACCATTAACTGATGCTACGCCAGCATTACGTCGACACATACTCATCTCTGAGACCGGTTTCCACGTGTTTAAATCCGGGCTATAACACTCGACGCTTTTTCGCACGTGGGGGCCGTCATGGCCACCGATCGCATAGAGCAAGCCCTCTGCTATTCCTACCCCGGCGCCGCTACGTCGTGTACTCATGTCGCACACTAACGTCCATTCGCCTGTGTTGGGGTTGTAGCACTCCACAGAGCTTAAGCAATGCCTAGACGCACCGTCATAGCCCCCTACAGCATACAACAACCCATTGAGTACCCCTACCCCCACGCTGCTACGTCGCGTACTCATAGGCTTTAGAGGACGCCATTCGTTTAGCTTAGGGTCATAGACCTCGCAGGTATTGAGTCCAGTCGTGCCATCAAAGCCGCCGACGGCGTAAAGCAAGCCATTCAAAACCGCTGCTCCTAACGTGCTTCTGCGTGCGTCCATCGACGCAGCGGGCCGCCACTGGTCTTTGACGGGGTCGTAGCAGTCTACGGTGCGTACGCGTAAGGATCCGTTAAAACCACCGACTGCGTAGATTAGGTTGTCAAGTACAGCTACGCCAGCACGACAGCGACGGGAATTCATCTCGGCCACGGGGGACCATCTTTCTGCCTTGAAGTCGAAACTCTCGACACTGTGGACAAGAAAGAACATAGTGTGAATAAGTAGTAAGTGGTGCCATAATCTGACATACAGTATTTATATGCTTGGGCAAAGTAATGAAGGAATGAATTAGTGAATGCATGAATGGATGGAGAAATGGAAGACTGAAAGAATGAATGGATAGAAAAATGAATGGAGAAATGGATGAATGAATGGATGTAGAAAAAGACAGAAATAAATGGACGAATAAATGGATGGATGGAAGGATGGATGGATGTAGAAAAAGACAAATGAATGGACGAATAGATGGATGAATGGATGGATGGAGAAATGGACCAACTAATGAATGAATAGATGGAAAAATGAATGGATAAATCACCAACCATTGTAATGCTAGTTTTAATAACATTATTTACACAAAACCCGCACATTTCCAGATCCCTCCACACTATAAAGCTACAATGTACCCCTCCCTCGCCCCTCAACCAATCATTGACCTACCTTCGTATAGCTTTAGGTGCCTGACCTCCAACAACAAACATAACTTTAGGTAATCCAATGGGTGTACCCCTGAGTCTGTACCCTCCCTCGCCCCTCAACCAATCATTGACCTACCTTCGTATAGCTTTAGGTGCCTGACCCCCAACAACAAACATAACTTTAGGTAATCCAATGGGTGTCCTGGGTCGAGTCCTGGGTGTCTGTAGCAATGACCTCTGGTCATTTGTCAATAAATGATACTTCAGTGCTTCTATTAGAAAGTCCTTACACGCAACATTATTCTTGATCAAGGATTCGGTTTCTACACGGCTTACAAGGTACTCTCGTGATAAGAGGGGTAGTCGGACGTGTTCCATTAGCTGTGCAAGGCATTCTTGCCTGTGTTCAGGATCAGAGGTAACCCATCTCACCACTGATTCAAATACCTGGGTAAGCAGAGGTTCAAGTTGATTAATCACGACTAACAAGTGGGTCATTTCAGTAATGAGCTTCACACATTTCGTCTGTGTAAATGTTTTTAAATGGTAACTAGTATTTTACAATTACCAAGTTGTACCATACTGTAGCAATCAATCAAAGTTCACACAATTAATGTTCACCAGTTATTTATAAAATAATTTGTTAGAAACTTGTGTGTTGATGATAATCTCCATCCTTCCCTACATGTACTTGTATTCTTTTTGATTCCTTCATTCCCTCCTGTGTTCTCCCTCCCTCTCTCTCCCTCACTCCTCTTTACCTACTTTTTTCTTTTTTTGGTTCCTTCCTTCCCTCCTGTATCACCCCTCCCTCCCTCTCTCTCTCTCCCTCCTCGTTTCCCTTCTTCTTTTCTTTTTTGATCCCTTCTTTCCCTCCTGTGTCCATCTCTCTCCCTCACCCTCCTTTTCCCTTCCTCCAACCTTCCCTCAATTGGCCCGGCGATTCAGCGATTCTCCAACTCACCTTTTCTTCTGAAGGTACACAAAGCTGGTCACTAGATATCAACTCAGCCACTTGCATATACGGTAAACCAACAAATTCCTCTCCCACAACAACTTCACTGAAATGCTGTTCGGCATAGTTGTGCCCTGAGCCCATGAGATCTGAACATGAATGCATGTCGGCAAAGGCTCTAATGCCCAAGCAATTTGAAGGGTGAAGCTGGGCTTTGAGGAAATGACAACAGGCATCTCGTACTTCTGTGAGCTGAAGGAGATTTGCTGCTGGAAGTAGGACCTGGGAAAATATAAATGAAGTACGGTAAAAACCTGCATATAAGAAACTGCAGATTAAGAACCTCCAGGCTGAAATTTAGCCAATTAAGCATCCGATAAATAAGAACCAGTTCAGCCTGACAAATGAAGCAGGTTCTTATGTGAAAAATGACTAAAGCTCAGAACACACAGGTACAGTCAGTGCTGAATATGCAGAAATATTATATTTACTATACAGTTGGGTTGTTAATGTTTAGTGTGAATATTAGACCTTTCAGGGTCAATAGTTCACTAATTAAAACAAATTGTAAGGAAATACACCATATCAGGAACAATAATTGTTTTTTTTTGCCCTGTAAATAAGAACCTGTTAAGAACCTATTCAGCCTGATTTCTCACTAGACACCCAATATATATATAAGAACCATTTCAGCCTGACTTAGAAAAATAGGGGTTCTTTTATGCGGGTGTTTACTGTACTGTATGTACATGTACCATAAACACGAAGTTCCAGTATAATTTAAGCAGCCTGTCCAGGGGTAAGACAATATGTTTTCTAATTAATCTTTGTATCACTACATGAACATGTACATGAATATGCGATTAACAAAGATTGATTAAACAAATGTATTGTTGTACCCCTTGGTAGCATCCTTTTATACTGGAACTTTGACAATGTGTAAGTCAGCGTTTCATGATTCATTTTACTGCAATATTAAAGTAATTCAGGTAGTCTTAAGGGCCGTTTACACGGGCGATTTTATCAGCGATTTTGTCTGCAACTTTATCGCCGTGAAGTTGCACAAAATTTCGAGCATGTTCGAAATTGCAGCGATTTGATTGCAATTTTATCACCGCTTATCGCCACTACTTAAAACGCCAGTAGATTACACAGACAATTTCTGGTTGCAATAACTTCGCGGCGATAAAATCGCCGATAAAATCGCCCGTGTAAACGGCCCTTTACAAGTTCTGAATACTGTAAAATAGCCTCTATTCTTGGCTTTCACCTACGTCATCAAAAATTTTCCCAGGACTTATATAGAACAAAACCTTCATAGGCCGAAAGAGCAGCCAAAACCATATATCTCAGCCGAAGTTTTAGTTAAAATAAGTTTTAGATACGAAGATATGAGCGATCGCTTATGCTCATAATTTAGTTAAAATGTATGGGTCCGCCATGTTGGTGTCGCATCGAGCGACACCAACATGGCGGCCAAATCACGAAGACTGAAAATCATGTTTAATTGCAAATACTTCAAGTTTTCAATAGCTATGTTCATCAAAATAAAGTTACCCATCATCTACAAAGTTAAAATCGTATTATTTCAAACGAATTTTCCTATTTCTATGGCTTTTGAAAACGCGTGACTGTATTGCGTGACAGAATTTGACTCGCAATAAAACGAAAACCAAACATCTAAATTACAAAATTATTTTGGTAAGAATTTTCTTATAACGATATAAACAACATATCCAACAAACAGTTTTGTGAGATGAATAGTTTGGATTTTAGCTTTTTGATGACGTCATGTGAAAACCAAGAATTGCAGACCTTCCTACAGTAGCTGAAACTGGGGATTGGGACAAGGAGAAGAGGAGGAGGAGGGGGTTTCCCGGGGGAGGGGGAATCCCCATGTAAAAGGGGTGGTGCGGGTTTTGGTATCATTTACATTTGTAGGGTGTTCACGATGGAATGCCAATATTTTTAATCATCGCAAAGAAATAAAAATGACCTATATTGTGTTGGTGGTCTAGACCGATCAGGCAGGAAATCTGTAATATTTCTGGTTTAGAATGGTATCTTTTAGGGGTCGAATAATTCTTGAGCCATGCCCAGAATGGTCTCCTAAAGGGGTTTAATTCAATTTTTCTGATGATCATCCCACCCATTTCACATGGAAGATTTCCTAACCACCCTAGCCTAGGCCCCAACCAAGAATGCCTATAGACTAACTGTAAGAGTGTACATGTGAATAAATAAATTATTATTATTATTATTATTATTTAAATTATACCTGCACATTTTCTTCAGTGACTTCTATTTCTGCCACATACACAAATTCAACCAAAAGTTCCAAAGCAGTGCTGTCAATTTCTTTTAATGTCACAATATTTTGCCTGCTTTCAGACAGTTCTCCTGTGAACATTGCAGAGAAGTATGGACTGGACGAGGCCAGTACAACCCTGTGCGCAGGGATTTCAATATTTCCTGCCTTTAATATAACATCACAAAGTTGGTTTTGAAGTCTTAATGTGTTCATGACTTTGAAGCCTTTGTTGCAGTGGTCTGCATTCCTGTAGGGGGGGACCACTACTTTGTCTTCTTCGGGAAGCTGTTGGGTGAAGTCCATGCTGTGGAAGAGACACAATTACTAGAGGCAATTTTAAAAGTGCTCTCACCACTCGACCACCCTTGCTTGCTTCCCTGTTCTGTTCTGTCATCTACATTATACATTGTATGTTTTGGTATGTTTTCACTAACCTGCCTAGAACATCCTTGGGAACCCAGGGGTATATTCTGTCGCTCGTTACTCGCTCCCAGACAAATACCCCTGTTGGAAAGTCTGTTGGAACTTGTTCCGGTAGTCAAAATTCAAAATGTCCTATTCAAAACAGAATATACTTGATACTGATTGGTCGATCTTCCTAGGTCAACCAATCAGAAACGAGAGTAATTTTGACTTTTGGAACAAGTTCCAACAGACTTCGTTCCCAGGGGTATTTCTCTGGGAGCGAGTAACGAGCGACAGAATATACCCCTGGGTTCCCAAGAATGGCCTAGAATAGCTACTGCTATTTGCAGATTGTTATTTGTATTAAATTTTCCCACGTAATAATTAATCGAAAATAAACTGATTGAGATTGATTGATTGATTGGTATGTAATGTTTCAAAGCCGAGAATGAGGACTAGACGGGGTTTCCAGTCCGAGGCGAATAAATAAAGAGTTGCAAGATTTTAGCCCGGAAAAGCAAGAATTCCAGTCTGCATATATTCTCTGCTCATGCACAGAGTCAAGGACATCGTATCCCACATGTGTTGGACTCTTGAGTAGCATGAAGTAGAGCCTGCTTTCATATTGAATCTAATTCGGACAGGGTGGTATTGCCTCTACTCTGTCCAAGGTCCCGATGATTGTTATATGAGGGATAAGAACTCAGGAAAGAGTACTTTGAAATCCATCATTTCAAAGTCCTTGGACTTTGAAATGCATTTCAAAGTACTCTTGAGTGGACTTTCCGGGGATTTCCAGGTCCATCATGTGACCGGATTTGATGCACCGGATTGGCTGGTTACCTCATGAATAATTAATGAGTATGAGAAGCATATATAAGGAGTCAGTTCTTAAAACAAATACAAAGCAAGTTAATTATTACACGTACATGTACCGACACATGGACCTAGAAGATAGATAATTACGACCTGATGAAACAATTACATGTATGGAGAACAGGAACAAAATAGATGCTATCGATTCACAGACATTTCTGTGGTTAAATTTGAGTTCCTTTCAACAACGTTAAATACGAGTTATCACCTAATCTGCGTGTTACAGTAGTACGAGTACTTGAATATGCTATATTATGTTTACAGTACTTTGTCTTTGGCGTGAATAATGGAAGTGTTATACCTATTAAATATCACAACAAAGAGAATTCCCAAGTATCTAAAACTAAAGTTATAGACTCTCTTTTCATTCAATTACAAGTAAGCTTAAAAGGCAAATGTTAACTCACAAAATACAGGATGCGAAGAAGTTGGCGTACACTGTAAGTTATGTAAGCTTTATAAGTTACATTGTAATAAGTTACGTAGAAAAAGACGGCAATTTCAGTTCATAAACTCCCCGTTTTTTCACAGAAAGGATACCATAAAGATAATACATACCTAAAAGCTGACATTTGGGCGGTTATCGCAGCGAGAGATTAGCAATTTCGTCTTGAACTTCAGTCGTTCAGAAGCAAAACCAAATGCCAAAGTTGATACCAAGATGGCGCTATATCCAGAAGGCTTGAATGATGGTTCGTTTCTGTTAGAATTCCGCAGTTTTTTCCATATGTTTTTGGTTAGTAACCTTCTTCAGTGATCTAAGAAGTACCTCGATGGATGCTTTCAGGAATCGATTGGATAGATTTAATTTAAACCACAGAAATATTCTCCACCCTCAGCGTAGCAAATTATTTACATCGATGTCAATTTCGTCATATCCCAGACGTCTGTGCAGACCGAGTTGTACTTACCAGGGGAGGGGTAAGTCAATTTGTTATCAAAATTAAAATTGAAGTTAATCGTTCATTATTTGATTTTTCTTTGAACCGATCTTTTCTTACAACTTAGTAAAAGCGTAAAAAGCTTAATGCTTTGTAGAAAAACTAGCTTTTTATTAATTTCAAATTTTATATATTTTAAAAAATAGTGGGTACCATTCCTCTTGCGGAAATACAACATAGTGGTTTGGAACGCCTGCCGGTTTTTGCATGCGAACGAAAAAATGTGGACTTCTTGACTTTGTTGGAAAAACTAGTTTATGATTTTGTAGTTATAATTTGAAAATATGGACAAAGATAATGAAAATGAAACTATAGAGGATATGTCTAAGCCTATCAAGACAGTAAAGGTTTGTGATTCAAGCATTTGGCGTGTTCATATATTTGCATTTAGCGTGTAGGCAAAATGGCGGGTTTATCTTGGTGTAAAAACCTCACAACTGACGTACATGTAACAGCTTTTTTCTCTTCACTGCGTGTATCAAATCACTTCGTTCTAATTTCTAAAGATCTCTAAACCCTTTGCAGTACTAGTACTGGATTGATAAATCCATATCTCTATGAATTATTGTGGTTATTTTGAAAATTAGCGATACAGTAGTGTTTATACAGTGTTATATACAATTTATACAATGTAAGCTAACTAATTAAGACACATTAATAAAGTTTATTATTATTATTATTATTATTAAGGTTCTTATACCGAAGTCATGCCCAAATGGCGGCCCATTTCATTATAAAACTTTCTTGTTCTTTTATGACAGGATAAATGGAAGCTACTTCCAGCGTTCTTGAAGGTAATTCGTGCTAACACTTTATTGTAATGTTTACTAGATACCAAATGAAGTGGCATTTTGCACAACTAACTTAGTGTTTTAATACTCTGGGTGTTTACTTATATATAGACCATTTCAAGAATGTTTTGTCATTGTGTTTCAGGTCAAAGGTCTCGTCAAACAGCACATAGATTCATTTAACTATTTCATCAATATTGAGGTTAGCCCTAATAGTATGCATGTACATGTACAATGTATGTATAGCGATGTTCACTGTGATGTGAGCCATTGGTTTAAGTAATGTACCGCCATTGTGCATACCGACCAGATCTATCGATTGGCTGATGAAACAAAGCAACTTGCGAAGTATAATCATGGTTGGCAAATTAAGTGTAAGGCCGTACAATTATCAAACAAAAACCCAATATGGTGGCAAAAATCACAAAAATGGAATTCGCTCTAACTTTGCATATGAGTAGCCCTTGGTCTGAATATAAACGCTGTGTAGTTTGTTTGGGAAAATATTTATTTGTTTTGGAGAAAATCGAAAAAAACTATTTTGGCTTCAGACACCATGTAATGACTGTCGGCGGAGTGAAAATGCATCAAATTCATTCCATTCGTATATCAAAACTAAAATCAACAAAAATATTTCAACACCATCGCTGTATTGTATAACTCTTCCTTGATCTCTAGGCTTAATATCATAAACATTGAGCGAGTTTAAGAAGTCCAATCAATTCCAAATCAAAGTGCACTATTTGGAAAATCCAACCGGTGGGTCAAAAAGAATAGTTTTTTAGTCATGTGCCAGTGATCCAAAGTTTATAATATTGCAGCTACGTACTAAGAAGATGATATAGTTTTGGAATCTTGAAAGTTTTATTTGGGCAATTAACATTTAGCTTCTGAGAAAACTCTTTTATTCACCACTCGAAAAACATCAAAAACGGTGATTGCGTGACCGCGTGACAATTGGTAAAATATCCGTACAATGTTTCTGTTAACTTCAGAGCCATGTATAACTGTTAAACAACATACATTTTCTCGTTTCTATGCTTGCAATGCATCGGGATATCATTGCATGACATATTATGCTGTTATGTGTGCGTTGAATATTTGACATTTGGATTCTGAAATCAGTACGGTTGAATTATCCGATCCAGCCGTCAAAACTGTTCATAACTTGAATATTCCTTTACATTCTTGTTCCTCTACTGTTGTTAATCGAAATAGGTTAGCAAAATTTCTGGAAATATCTTCTAAACACGTTCTCGGGTCACTGAATATAATTTGCATAATACCTTGAACAGCATGTTGGTCAAGGGGGTGGGGGTCGGGATGTCTAGCGATTGATTGAAATACACAGTATATACACCCTGGGGGTACTTGACCCATGTTTGGGTATAGGGGTGCCGCTGAGGGTTTGAAACCCTGACCCTGTTTAGGACAAAAAAATCTAAAATACCTACCCTGTCTAGGACAACACCCTCTATTTTAGGACCCTGTTTAGGACAAAGGGCAAAATACACATTGTCTTCTTTTACACAATTTTAACGCGTTTTATGTTGACTGATGACCTGCTAAAGACCGGCAAACGTCTCGGTGGGACTCCCATATATAAAGTGGTTGGGATGCTCGTCGGAAATTTTGAAATTTACCCGTAAAAGGTATCCGAGTCTTGTCCAGGTGGGTGTGGCAACAAATAATTTTTACCCCTAAAAGGTACATGTACCAACTCTAAAGTGACAAAAGCTATAACTGTCATTCCGGTTGTCATTATCTTGTCTCAGGTATCTCATTTACTGACAAACACCCTAAAAGGTACATTATTGATTATACAGTGTTTGTCTCTGACTTCTGTTTTTTTTTATATAGACGTTTCGGCCATTAATCAATGGCCTTCATCAGTATTAATCGGAAACGTTGCGATCTTTGAAATATATTTAACGTTTTAAATATATCACCCTAAAAGGTACCGGCTTAGTCTTTTGTGGTCCTTTTAGATTTGTGACACCCTAAGAGGTACCAAATCGCGGATCTGGACCCCTAAAAGGTACCTTAGTATCACTTATTTTCGCGCGTCCTTAATTTCGCGAACATGTCAGAGGCATATTTCACGAGGCTTTAATTTCGCGATTTTGCAGAAAAAACGTGTATAAGGGAACTTAATTTCACGTTTTATGAAATTATGATCCGGTGCAGTATACAAACATATTGTTTTGAATTGGGTAAATGATGTAACAATTCCATTCAAGACATCACTGCGTGACCTAAAATTTCGCTTCGTTAATTTTCGCCGTAATTATTATTCGCGAGTCTTTAATTTCGCGGGTTTTTTTCAAACGCGAAAATCGCGAAATTAAAGACGCGCGAAAATAAGTGATAATAAGGTGAGGTACGACGAGCATCCCAACCACTTTATATATGGGAGTTAATAAGGACACTGCGTCTCATCCCGATGGTGTCCGTATTAACCGAGTTCCACTGTACCAGGAGTTTTAGTCTTTTTACATTGCGTTCTTTAGCCTTACGTGGCTATTAGATGGCAGAAATCTTCCGATTTTATTAGGACTGCAGTGCTGCTCATCAATATTTTATTTTTATGGCGTTTTATTTTCACCGAACAAAATCTAACTAATCGAAATGATTGTGAGTTCGAATGGTTCGATCTTGTGTTCGGTAATCGCATTCTCCCAAAAGATCCGGTTCGATTCATCCTTTTCATTTTTGTGATTTTTGCCACCAGATGTTTGATAATTGTACGGCCTTACACTTAACATTACAAAGTTAATGTGACATCACTGTTTACAAACACATCTCTATGTAAATCCCAGCTACATGTACATGTACACATAAATGTACATGTACGTATATCTCATCCTCCCCGTTATCTCGAACACAATCCCTTGGACTTGGACACAATGGATTTGGACTTTACATTCTCGAACCTCTGTTACATCTTGAACTATTTTTCTTGTCCCTCAAACATTTGAGATATCAGAGTTCTACCGTATGTGCTTTATACACTGGATACATTGAATATTGATTATAATTTTTTTAGTAATATATATATTTTTTATAATTGTTTTAATATAAATTTTAGATCTTAGATTTGATATTATTAGTATTGGCATCATACAATTATATATTTTCAATTATTATTTTTATTTCAATTTTTCTAGATACACTGTAGGTGTCCCCAATTAGCATACTGTTAATGTAAGCTTAAACTAATTAAGACACGTTAATAAAGTTTATTATTATTATTATTATTATTATCACTTTATGTTATTCTTCCAGATTAAGAAAATTATCCAAGCCAATGAAAAGATCACATGTGATGCTGATTCTGTATGGTATTTAAAGTAAGCATGAAACAACTCCCAACAGGGTACTCTGACTGTAAGCCACTTCAATGTTCTTTCCCTTGGTCTTCCTGTGTTTAGGAGGAGATAAGGACTGGTACTAAGTTTTAAAAATAGAAGGCACTAGTCCTCCTTCCTGTCCGTTACCACAGCAAGCCCAAAATGACTAGTCTGTGAACTAAACATAATTTCTATTTGTTTGTTTTATCAGATTCCTTAATATTTATGTTGGTACACCAGACGTAGAGGAATCCTTCAACATAACAAAACCTATCTCACCTCATGAGGTAAGAGGCAGGGTCTATCAGGAGGTGCAGGGGGAGGCCTATCAGGTGGTGCAGGGGGAGGCATATCAAGAGGTGCAGAGGGAGGCCTATCAGGAGGTGTAGGGGGAGGCCTATCAGGAGGTGTAGGGGGAGGCCTATCAGGAGGTGCAGGGGGAGGCCTATCAGGAGGTGCAAGGGGCAGGGTCTATCAGAGGTGCAGAGGGATGACTATCAGGAGGTGCAGGGGAGGCCTATCAGGAGGTGCAGGAGAGGCCTATCAGGAGGTGCAGGGAGGCCTATCAGGAGGGGGAGGCCTATCAGGAGGTGCAGAGGGATGCCTATCAGGAGGTGCAGGGGAGGCCTATCAGGAGGTGCAGGGGAGGCCTATCTGGAAGTGCAGGGAGGGGCCTGTCAGGAGGTGCAGGGGGAGGCCTATCAGGAGGTGCAGGGGAGGCCTATCAGGAGTTGTAGAGGAAGGCCTATCAGGAGGTGCAGGGGAGGCCTCTCAGGAAGTGCAAGGGGTGGGGCCTATCAGAAAGTGCAAGGGAGCTGCAAGGGGCGGGGCCTATCAGGAGGTGCAGGGGGTCCGAGTGAGGGGATGCTACCGAGGGTGTAAACTCACCAGGGGGTGTGAAGGGATTTTTGTGGTTTGAAACTTGAAAGGTTCTGTGCAAGAACAACATACTGTAAGTGATTATTTGGGCTCCTGCCAAAACCTAAATTCTCATTTAGAATCTTTGAATGCCATAAATTTAGGTGAATTTACATTCTGATCACATGTCACTTACACTACACACTTACACTGCTTCAATATTGCTTTAATTTTCGATATTATTCTTAGTGTCGACTAAGAGACATGACTTACTCGGCACCCATTACAGTTGACATAGAATACACAAGGGGTCAGCAGGTAAGTGTGAACAATTATGAGTGATATATAATATACTTAGTGTCGACTAAGAGACATGACTTACTCGGCACCCATTACAGTTGACATAGAATACACAAGGGGTCAGCAGGTAAGTGTGAACAATTATGAGTGATATATAATATACTTAGTGTCGACTAAGAGACATGACTTACTCGGCACCCATTACAGTTGACATAGAATACACAAGGGGTCAGCAGGTAAGTGTGAACAATTATGAGTGATATATTATATTCTTAGTGTCGACTAAGAGACATGACTTACTCGGCACCCATTACAGTTGACATAGAATACACAAGGGGTCAGCAGGTAAGTGTGAACATTTATGAGTGATACAGTATATAATATACTGGGTGTGGTCACTTTGATGGGTACACATGTACCCACATCGATCCCTTTTGGGAACCGTTTCATTTTTCCGCATCCAAAACTTGTAACAGGATTTTTATTTGATTTTCAGAGAGTTGTTCGCAACAGTCTTCCAATTGGGAGGTTGGTAAACTAGACTACTTTATGCTACAGTACGTGTACAGTCAAACCCTGCTTTACGGACACAGGGACACTGGGGGCAAAGTGACGCAGAGTGACGCAGAGTGACGCAGAGTGATGCAGAGTGACGCAGTGACGCAGAGTGACGCAGAGTGACGCAGAGTGATGCAGAGTGACGCAGTGACGAAGAGTGACTGACACAGTGACGCAGAGTGACGCAGAGTGACGCAGAGTGACTGATGCAGAGTGACGCAAAGTGACGCAGAGTGACGCAGCGACGCAGAGTGATTGACACAGCGACGGAGAGTGACTGATGCAGAGTGACTGATGCGTGCAGAGTGACACAGAGTGACGCAGCGACGCAGAGTGACTGATGCGTCGACGCAGAGTGACTGATGCAGAATGACTGACGCAGAGTGACTGACGCAGTGACGCAGAGTGATGCAGAGTCACTCTGCATCACTCTGCGTCATTCACTCTGTGTGAGTGACGCAGTGACGCAGAGTGACTGATGCAGAGTGACACAGAGTGACACAGAGTGATGCAGCGACGCAGTGACTGACGCAGAGTGATGCAGCGACGCAGAGTGACTGACACAGAGTGACTGACGCAGAGTGACTGACGCAGTGACTGACGCAGAGTGACTGACGCAGAGTGACTGACGCAGAGTGACTGACGCAGAGTGACTGCAGAGTGACTGACGCAGAGTGACTGACGCAGAGTGACTGACGCAGAGTGACTGACGCAGAGTGACTGACGCAGAGTGACTGACGCAGTGACTGACGCAGAGTGACTGACGCAGAGTGACTGACGCAGAGTGACTGACGCAGTGACTGACGCAGAGTGACTGACACAGAGTGACTGACGCAGAGTGACACGCAGTGACTGACGCAGAGTGACTGACGCAGTGACTGACGCAGAGTGACTGACGCAGAGTGACTGACGCAGAGTGACTGACGCAGTGACTGACGCAGAGTGACTGACGCAGTGACTGACGCAGAGTGACTGACACAGAGTGACTGACACAGAGTGACTGAGTGACTGACACAGAGTGACTGACGCAGAGTGACTGACGCAGAGTGACTGACGCAGAGTGACTGACGCAGAGTGACTGACGCAGAGTGAGTGACTGACGCAGTGACTGACGCAGAGTGACTGACGCAGAGTGACTGACGCAGAGTGACTGACGCAGTGACTGACGCAGAGTGACTGACGCAGAGTGACTGACGCAGAGTGACTGACGCAGAGTGACTGACGCAGAGTGAGTGACTGACGCAGAGTGACTGACGCAGAGTGACTGACGCAGAGTGACTGACGCAGTGATGCAGAGTGACGCAGTGACACAGAGTGACGCAGTGATGCAGAGTGACGCAGTGATGCAGAGTGACGCAGTGATGCAGAGTGACGCAGTGACGCAGAGTGACTGACGCAGAGTGATGCAGAGTGATGCAGAGTGACGAAGAGTGACTGCGTCAGTCACTCTGCGTGAGTGACGCAGTGACGCAGAGTGATGCAGAGCGATGCAGAGTGACGCAGAGTGACTGATGCAGAGTGACGCAAAGTGACGCAGCGACGCAGAGTGATTGACACAGCGACGCAGAGTGACTGATGCAGAGTGACTGATGCGTGCAGAGTGACACAGAGTGACGCAGCGACGCAGAGTGACTGATGCGTCGACGCAGAGTGACTGATGCAGAATGACTGACGCAGAGTGACTGACGCAGTGACTGACGCAGAGTGACTGACGCAGTGACTGACGCAGAGTGACTGACGCAGTGACGCAGAGTGACTGATGCAGTGATGCAGAGTGACGCAGTGACACAGAGTGACGCAGTGATGCAGAGTGACGCAGTGACACAGAGTGACGCAAAGTGACACAGAGTGAAACAGTTCAGGAATGTGTCTGTAATAACGAAGTTATACTGCGTACCGTTTATTGTAATTCATTCTTTCAGAATGCCGATAATGCTAAGAAGTTCTAACTGTGTTCTGACTGGTAAAAGTCCAGCAGAGCTTGCATCTCTGAATGAATGCCCAATAGATCCAGGTATAGAACTAAATGTAATGTAAGACTTTATTTCAACAGGGTAGCCCATTCAGCAACGAGACTGATAGTAATCCAGAGGGGCCCTGCATATAAAACTATAAATACAAGTGTAATAAGTACAAACAAGCTTGGTTTTACTGTGAGATGCATAACATACATACAGTCATTCTCAAAAAGGTTGTCCAGATGAAAAGACTACAATACCACAATAAAGTCACGTGATTCATTATGTATTCAATTTCCTCGCGTGGAATTTCAATTTGAGATGTAAAAGTACACGGCATTGTGAGAACTGAATGTAATGGCGCTGGTATCAACTTGCAGTTCCGCGAGCAGAAATTGAAAACATAATGAATCACGTGACTTTATTGTAGTATTGTAGTCTTTTCATCTGGACAACCTTTTTGAGAATGACTGTATATGTGCATATACTTACATAGTGACCCCCTTTATGTTTTTGTATACATCTGTCACTATTATGAGCCAATAATCAGCAATGACCCAGTTGTTACATACAGGTATTCAGTAGTTTTATCATGAACAAAGAAGTAAGGAAATCCATTAAAGGTGGTGACACATTTTATTGTTGCACTGCAAGATAGAGTATTCCGCTGGAGCGTATTCTTTATTTATTTACTGTTGTTGTTTTGATTTCAAGGTGGTTATTTCATCGTAAATGGCACAGAGAAAGTGATACTCATACAGGAACAGTTGTCAAAGAACAGGATGATAGTGGACACTGACAGGAAAGGCAACGTGTGCTGCTCTGTTACAAGGTATCAATTACTGCTCTTCCTATTTCTTCTATTCTTTCCCACTATCCTTCCCACCACTCCTCCCACCTTCCTCCCTCGCCTCTCTTCCCAACCATCCCCACCTCTTCCTTCCCTTAACCTCCCATTCACCACCTCTTCCTATTTCTTTCATGATTTCTTCTGTTCTGTCCCATTCCCTTTCCCACCTTCCTCCCACACTTCCCCTCCAAACCATCCTCACCGCCTCTCCCACCACATCCCCTTCTCCCATTTCTCACCTAGTGTTATTACTAACAATGTTATAAGTGTCAGTTTCCTAGTTATGTTTGCATATAGTATATTTTGGACAGAGGATACATTTATTTTGTTTCAGTTCAACTGCCGAGAGAAAGACAAAGACAGACGTCATCACAAAGAGAGGAAATTTCTACTTGAAACACAATACTTTAACAGAGGTATTTGTAACACTCCTGTACCCTGTAGACGCCATCATCTTTCCCTCCATCCTTCTCTATCCCTTTCCATTTTCATCCTACCATTCACTTCATTCCCGTCCATCCCAATCCTCCTCCCCTGCATCCTTCCTCCTCTTCATCCTCCTCATTTTTCTCCTCTTCCTCCTCTTCCTCCACCACTTCCTCCTCCTTTTTCTCCTCCTCTTCCTCTCTTCCTCCTCCTACCTCTTCCTTTACCTCTCCCCTTCCCCACCCTCCTCCTCCTTTTTTCCCCCCTCCTCCTTTTTCTCCCCCTCCTCCTTTTTCTCCCCCTCCTCCTTTTTCTCCCCCTCCTCCTTTTTCTTTTTCCCCCCCTTCTTTTTCTGCTCCTCCTCTTCCTCCTTCTTTTTCTGCTCCTCCTCTTCCTCCTTCTTTTTCTCCTCCTCCTCTCCTCTTCCCCCTCCCAATCCTCCTCCTCCTTTTCCTTCTCATCCCACTTCCATTTCTCATCCTATTCCACTACAGCAGATGTGCCCTTGTTTGTTTATAGGACCTACCTATCGTTGTAATCTTCAAGGCAATGGGTTTAGAGAGCGAGCAAGAGATTGTCCAGATGGTTGGTTGTGAGGAAGATGTTGTGGGCAATTTTACTCCCTCCCTTGAAGAGTGCCATAAATTACACATTTACTCTCAGCTACAGGTAGATGTAAAGCTGTTGCGACAAAAAATTGCAGTATAAATTGCGACAAAAAGTCATAAAAGCGTAAAACTATCGCGACAATAAATCATAAACATCATCTGTGATAACTAGCTGATTGCATGCATACTATGTACTTATTGAATTAGCCTTGCGTCGCTCGATATATCCTGGAATTAGCCTTATTAAGCGTCGCTCAATATAACCAGGAATTAGCCTTGCGTCACTCGATATAACCAGGAATTAGCCTTGCGTCACTCGATATAACCAGGAATTAGCCTTGCGTCACTCGATATAACCAGGAATTAGACTTCCGTCACTCAATATAACCAGGAATTAGCCTTACATCACTTGATATAACCAAGAATTAGCCTTGCGTCACTCGATATAACCAAGAATTAGCCTTGCGTCACTCGATATTACCAAGAATTATTCTTGCGTCACTCGATATAACCAGGAATTATTCTTGTGTCACTCGATATAACCAATAATTATTCTTGCGTCACTCGATAAAACCAAGAATTATTCTTGCGTCACTCGATATAACGGTAACCAGGAATTAGCCTTGCGTCACTCAATATAACCAGGAATTATTCTTGCTTCACTCGATATAACCAGGAATTAGCATTGCGTCACTCGATATAGCCAGGAATTAACCTTGCGTCACTCAATATAACCAGGAATTAGCCTTGCGTCACTCAATATAACCAATAATCATTCTTGCATCACTCGATATAGCCAGGAATTAACCTTGCGTCACTCAATATAACCAGGAATTAGCCTTGCGTCACTCAATATAACCAATAATCATTCTTGCATCACTCGATATAACCAGAAATTATTCTTGCATCACTCGATATAACCAGGAATTAGCCTTGCGTCACTCAATATAACCAGGAATTATTCTTGCGTCACTCAATATAACCAAGAATTAGCCTTGTGCGTCATTCAATATAACCAAGAATTAGCCTTGCATCACTCAATATAACCAGGAATTAGCCTTGCGTCACTCAATATAACCAGGAATTAGCCTTGCATCACTCAATATAACCAGGAATTAGCGTTGCGTCACTCGATATAACCAGGAATTATTCTTGCATCACTCGATATAACCAATAATTATTCTTGCGTCACTCGATATAACCAAGAATTATTCTTGCGTCACTCGATATACCGGTAACCAGGAATTAGCCTTGCGTCACTCAATATAACCAGGAATTATTCTTGCTTCACTCGATATAAATAGGAATTAGCATTGCGTCACTCGATATAGCCAGGAATTAACCTTGCGTCACTCAATATAACCAAGAATTATTCTTGCTTCACTCGATATAACCAGGAATTAGCCTTGCGTCACTCAATATAACCAGGAATTAGCCTTACATCACTTGATATAACCAAGAATTAGCCTTGCGTCACTCGATATAACCAAGAATTAGCCTTGCGTCACTCGATATTACCAAGAATTATTCTTGCGTCACTCGATATAACCAGGAATTATTCTTGTGTCACTCGATATAACCAATAATTATTCTTGCGTCACTCGATATAACCAAGAATTATTCTTGCGTCACTCGATATACCGGTAACCAGGAATTAGCCTTGCGTCACTCAATATAACCAGGAATTATTCTTGCTTCACTCGATATAACCAGGAATTAGCATTGCGTCACTCGATATAGCCAGGAATTAACCTTGCGTCACTCAATATAACCAAGAATTATTCTTGCTTCACTCGATATAACCAGGAATTAGCCTTGCGTCACTCGATATAACCAGGAATTAGCCTTGCGTCACTCAATATAACCAGGAATTAGCCTTGCGTCACTCAATATAACCAGGAATTAGCGTTCCGTCACTCGATATAACCAGGAATTATTCTTGCATCACTCGATATAACCAAGAATTAGCCTTGCGTCACTCAATATAACCAGGAATTAGCCTTGCGTCACTCGATATAACCAGGAATTAGCGTTGCGTCACTCAATTTAACCAGGAATTATTCTTGCTTCACTCGATATAACCAGGAATTATCCTTGCGTCACTCGATATAACCAGGAATTAGCCTTGCGTCACTCAATATAACTGGGAATTAGCCTTGCGTCACTCAATATAACCAATAATCATTCTTGCATCACTCGATATAACCAATAATATTATTCTTGCATCACTCGATATAACCAGAAATTATTCTTGCATCACTCGATATAACCAGGAATTAGCCTTGCGTCACTCAATATAACCAGGAATTATTCTTGCGTCACTCAATATAACCAAGAATTAGCCTTGCGTCGTCATATAACCAAGAATTAGCCTTAACTCAATATAACCAAGAATTAGCCTTGCGTCACTCAATATAACCAGGAATTAGCCTTGCGTCACTCAATATAACCAGGAATTAGCCTTGCGTCACTCGATATAACCAGGAATTATTCTTGCATCACTCGATATAACCAATAATTATTCTTGCGTCACTCGATATAACCAAGAATTATTCTTGCGTCACTCGATATACCGGTAACCAGGAATTAGCCTTGCGTCACTCAATATAACCAGGAATTATTCTTGCTTCACTCGATATAAATAGGAATTAGCATTGCGTCACTCGATATAACCAGGAATTAGCCTTGCGTCACTCAATATAACCAGGAATTAGCCTTACATCACTTGATATAACCAAGAATTAGCCTTGCGTCACTCGATATAACCAAGAATTAGCCTTGCGTCACTCGATATTACCAAGAATTATTCTTGCGTCACTCGATATAACCAGGAATTATTCTTGTGTCACTCGATATAATCCATAATTATTCTTGCGTCACTCGATATAACCAAGAATTATTCTTGCGTCACTCGATATACCGGTAACCAGGAATTAGCCTTGCGTCACTCAATATAACCAGGAATTATTCTTGCTTCACTCGATATAACCAGGAATTAGCCTTGCGTCACTCAATATAGCCAGGAATTAACCTTGCGTCACTCAATAATAACCAAGAATTATTCTTGCTTCACTCGATATAACCAGGAATTAGCCTTGCGTCACTCGATATAACCAGGAATTAGCCTTGCGTCACTCAATATAACCAGGAATTAGCCTTGCGTCACTCAATATAACCAATAATCATTCTTGCATCACTCGATATAACCAGAAATTATTCTTGCATCACTCGATATAACCAGGAATTAGCCTTGCGTCACTCAATATAACCAGGAATTATTCTTGCGTCACTCAATATAACCAAGAATTAGCCTTGTGCGTCATTCAATATAACCAAGAATTAGCCTTGCATCACTCAATATAACCAGGAATTAGCCTTGCGTCACTCAATATAACCAGGAATTAGCCTTGCATCACTCAATATAACCAGGAATTAGCGTTGCGTCACTCGATATAACCAGGAATTATTCTTGCATCACTCGATATAACCAATAATTATTCTTGCGTCACTCGATATAACCAAGAATTATTCTTGCGTCACTCGATATATATACCGGTAACCAGGAATTAGCCTTGCGTCACTCAATATAACCAGGAATTATTCTTGCTTCACTCGATATAAATAGGAATTAGCATTGCGTCACTCGATATAACCAGGAATTAGCCTTGCGTCACTCAATATAACCAGGAATTAGCCTTACATCACTTGATATAACCAAGAATTAGCCTTGCGTCACTCGATATAACCAAGAATTAGCCTTGCGTCACTCGATATTACCAAGAATTATTCTTGCGTCACTCGATATAACCAGGAATTATTCTTGTGTCACTCGATATAACCAATAATTATTCTTGCGTCACTCGATATAACCAAGAATTATTCTTGCGTCACTCGATATACCGGTAACTAGGAATTAGCCTTGCGTCACTCAATATAACCAGGAATTATTCTTGCTTCACTCGATATAACCAGGAATTAGCATTGCGTCACTCGATATAGCCAGGAATTAACCTTGCGTCACTCAATATAACCAAGAATTATTCTTGCTTCACTCGATATAACCAGGAATTAGCCTTGCGTCACTCGATATAACCAGGAATTAGCCTTGCGTCACTCAATATAACCAGGAATTAGCCTTGCGTCACTCAATATAACCAATAATCATTCTTGCATCACTCGATATGACCAATAATATTATTCTTGCATCACTCGATATAACCAGGAATTATTCTTGCATCACTCGATATAACCAGGAATTAGCCTTGCGTCACTCAATATAACCAGGAATTATTCTTGCGTCACTCAATATAACCAAGAATTAGCCTTGTGCGTCACTCATTATAACCAAGAATTAGCCTTGCATCACTCAATATAACCAGGAATTAGCCTTGCGTCACTCAATATAACCAGGAATTAGCCTTGCATCACTCAATATAACCAGGAATTAGCGTTCCGTCACTCGATATAACCAGGAATTATTCTTGCATCACTCGATATAACCAAGAATTAGCCTTGCGTCACTCAATATAACCAGGAATTAGCCTTGCGTCACTCGATATAACCAGGAATTAGCGTTGCGTCACTCAATTTAACCAGGAATTATTCTTGCTTCACTCGATATAACCAGGAATTATCCTTGCGTCACTCGATATAACCAGGAATTAGCCTTGCGTCACTCAATATAACTGGGAATTAGCCTTGCGTCACTCAATATAACCAATAATCATTCTTGCATCACTCGATATAACCAATAATATTATTCTTGCATCACTCGATATAACCAGGAATTATTCTTGCATCACTCGATATAACCAGGAATTAGCCTTGCGTCACTCAATATAACCAGGAATTATTCTTGCGTCACTCAATATAACCAGGAATTAGCCTTGCGTCACTCGATATAACCAGGAATTAGCGTTGATTCACTCGATATAACCAGGAATTAGCCTTACATCACTTGATATAACCAAGAATTAGCCTTGCGTCACTCGATATAACCAAGAATTAGCCTTGCGTCACTCGATATTACCAAGAATTATTCTTGCGTCACTCGATATATATAACCAGGAATTATTCTTGTGTCACTCGATATAACCAATAATTATTCTTGCGTCACTCGATATAACCAAGAATTATTCTTGCGTCACTCGATATACCGGTAACCAGGAATTAGCCTTGCGTCACTCAATATAACCAGGAATTATTCTTGCTTCACTCGATATAACCAGGAATTAGCATTGCGTCACTCGATATAACCAGGAATTAACCTTGCGTCACTCAATATAACCAAGAATTAGCCTTGCTTCACTCGATATAACCAGGAATTAGCCTTGCGTCACTCGATATAACCAGGAATTAGCCTTGCGTCACTCAATATAACCAGGAATTAGCCTTGCGTCACTCAATATAACCAATAATCATTCTTGCATCACTCGATATAACCAATAAATTATTCTTGCATCACTCGATATAACCAGGAATTATTCTTGCATCACTCGATATAACCAGGAATTAGCCTTGCGTCACTCAATATAACCAGGAATTATTCTTGCGTCACTCAATATAACCAAGAATTAGCCTTGTGCGTCACTCAATATAACCAAGAATTAGCCTTGCATCACTCAATATAACCAGGAATTAGCCTTGCGTCACTCAATATAACCAGGAATTAGCCTTGCATCACTCAATATAACCAGGAATTAGCCTTGCGTCACTCGATATAACCAGGAATTAGCCTTGCGTCACTCGATATAACCAAGAATTAGCCTTGCGTCACTCAATATAACCAGGAATTAGCCTTGCGTCACTCGATATAACCAGGAATTAGCCTTGCGTCACTCAATATAACCAGGAATTATTCTTGCTTCACTCGATATAACCAGGAATTATCCTTGCGTCACTCGATATAACCAGGAATTAGCCTTGCGTCACTCAATATAACCGGGAATTAGCCTTGCGTCACTCAATATAACCAATAATAGCCTTGCGTCACTCGATATAACCAGGAATTAGCCTTGCATCACTCGATATAACCAGGAATTATTCTTGCATCACTCGATATAACCAGGAATTAGCCTTGCGTCACTCAATATAACCAGGAATTAGCCTTGCGTCACTCAATATAACCAGGAATTAGCCTTGCGTCACTCGATATAACCAGGAATTAGCCTTGCGTCACTCGATATAACCAGGAATTAGCCTTGCGTCACTCGATATAACCAGGAATTAGCCTTGCGTCACTCGATATAACCAAGAATTAGCCTTGCGTCACTCGATATAACCAGGAATTAGCCTTGCGTCACTCAATATAACCAGGAATTAGCCTTGCGTCACTCAATATAACCAGGAATTAGCCTTGCGTCACTCGATATAACCAGGAATTAGCCTTGCGTCACTCGATATAACCAGGAATTAGCCTTGCGTCACTCAATATAACCAGGAATTAGCCTTGCGTCACTCAATATAACCAATAATTAGCCTTGCGTCACTCGATATAACCAGGAATTAGCCTTGCGTCACTCGATATAACCAGGAATTAGCCTTGCGTCACTCGATATAACCAGGAATTAGCCTTGCGTCACTCAATATAACCAAGAATTAGCCTTGCATCACTCGATATAACCAGAAATTAGCCTTGCGTCACTCGATATAACCAGGAATTAGCCTTGCGTCACTCAATATAACCAGGAATTAGCCTTGCGTCACTCAATATAACCAAGAATTAGCCTTGCGTCACTCAATATAACCAAGAATTAGCCTTGCGTCACTCAATATAACCAGGAATTAGCCTTGCGTCACTCAATATAACCAGGAATTAGCCTTGCGTCACTCAATATAACCAGGAATTAGCCTTGCGTCACTCGATATAACCAGGAATTAGCCTTGCGTCACTCGATATAACCAAGAATTATTCTTGCGTCACTCGATATAACCAAGAATTAGCCTTGCGTCACTCGATATAACCAGGAATTAGCCTTGCGTCACTCAATATAACCAGGAATTAGCCTTGCGTCACTCGATATAAACCAGGAATTAGCCTTGCGTCACTCGATATAACCAGGAATTAGCCTTGCGTCACTCAATATAACCAAGAATTAGCCTTGCGTCACTCGATATAACCAGGAATTAGCCTTGCGTCACTCAATATAACCAGGAATTAGCCTTGCGTCACTTGATATAACCAAGAATTAGCCTTGCGTCACTCGATATAACCAAGAATTAGCCTTGCGTCACTCGATATAACCAAGAATTAGCCTTGCGTCACTCGATATAACCAGGAATTAGCCTTGCGTCACTCGATATAACCAAGAATTAGCCTTGCGTCACTCGATATAACCAAGAATTAGCCTTGCGTCACTCGATATACCGAATTAACTTGCGAATTAGCCTTGCGTCACTCAATATAACCAGGAATTAGCCTTGCGTCACTCGATATAACCAGGAATTAGCCTTGCGTCACTCGATATAACCAGGAATTAGCCTTGCGTCACTCAATATAACCAAGAATTAGCCTTGCGTCACTCGATATAACCAGGAATTAGCCTTGCGTCACTCGATATAACCAGGAATTAGCCTTTGCTCAATATCACTCAATATAACCAGGAATTAGCCTTGCGTCACTCAATATAACCAGGAATTAGCCTTGCGTCACTCGATATAACCAGGAATTAGCCTTGCGTCACTCGATATAACCAAGAATTAGCCTTGCGTCACTCAATATAACCAGGAATTAGCCTTGCGTCACTCGATATATAACCAGGAATTAGCCTTGCGTCACTCAATATAACCAGGAATTAGCCTTGCGTCACTCGATATAACCAGGAATTAGCCTTGCGTCACTCGATATAACCAGGAATTAGCCTTGCGTCACTCAATATAACTGGGAATTAGCCTTGCGTCACTCAATATAACCAGGAATTAGCCTTGCGTCACTCGATATAACCAAGAATTAGCCTTGCGTCACTCGATATAACCAGAAATTAGCCTTGCATCACTCGATATAACCAGGAATTAGCCTTGCGTCACTCAATATAACCAGGAATTATTCTTGCGTCACTCAATATAACCAAGAATTTAGCCTTGCGTCGTCATATCAATATAACCAAGAATTAGCCTTGCGTCACTCAATATAACCAGGAATTAGCCTTGCGTCACTCAATATAACCAGGAATTAGCCTTGCGTCACTCAATATAACCAGGAATTAGCCTTGCGTCACTCGATATAACCAGGAATTAGCCTTGCGTCACTCGATATAACCAAGAATTAGCCTTGCGTCACTCGATATAACCAAGAATTAGCCTTGCGTCACTCGATATATAACCAGGAATTAGCCTTGCGTCACTCAATATAACCAGGAATTAGCCTTGCGTCACTCGATATAACCAGGAATTAGCCTTGCGTCACTCGATATAACCAGGAATTAGCCTTGCGTCACTCAATATAACCAGGAATTAGCCTTGCGTCACTTGATATAACCAAGAATTAGCCTTGCGTCACTCGATATAACCAAGAATTAGCCTTGCGTCACTCGATATAACCAAGAATTAGCCTTGCGTCACTCGATATAACCAGGAATTAGCCTTGCGTCACTCGATATAACCAAGAATTATTCTTGCGTCACTCGATATAACCAAGAATTAGCCTTGCGTCACTCGATATACCTTGGTAACCAGGAATTAGCCTTGCGTCACTCAATATAACCAGGAATTAGCCTTGCGTCACTCGATATAACCAGGAATTAGCTTGCGTCACTCGATATAACCAGGAATTAGCCTTGCGTCACTCAATATAACCAAGAATTAGCCTTGCGTCACTCGATATAACCAGGAATTAGCCTTGCGTCACTCGATATAACCAGGAATTAGCCTTGCGTCACTCAATATAACCAGGAATTAGCCTTGCGTCACTCAATATAACCAAGAATTAGCCTTGCGTCACTCGATATAACCAGGAATTAGCCTTGCGTCACTCGATATAACCAGGAATTAGCCTTGCGTCACTCAATATAACCAGGAATTAGCCTTGCGTCACTCAATATAACCAAGAATTAGCCTTGCGTCACTCAATATAACCAGAATTAGCCTTGCGTCAATATAACCAAGAATTAGCCTTGCGTCACTCAATATAACCAGGAATTAGCCTTGCGTCACTCAATATAACCAGGAATTAGCCTTGCGTCACTTGATATAACCAGGAATTAGCCTTGCGTCACTCGATATAACCAGGAATTAGCCTTGCGTCACTCGATATAAACCAGGAATTAGCCTTGCGTCACTCGATATAACCAGGAATTATTCTTGCGTCACTCGATATAACCAAGAATTAGCCTTGCGTATATAACCTTGCGTCACTCGATATAACCAAGAATTAGCCTTGTCACTCACTCAGGAATTATATAACCAGGAATTAGCCTTGCGTCACTCAATATAACCAGGAATTAGCCTTGCGTCACTCGATATAACCAGGAATTAGCCTTGCGTCACTCGATATAACCAGGAATTAGCCTTGCGTCACTCAATATAACCAGGAATTAGCCTTGCGTCACTTGATATAACCAAGAATTAGCCTTGCGTCACTCGATATAACCAAGAATTAGCCTTGCGTCACTCGATCACTCGATATAACCAAGAATTAGCCTTGCGTCACTCGATATAACCAGGAATTAGCCTTGCGTCACTCGATATAACCAAGAATTAGCCTTGCGTCACTCGATATAACCAAGAATTATTCTTGCGTCACTCGATATAACCAGGAATTAGCCTTGCGTCACTCAATATAACCAGGAATTAGCCTTGCGTCACTCGATATAACCAGGAATTAGCCTTGCGTCACTCGATATAACCAGGAATTAGCCTTGCGTCACTCAATATAACCAGAATTAGCCTTGCGTCACTCGATATAACCAGGAATTAGCCTTGCGTCACTCGATATAACCAGGAATTAGCCTTGCGTCACTCAATATAACCAGGAATTAGCCTTGCGTCACTCAATATAACCAGGAATTAGCCTTGCATCACTCGATATAACCAAGAATTAGCCTTGCGTCACTCGATATAACCAGGAATTTAGCCTTGCGTCACTCGATATAACCAGGAATTAGCCTTGCGTCACTCAATATAACCAGGAATTAGCCTTGCGTCACTCAATATAACCAAGAATTAGCCTTGCGTCACTCAATATAACCAAGAATTAGCCTTGCGTCACTCAATATAACCAGGAATTAGCCTTGCGTCACTCAATATAACCAGGAATTAGCCTTGCGTCACTCAATATAACCAGGAATTAGCCTTGCGTCACTCGATATAACCAGGAATTAGCCTTGCGTCACTCGATATAACCAAGAATTAGCCTTGCGTCACTCAATATAACCAGGAATTAGCCTTGCGTCACTCGATATAACCAGGAATTAGCCTTGCGTCACTCAATATAACCAGGAATTAGCCTTGCGTCACTCGATATAACCAGGAATTAGCCTTGCGTCACTCGATATAACCAGGAATTAGCCTTGCGTCACTCAATATAACTGGGAATTAGCCTTGCGTCACTCAATATAACCAGGAATCAGCCTTGCGTCACTCGATATAACCAAGAATTAGCCTTGCGTCACTCGATATAACCAGGAATTAGCCTTGCGTCACTCGATATAACCAGGAATTAGCCTTGCGTCACTCAATATAACCAGGAATTAGCCTTGCGTCACTCAATATAACCAGGAATTAGCCTTGCGTCACTCGATATAACCAGGAATTAGCCTTGCGTCACTCGATATAACCAGGAATTAGCCTTGCGTCACTTGATATAACCAAGAATTAGCCTTGCGTCACTCGATATAACCAAGAATTAGCCTTGCGTCACTCGATATAACCAAGAATTAGCCTTGCGTCACTCGATATAACCAGGAATTAGCCTTGCGTCACTCGATATAACCAGGAATTAGCCTTGCGTCACTCGATATAACCCAGAATTAGCCTTGCGTCACTCGATATAACCAAGAATTATTCTTGCGTCACTCGATATACCGGTAACCAGGAATTAGCCTTGCGTCACTCAATATAACCAGGAATTAGCCTTGCGTCACTCGATATAACCAGGAATTAGCCTTGCGTCACTCGATATAACCAGGAATTTAGCCTTGCGTCACTCAATATAACCAAGAATTAGCCTTGCGTCACTCGATATAACCAGGAATTAGCCTTGCGTCACTCGATATAACCAGGAATTAGCCTTGCGTCACTCAATATAACCAGGAATTAGCCTTGCGTCACTCAATATAAGGAATTAGAATTAGTCACTTGATATCACTCGATATAACCAGGAATTAGCCTTGCGTCACTCGATATAACCAGGAATTAGCCTTGCGTCACTCGATATAACCAGGAATTAGCCTTGCGTCACTCAATATAACCAGGAATTAGCCTTGCGTCACTCAATATAACCAAGAATTAGCCTTGCGTCACTCAATATAACCAAGAATTAGCCTTGCGTCACTCAATATAACCAGGAATTAGCCTTGCGTCACTCAATATAACCAGGAATTAGCCTTGCGTCACTCAATATAACCAGGAATTAGCCTTGCGTCACTCGATATAACCAGGAATTAGCCTTGCGTCACTCGATATAACCAAGAATTAGCCTTGCGTCACTCAATATAACCAGGAATTAGCCTTGCGTCACTCGATATAACCACCAGAATTAGCCTTGCGTCACTCAATATAACCAGGAATTAGCCTTGCGTCACTCGATATAACCAGGAATTAGCCTTGCGTCACTCGATATAACCAGGAATTAGCCTTGCGTCACTCAATATAACTGGGAATTAGCCTTGCGTCACTCAATATAACCAAGAATTAGCCTTGCGTCACTCGATATAACCAGGAATTAGCCTTGCGTCACTCGATATAACCAGGAATTAGCCTTGCGTCACTCGATATAACCAGGAATTAGCCTTGCGTCACTCAATATAACCAGGAATTAGCCTTGCGTCACTCAATATAACCAGGAATTAGCCTTGCGTCACTCGATATAACCAGGAATTAGCCTTGCGTCACTCGATATAACCAGGAATTAGCCTTGCGTCACTCGATATAACCAAGAATTAGCCTTGCGTCACTCGATATAACCAAGAATTAGCCTTGCGTCACTCGATATAATATAACCAGGAATTAGCCTTGCGTCACTCAATATAACCAGGAATTAGCCTTGCGTCACTCGATATAACCAGGAATTAGCCTTGCGTCACTCGATATAACCAGGAATTAGCCTTGCGTCACTCAATATAACCAGGAATTAGCCTTGCGTCACTCAATATAACCAAGAATTAGCCTTGCGTCACTCGATATAACCAGGAATTAATCACTATATAACCAGGAATTAGCCTTGCGTCACTCGATATAACCAGGAATTAGCCTTGCGTCACTCGATATAACCAGGAATTAGCCTTGCGTCACTCAATATAACCAGGAATTAGCCTTGCGTCACTCAATATAACCAAGAATTAGCCTTGCGTCACTCAATATAACCAAGAATTAGCCTTGCGTCACTCAATATAACCAGGAATTAGCCTTGCGTCACTCAATATAACCAGGAATTAGCCTTGCATCACTCAATATAACCAGGAATTAGCCTTGCGTCACTCGATATATAACCAGGAATTATTCTTGCATCACTCGATATAACCAAGAATTAGCCTTGCGTCACTCAATATAACCAGGAATTAGCCTTGCGTCACTCGATATAACCAGGAATTAGCCTTGCGTCACTCAATATAACCAGGAATTAGCCTTGCGTCACTTGATATAACCAGGAATTAGCCTTGCGTCACTCGATATAACCAGGAATTAGCCTTGCGTCACTCGATATAACCAGGAATTAGCCTTGCGTCACTCAATATAACCAGGAATTAGCCTTGCGTCACTTGATATAACCAGGAATTAGCCTTGCGTCACTCGATATAACAGGAATTAGCCTTGCGTCACTCGATATAACCAGGAATTAGCCTTTGCGTCACTCGATATAACCAGGAATTAGCCTTGCGTCACTCGATATAACCAAGAATTAGCCTTGCGTCACTCGAATATATAACCAGGAATTTAGCCTTGCGTCACTCAATATAACCAGGAATTAGCCTTGCGTCACTCGATATAACCAGGAATTAGCTTGCGTCACTCGATATAACCAGGAATTAGCCTTGCGTCACTCAATATAACCAAGAATTAGCCTTGCGTCACTCGATATAACCAGGAATTAGCCTTGCGTCACTCATATCAGGAATTAGCCTTGCGTCACTCGATATAACCAGGAATTAGCCTTGCGTCACTCGATATAACCAGGAATTAGCCTTGCGTCACTCGATATAACCAGGAATTAGCCTTGCGTCACTCGATATAACCAGGAATTAGCCTTGCGTCACTCAATATAACCAGGAATTAGCCTTGCGTCACTCAATATAACCAGGAATTAGCCTTGCGTCACTCGATATAACCAGGAATTAGCCTTGCGTCACTCGATATAACCAGGAATTAGCTTGCGTCACTCGATATAACCAAGAATTAGCCTTGCGTCACTCGATATAAGAATTAGCCTTGCGTCACTCGATATAACCAGGAATTAGCCTTGCGGTCACTCAATATAACCAGGAATTAGCCTTGCGTCACTCGATATAACCAAGAATTAGCCTTGCGTCACTCGATATAACCAGGAATTAGCCCTTGCGTCACTCAATATAACCAGGAATTAGCCTTGCGTCACTCAATATATACCCAGGAATTAGCCTTGCGTCACTCGATATAACCAGGAATTAGCCTTGCGTCACTCGATATAACCAGGAATTAGCCTTGCGTCACTCGATATAACCAGGAATTAGCCTTGCGTCACTCAATATAACCAGGAATTAGCCTTGCGTCACTCAATATAACCAAGAATTAGCCTTGTGCGTCACTCAATATAACCAAGAATTAGCCTTGCGTCACTCAATATAACCAGGAATTAGCCTTGCGTCACTCAATATAACCAGGAATTAGCCTTGCGTCACTCAATATAACCAGGAATTAGCCTTGCGTCACTCGATATAACCAGGAATTAGCCTTGCGTCACTCGATATAACCAAGAATTAGCCTTGCGTCACTCAATATAACCAGGAATTAGCCTTGCGTCACTCGATATAACCAGGAATTAGCCTTGCGTCACTCAATATAACCAGGAATTAGCCTTGCGTCACTCGATATAACCAGGAATTAGCCTTGCGTCACTCGATATAACCAGGAATTAGCCTTGCGTCACTCAATATAACCTGGGAATTAGCCTTGCGTCACTCAATATAACCAGGAATTAGCCTTGCGTCACTCGATATAACCAAGGAATTAGCCTTGCGTCACTCGATATAACCAGGAATTAGCCTTGCGTCACTCGATATAACCAGGAATTAGCCTTGCGTCACTCAATATAACCAGGAATTAGCCTTGCGTCACTCAATATAACCAGGAATTAGCCTTGCGTCACTCGATATAACCAGGAATTAGCTTGCGTCACTCGATATAACCAGGAATTAGCCTTGCGTCACTCGATATAACAAGAATTAGCCTTGCGTCACTCGATATAACCAAGAATTAGCCTTGCGTCACTCGATATCACTCGATATATAACCAGGAATTAGCCTTGCGTCACTCAATATAACCAGGAATTAGCCTTGCGTCACTCGATATAACCAGGAATTAGCCTTGCGTCACTCGATATAACCAGGAATTAGCCTTGCGTCACTCAATATAACCAGGAATTAGCCTTGCGTCACTCAATATAACCAAGAATTAGCCTTGCGTCACTCGATATAACCCATAAGGAATTAGCCTTGCGTCACTCGATATAACCAGGAATTAGCCTTGCGTCACTCGATATAACCAGGAATTAGCCTTGCGTCACTCAATATAACCAGGAATTAGCCTTGCGTCACTCAATATAACCAGGAATTAGCCTTTGCGTCACTCAATATAACCAAGAATTAGCCTTGCGTCACTCAATATAACCAGGAATTAGCCTTGCGTCACTCAATATAACCAGGAATTAGCCTTGCGTCACTCAATATAACCAGGAATTAGCTTGCGTCACTCGATATAACCAGGAATTAGCCTTGCGTCACTCGATATAACCAAGAATTAGCCTTGCGTCACTCAATATAACCAGGAATTAGCCTTGCGTCACTCGATATAACCAGGAATTAGCCTTGCGTCACTCAATATAACCAGGAATTAGCCTTGCGTCACTTGATATAACCAGGAATTAGCCTTGCGTCACTCGATATAACCAGGAATTAGCCTTGCGTCACTCGATATAACCAGGAATTAGCTTGCGTCACTCAATATAACCAGGAATTAGCCTTGCGTCACTCGATATAAAACCAGGAATTAGCCTTGCGTCACTCGATATAACCAGGAATTAGCCTTGCGTCACTCGATATAACCAGGAATTAGCCTTGCGTCACTCGATATAACCAAGAATTAGCCTTGCGTCACTCGATATAACCAAGAATTAGCCTTGCGTCACTCGATATATAACCAGGAATTAGCCTTGCGTCACTCAATATAACCAGGAATTAGCCTTGCGTCACTCGATATAACCAGGAATTAGCCTTGCGTCACTCGATATAACCAGGAATTAGCCTTGCGTCACTCAATATAACCAAGAATTAGCCTTGCGTCACTCGATATAACCAGGAATTAGCCTTGCGTCAATCACAGGAATTAGCCTTGCGTCACTCGATATAACCAGGAATTAGCCTTGCGTCACTCGATATAACCAGGAATTAGCCTTGCGTCACTCGATATAACCAGGAATTAGCCTTGCGTCACTCGATATAACCAGGAATTAGCCTTGCGTCACTCAATATAACCAGGAATTAGCCTTGCGTCACTCAATATAACCAGGAATTAGCCTTGCGTCACTCGATATAACCAGGAATTAGCCTTGCGTCACTCGATATAACCAGGAATTAGCCTTGCGTCACTCGATATAACCAAGAATTAGCCTTGCGTCACTCGATATAGCCTTGCGTCACTCAATATAACCAGGAATTAGCCTTGCGTCACTCAATATAACCAGGAATTATTCTTGCGTCACTCGATATAACCAGGAATTAGCCTTGCGTCCACTCGATATAACCAGGAATTAGCCTTGCGTCACTCAATATAACCAGGAATTAGCCTTGCGTCACTCGATATAACCAGGAATTAGCCTTGCGTCACTCGATATAACCAGGAATTAGCCTTGCGTCACTCGATATAACCAGGAATTAGCCTTGCGTCACTCGATATAACCAGGAATTAGCCTTGCGTCACTCAATATAACCAGGAATTAGCCTTGCGTCACTCAATATAACCAAGAATTAGCCTTGTGCGTCACTCAATATAACCAGAATTAGCCTTGCGTCACTCAATATAACCAGGAATTAGCCTTGCGTCACTCAATATAACCAGGAATTAGCCTTGCGTCACTCAATATAACCAGGAATTAGCCTTGCGTCACTCGATATAACCAGGAATTAGCCTTGCGTCACTCGATATAACCAAGAATTAGCCTTGCGTCACTCAATATAACCAGGAATTAGCCTTGCGTCACTCGATATAACCAGGAATTAGCCTTGCGTCACTCAATATAACCAAGAATTAGCCTTGCGTCACTCGATATAACCAGGAATTAGCCTTGCGTCACTCGATATAACCAAGAATTAGCCTTGCGTCACTCGATATAACCAAGAATTAGCCTTGCGTCACTCGATATATAACCAGGAATTAGCCTTGCGTCACTCAATATAACCAGGAATTAGCCTTGCGTCACTCGATATAACCAGGAATTAGCCTTGCGTCACTCGATATAACCAGGAATTAGCCTTGCGTCACTCAATATAACCAGGAATTAGCCTTGCGTCACTCGATATAACCAGGAATTAGCCTTGCGTCACTCGATATAACCAGGAATTAGCCTTGCGTCACTCAATATAACCAAGAATTAGCCTTGCGTCACTCAATATAACCAGGAATTAGCCTTGCGTCACTCGATATAACCAGGAATTAGCCTTGCGTCACTCAATATAACCAGGAATTAGCCTTGCGTCACTTGATATAACCAGGAATTAGCCTTGCGTCACTCGATATAACCAGGAATTAGCCTTGCGTCACTCGATATAACCAAGAATTAGCCTTGCGTCACTCGATATATAACCAGGAATTAGCCTTGCGTCACTCGATATAACCAGGAATTATTCTTGCGTCACTCGATATAACCAAGAATTAGCCTTGCGTCACTCGATATAACCAGGAATTAGCCTTGCGTCACTCAATATAACCAGGAATTATTCTTGCGTCACTCGATATAACCAGGAATTAGCATTGCGTCACTCGATATAACCAGGAATTAACCTTGCGTCACTCAATATAACCAGGAATTATCCTTGCGTCACTCGATATAACCAGGAATTATTCTTGTGTCACTCGATATAACCAAGAAATTAGCCTTGCGTCACTCGATATAACCAAGAATTATTCTTGCGTCACTCGATATACCGGTAACCAGGAATTAGCCTTGCGTCACTCAATATAACCAGGAATTATTCTTGTGCGTCACTCGATATAACCAGGAATTAGCCTTGCGTCACTCGATATAGCCAGGAATTAACTTGCGTCACTCAATATAACCAAGAATTATTCTTGCTTCACTCGATATAACCAGGAATTAGCCTTGCGTCACTCGATATAACCAGGAATTATTCTTGTGTCACTCGATATAACCAATAATTATTCTTGCGTCACTCGATATAACCAAGAATTATTCTTGCGTCACTCGATATACGGTAACCAGGAATTAGCCTTGCGTCACTCAATATAACCAGGAATTATTCTTGCGTCACTCGATATAACCAGGAATTAGCCTTGCNGCTTCACTCGATATAACCAGGAATTAGCCTTGCGTCACTCGATATAACCAGGAATTAGCCTTGCGTCACTCAATATAACCAGGAATTAGCCTTGCGTCACTCAATATAACCAATAATCATTCTTGCATCACTCGATATAACCAATAATATTATTCTTGCATCACTCGATATAACCAGGAATTATTCTTGCATCACTCGATATAACCAGGAATTAGCCTTGCGTCACTCAATATAACCAGGAATTATTCTTGCGTCACTCAATATAACCAAGAATTAGCCTTGTGCGTCACTCATATAACCAAGAATTAGCCTTGCATCACTCAATATAACCAGGAATTAGCCTTGCGTCACTCAATATAACCAGGAATTAGCCTTGCATCACTCAATATAACCAGGAATTAGCGTTCCGTCACTCGATATAACCAGGAATTATTCTTGCATCACTCGATATAACCAAGAATTAGCCTTGCGTCACTCAATATAACCAGGAATTAGCCTTGCGTCACTCGATATAACCAGGAATTAGCGTTGCGTCACTCAATATAACCAGGAATTATTCTTGCTTCACTCGATATAACCAGGAATTATCCTTGCGTCACTCGATATAACCAGGAATTAGCCTTGCGTCACTCAATATAACCAGGAATTAGCCTTGCGTCACTCAATATAACCAATAATCATTCTTGCATCACTCGATATAACCAATAATTATTCTTGCATCACTCGATATAACCAGGAATTATTCTTGCATCACTCGATATAACCAGGAATTAGCCTTGCGTCACTCAATATAACCAGGAATTAGCCTTGCGTCACTCAATATAACCAGGAATTAGCCTTGCGTCACTCGATATAACCAGGAATTAGCCTTGCGTCACTCGATATAACCAGGAATTAGCCTTGCGTCACTCAATATAACCAAGAATTAGCCTTGCGTCACTCGATATAACCAAGAATTAGCCTTGCGTCACTCGATATAACCAAGAATTAGCCTTGCGTCACTCGATATAACCAGGAATTAGCCTTGCGTCACTCGATATAACCAACCAATAATTAGCCTTGCGTCACTCGATATAACCAAGAATTAGCCTTGCGTCACTCGATATAACCAGGAATTAGCCTTGCGTCACTCAATATAACCAGGAATTAGCCTTGCGTCACTCGATATAACCAGGAATTAGCCTTGCGTCACTCGATATAACCAGGAATTAGCCTTGCGTCACTCAATATAACCAGGAATTAGCCTTGCGTCACTCATATAACCAGGAATTAGCCTTGCGTCACTCGATATAACCAGAATTAGCCTTGCCTCACTCGCGTAACACTCGATCGATATAACCAGGAATTAGCCTTGCGTCACTCAATATAACCAGGAATTAGCCTTGCGTCACTCAATATAACCAATAATTATTCTTGCATCACTCGATATAACCAATAATTAGCTTGCATCACTCGATATAACCAGGAATTAGCCTTGCGTCACTCGATATAACCAGGAATTAGCCTTGCGTCACTCAATATAACCAGGAATTAGCCTTGCGTCACTCAATATAACCAAGAATTAGCCTTGCGTCACTCAATATAACCAAGAATTAGCCTTGCGTCACTCAATATAACCAGGAATTAGCCTTGCGTCACTCAATATAACCAGGAATTAGCCTTGCGTCACTCAATATAACCAGGAATTAGCCTTGCGTCACTCGATATAACCAGGAATTAGCCTTGCGTCACTCGATATAACCAAGAATTAGCCTTGCGTCACTCAATATAACCAGGAATTAGCCTTGCGTCACTCGATATAACCAGGAATTAGCCTTGCGTCACTCAATATAACCAGGAATTAGCCTTGCGTCACTCGATATAACCAGGAATTAGCCTTGCGTCACTCGATATAACCAGGAATTAGCCTTGCGTCACTCAATATAACCAGGAATTAGCCTTGCGTCACTCAATATAACCAATAATTAGCCTTGCGTCACTCGATATAACCAATAATTTATTCTTGCGTCACTCGATATAACCAGGAATTAGCCTTGCGTCACTCGATATAACCAGGAATTAGCCTTGCGTCACTCAATATAACCAGGAATTATTGCTTGCGTCACTCAATATAACCAGGAATTAGCCTTGCGTCACTCGATATAACCAGGAATTAGCCTTGCGTCACTCGATATAACCAGGAATTAGCCTTGCGTCACTCGATATAACCAAGAATTAGCCTTGCGTCACTCGATATAACCAGAATTAGCCTTGCGTCACTCGATATATAACCAGGAATTAGCCTTGCGTCACTCAATATAACCAGGAATTATTCTTGCTTCACTCGATATAACCAGAATTAGCCTTGCGTCACTCGATATAACCAGGAATTAGCCTTGCGTCACTCAATATAACCAGGAATTAGCCTTGCGTCACTCAATATAACCAACCAAATTAGCCTTGCGTCACTCGATATAACCAATAATTTAGCCTTGCGTCACTCGATATAACCAGGAATTAGCCTTGCGTCACTCGATATAACCAGGAATTAGCCTTGCGTCACTCAATATAACCAGGAATTAGCCTTCTTGCGTCACTCAATATAACCAAGAATTAGCCTTGTGCGTCACTCAATATAACCAGAATTAGCCTTGCGTCACTCAATATAACCAGGAATTAGCCTTGCGTCACTCAATATAACCAGGAATTAGCCTTGCGTCACTCAATATAACCAGGAATTAGCCTTGCGTCACTCGATATAACCAGGAATTAGCCTTGCGTCACTCGATATAACCAAGAATTAGCCTTGCGTCACTCAATATAACCAGGAATTAGCCTTGCGTCACTCGATATAACCAGGAATTAGCCTTGCGTCACTCAATATAACCAGGAATTAGCCTTGCGTCACTCAATATAACCAGGAATTAGCCTTGCGTCACTCGATATAACCAGGAATTAGCCTTGCGTCACTCGATATAACCAGGAATTAGCCTTGCGTCACTCAATATAACCAGGAATTAGCCTTGCGTCCTTGCGTCACTCATTGATATAACCAGGAATTAGCCTTGCGTCACTCGATATAACCAGGAATTAGCCTTGCGTCACTCGATATAACCAGGAATTAGCCTTGCGTCACTCGATATAACCAAGAATTATTCCTTGCGTCACTCGATATAACCAAGAATTAGCCTTGCGTCACTCGATATACCAGGAATTAGCCTTGCGTCACTCGATATAACCAGGAATTAGCCTTGCGTCACTCAATATAACCAGGAATTAGCCTGCGCGTCACTCGATATAACCAGGAATTAGCCTTGCGTCACTCGATATAACCAGGAATTAGCCTTGCGTCACTCAATATAACCAAGAATTAGCCTTGCGTCACTCGATATAACCAGGAATTAGCCTTGCGTCACTCGATATAACCATTCTTGCATGCATCACTCGATATAACCAGGAATTAGCCTTGCGTCACTCGATATAACCAGGAATTAGCCTTGCGTCACTCGATATAACCAGGAATTAGCCTTGCGTCACTCGATATAACCAGGAATTAGCCTTGCGTCACTCAATATAACCAGGAATTAGCCTTGCGTCACTCAATATAACCAGGAATTAGCCTTGCGTCACTCGATATAACCAGGAATTAGCCTTGCGTCACTCGATATAACCAGGAATTAGCCTTGCGTCACTCGATATAACCAGGAATTAGCCTTGCGTCACTCGATATAACCAAGAATTAGCCTTGCGTCACTCGATATAACCAGGAACCAGGAATTAGCCTTGCGTCACTCAATATAAACCAGGAATTAGCCTTGCGTCACTCATATAACCAGGAATTAGCCTTGCGTCACTCGATATAACCAGGAATTAGCCTTGCGTCACTCGATATAACCAGTTAGCACTGCGTCACTCATATAACCAAGAATTAGCCTTGCGTCACTCGATATAACCAGGAATTAGCTTGCGTCACTCGATATAACCAGGAATTAGCCTTGCGTCACTCAATATAACCAGGAATTAGCCTTGCGTCACTCAATATAACCAGGAATTAGCCTTGCATCACTCGATATAACCAATAATATTAGCCTTGCGTCACTCGATATAACCAGGAATTAGCCTTGCGTCACTCGATATAACCAGGAATTAGCCTTGCGTCACTCAATATAACCAGGAATTAGCCTTGCGTCACTCAATATAACCAAGAATTAGCCTTGCGTCACTCAATATAACCAAGAATTAGCCTTGCGTCACTCAATATAACCAGGAATTAGCCTTGCGTCACTCAATATAACCAGGAATTAGCCTTGCGTCACTCAATATAACCAGGAATTAGCCTTGCGTCACTCGATATAACCAGGAATTAGCCTTGCGTCACTCGATATAACCAAGAATTAGCCTTGCGTCACTCAATATAACCAGGAATTAGCCTTGCGTCACTCGATATAACCAGGAATTAGCCCTTGCGTCACTCAATATAACCAGGAATTAGCCTTGCGTCACTCGATATAACCAGGATTAGATATAACCAGGAATTAGCCTTGCGTCACTCGATATAACCAAGAATTAGCCTTGCGTCACTCGATATAACCAGAATTAGCCTTGCGTCACTCACTATAACCAGGATTAGCCTTGCGTCACTCAATATAACCAGAATTAGCCTTGCGTCACTCAATATAACCAGGAATTAGCCTTGCGTCACTCGATATAACCAGGAATTAGCCTTGCGTCACTCGATATAACCAGGAATTAGCCAGCGAATTAGCCTTGCGTCACTCAATATAACCAGGAATTAGCCTTGCGTCACTCGATATAACCAGGAATTAGCCTTGCGTCACTCGATATAACCAGGAATTAGCCTTGCGTCACTCAATATAACCAAGAATTAGCCTTGCGTCACTCAATATAACCAGGAATTAGCCTTGCGTCACTCGATATAACCAGGCCTTGCGCCTTGCGTCACTCAATATAACCAGGAATTAGCCTTGCGTCACTCATGATATAACCAGGAATTAGCCTTGCGTCACTCAATATAACCAGGAATTAGCCTTGCGTCACTCAATATAACCAGGAATTAGCCTTGCGTCACTCGATATAACCAGGAATTAGCCTTGCGTCACTCGATATAACCAGGAATTAGCCTTGCGTCACTCGATATAACCAGGAATTAGCCTTGCGTCACTCGATATAACCAGGAATTAGCCTTGCGTCACTCAATATAACCAGGAATTAGCCTTGCGTCACTCAATATAACCAAGAATTAGCCTTGCGCGTCACTCAATATAACCAGGAATTAGCCTTGCGTCACTCAATATAACCAGGAATTAGCCTTGCGTCACTCAATATAACCAGGAATTAGCCTTGCGTCACTCAATATAACCAGGAATTAGCCTTGCGTCACTCGATATAACCAGGAATTAGCCTTGCGTCACTCGATATAACCAAGAATTAGCCTTGCGTCACTCAATATAACCAGGAATTAGCCTTGCGTCACTCGATATAACCAGGAATTAGCCTTGCGTCACTCGATATAACCAAGAAATTAGCCTTGCGTCACTCGATATAACCAAGAATTAGCCTTGCGTCACTCGATATAACCAGGAATTAGCCTTGCGTCACTCAATATAACCAGGAATTAGCCTTGCGTCACTCGATATAACCAGGAATTAGCCTTGCGTCACTCGATATAACCAGGAATTAGCCTTGCGTCACTCATATAACCAAGAATTAGCCTTGCGTCACTCGATATAACCAGGAATTAGCCTTGCGTCACTCGATATAACCAGGAATTAGCCTTGCGTCACTCAATATAACCAGGAATTAGCCTTGCGTCACTCAATATAACCAGGAATTAGCCTTGCGTCACTCAATATAACCAAGAATTAGCCTTGCGTCACTCGATATAACCAGGAATTAGCCTTGCGTCACTCGATATAACCAGGAATTAGCCTTGCGTCACTCAATATAACCAGGAATTAGCCTTGCGTCACTCAATATAACCAGGAATTAGCCTTGCGTCACTCGATATAACCAAGAATTAGCCTTGCGTCACTCGATATAACCAAGAATTAGCCTTGCGTCACTCAATATAACCAGGAATTAGCCTTGCGTCACTCAATATAACCAGGAATTAGCCTTGCGTCACTCAATATAACCAGGAATTAGCCTTGCGTCACTCAATATAACCAGGAATTAGCCTTGCGCATCACTCGATATAACCAGGAATTAGCCTTGCGTCACTCAATATAACCAGGAATTAGCCTTGCGTCACTCGATATAACCAGGAATTAGCCTTGCGTCACTCAATATAACCAGGAATTAGCCTTGCGTCACTCGATATAACCAGGAATTAGCCTTGCGTCACTCGATATAACCAGGAATTAGCCTTGCGTCACTCAATATAACCAGGAATTAGCCTTGCGTCACTCAATATAACCAGGAATTAGCCTTGCGTCACTCGATATAACCAGGATTTAGCCTTGCGTCACTCGATATAACCAGGAATTAGCCTTGCGTCACTCGATATAACCAGGAATTAGCCTTGCGTCACTCAATATAACCAGGAATTAGCCTTGCGTCACTCGATATAACCAGGAATTAGCCTTGCGTCACTCGATATAACCAAGAATTAGCCTTGCGTCACTCGATATAACCAGGAATTAGCCTTGCGTCACTCGATATAACCAGGAATTAGCCTTGCGTCACTCAATATAACCAGGAATTAGCCTTGCGTCACTCGATATAACCAGGAATTAGCCTTGCGTCACTCGATATAACCAGGAATTAGCCTTCACTCGCCAGTTAGCCTTGCGTCACTCAATATAACCAGGAATTAGCCTTGCGTCACTCGATATAACCAGGAATTAGCCTTGCGTCACTCATATAACCAGGAATTAGCCTTGCGTCACTCAATATAACCAGGAATTAGCCTTGCGTCACTCGATATAACCAGGAATTAGCCTTGCGTCACTCGATATAACCAGGAATTAGCCTTGCGTCACTCGATATAACCAGGAATTAGCCTTGCGTCACTCGATATAACCAGGAATTAGCCTTGCGTCACTCGATATAACCAGGAATTAGCCTTGCGTCACTCGAATATAACCAGGAATTAGCCTTGCGTCACTCAATATAACCAGGAATTAGCCTTGCGTCACTCGATATAACCAGGAATTAGCCTTGCGTCACTCGATATAACCAGGAATTAGCCTTGCGTCACTCAATATAACCAGGAATTAGCCTTGCGTCACTCAATATAACCAATAATTAGCCTTGCGTCACTCGATATAACCAGGATATTAACCATTTAGCTTGCGTCACTCGATATAACCAGGAATTATTTTTGCGTCACTCGATATAACCAGGAATTAGCCTTGCGTCACTCAATATAACCAGGAATTAGCCTTGCGTCACTCAATATAACCAAGAATTAGCCTTGTGCGTCACTCAATATAACCAGGAATTAGCCTTGCGTCACTCGATATAACCAGGAATTAGCCTTGCGTCACTCGATATAACCAGGAATTAGCCTTGCGTCACTCGATATAACCAAGAATTAGCCTTGCGTCACTCGATATAACCAAGAATTAGCCTTGCGTCACTCGATATAACCAATATAAGCCTTGCGTCACTCGATATAACCAGGAATTAGCCTTGCCTTGCGTCACTCAATATAACCAGGAATTAGCCTTGCGTCACTCGATATAACCAGGAATTAGCCTTGCGTCACTCGATATAACCAGGAATTAGCCTTGCGTCACTCAATATAACCAAGAATTATTCTTGCGTCACTCGATATAACAGGAATTAGCCTTGCGTCACTCGATATAACCAGGAATTAGCCTTGCGTCACTCAATATAACCAGGAATTAGCCTTGCGTCACTCAATATAACCAGGAATTAGCCTTGCGTCACTCGATATAACCAATATTATTAGCCTTGCGTCACTCGATATAACCAGGAATTATTAACCTTGCATCACTCGATATAACCAGGAATTAGCCTTGCGTCACTCAATATAACCAGGAATTAGCCTTCTTGCGTCACTCGATATAACCAGGAATTAGCCTTGCGTCACTCAATATAACCAATAATTAGCCTTGCGTCACTCGATATAACCAATAATTAGCCTTGCGTCACTCGATATAACCAGGAATTAGCCTTGCTGCGTCACTCGATATAACCAGGAATTAGCCTTGCGTCACTCAATATAACCAGGAATTAGCCTTGCGTCACTCAATATAACCAGGAATTAGCCTTGTCACGTCACTCAATATATACCAAGAATTAGCCTTGCGTCACTCAATATAACCAGAATTAGCCTTGCGTCACTCAATATAACCAGGAATTAGCCTTGCGTCACTCAATATAACCAGGAATTAGCCTTGCGTCACTCGATATAACCAACCAGGAATTAGCCTTGCGTCACTCGATATAACCAGGAATTAGCCTTGCGTCACTCGATATAACCAGGAATTAGCCTTGCGTCACTCAATATAACCAGGAATTAGCCTTGCGTCACTCGATATAACCAGGAATTAGCCTTGCGTCACTCGATATAACCAGGAATTAGCCTTGCGTCACTCAATATAACCAGGAATTAGCCTTGCGTCACTCAATATAACCAAGAATTAGCCTTGCGTCACTCGATATAACCAATAATCATTAGCCTCCTTGCGTCACTCGATATAACCAGGAATTAGCCTTGCGTCACTCGATATAACCAGGAATTAGCCTTGCGTCACTCAATATAACCAGGAATTATTCTTGCGTCACTCAATATAACCAAGAATTAGCCTTGCGTCACTCAATATAACCAAGAATTAGCCTTGCGTCACTCAATATAACCAGGAATTAGCCTTGCGTCACTCAATATAACCAGGAATTAGCCTTGCATCACTCAATATAACCAGGAATTAGCCTTGCGTCACTCGATATAACCAGGAATTAGCCTTGCGTCACTCGATATAACCAAGAATTAGCCTTGCGTCACTCAATATAACCAGGAATTAGCCTTGCGTCACTCGATATAACCAGGAATTAGCCTTGCGTCACTCAATTTAACCAGGAATTATTCTTGCGTCACTCGATATAACCAGGAATTAGCCTTGCGTCACTCGATATAACCAGGAATTAGCCTTGCGTCACTCAATATAACCAGGAATTAGCCTTGCGTCACTCAATATAACCAATAATTAGCCTTGCGTCACTCGATATAACCAGGAATTAGCCTTGCGTCACTCGATATAACCAGGAATTAGCCTTGCGTCACTCAATATAACCAGGAATTAGCCTTGCGTCACTCAATATAACCAGGAATTAGCCTTGCGTCACTCAATATAACCAAGAATTAGCCTTGCGTCACTCAATATAACCAGGAATTAGCCTTGCGTCACTCAATATAACCAGGAATTAGCCTTGCGTCACTCAATATAACCAGGAATTAGCCTTGCGTCACTCAATATAACCAGGAATTAGCTTTGCGTCACTCGATATAACCAGGAATTAGCCTTGCGTCACTCGATATAACCAGAATTAGCCTTGCGTCACTTGCGTCACTCGCCTATAACCAGGAAGGAATTAGCCTTGCGTCACTCAATATAACCAGGAATTAGCCTTGCGTCACTCGATATAACCACTCGATTAGCCTTGCGTCACTCACTATAACCAGGAATTTAGCTTGCGTCACTCGATATAACCAAATTAATTATAACCAGGAATTAGCCTTGCGTCACTCGATATAACCAAGAATTAGCCTTGCGTCACTCGATATAACGGTAACCAGGAATTAGCCTTGCGTCACTCAATATAACCAGGAATTAGCCTTGCGTCACTCGATATAACCAGGAATTAGCCTGCGTCACTCACTCATATAACCAGGAATTAGCCTTGCGTCACTCAATATAACCAGAATTAGCCTTGCGTCACTCGATATAACCAGGAATTAGCCTTGCGTCACTCGATATAACCAGGAATTAGCCTTGCGTCACTCAATATAACCAGGATTAGCCTTGCGTCACTCATATAACCAGGAATTAGCCTTGCGTCACTCAATATAACCAATAATTTCTTGCGTCACTCGATATAACCAATAATCGATATTTAGCCTTGCATCACTCGATATAACCAGGAATTAGCCTTGCGTCACTCGATATAACCAGGAATTAGCCTTGCGTCACTCAATATAACCAGGAATTAGCCTTGCGTCACTCAATATAACCAAAGAATTAGCCTTGCGTCACTCAATATAACCAAGAATTAGCCTTGCGTCACTCAATATAACCAGGAATTAGCCTTGCGTCACTCAATATAACCAGGAATTAGCCTTGCGTCACTCAATATAACCAGGAATTAGCCTTGCGTCACTCGATATAACCAGGAATTAGCCTTGCGTCACTCGATATAACCAGGAATTAGCCTTGCGTCACTCAATATAACCAGGAATTAGCCTTGCGTCACTCGATATAACCAGGAATTAGCCTTGCGTCACTCGATATAACCAGGAATTAGCCTTGCGTCACTCACTATAACCAAGAATTAGCCTTGCGTCACTCATATAACCAGGAATTAGCCTTGCGTCACTCGATATAACCAGGAATTAGCCTTGCGTCACTCAATATAACCAGGAATTAGCCTTGCGTCACTCGATATAACCAGGAATTAGCCTTGCGTCACTCGATATAACCAGGAATTAGCTTGCGTCACTCAATATAACCAAGAATTAGCCTTGCGTCACTCGATATAACCAGGAATTAGCCTTGCGTCACTCGATATAACCAGGAATTAGCCTTGCGTCACTCAATATAACCAGGAATTAGCCTTGCGTCACTCAATATAACCAGGAATTAGCCTTGCATCACTCGATATAACCAATAATTATTATTTTTGCATCACTCGATATAACCAGGAATTAGCCTTGCGTCACTCGATATAACCAGGAATTAGCCTTGCGTCACTCAATATAACCAGGAATTAGCCTTGCGTCACTCAATATAACCAAGAATTAGCCTTGCGTCACTCAATATAACCAGAATTAGCCTTGCGTCACTCAATATAACCAGGAATTAGCCTTGCGTCACTCAATATAACCAGGAATTAGCCTTGCGTCACTCAATATAACCAGGAATTAGCCTTGCGTCACTCGATATAACCAGGAATTAGCCTTGCGTCACTCGATATAACCAAGAATTAGCCTTGCGTCACTCAATATAACCAAGAATATCACCATATAAGGAATTAGCTTGCGTCACTCGATATAACCAGGAATTAGCCTTGCGTCACTCAATATAACCAGGAATTATTCCTTGCGTCACTCGATATAACCAGGAATTATCCTTGCGTCACTCGATATAACCAGGAATTAGCCTTGCGTCACTCAATATAACCAGGAATTAGCCTTGCGTCACTCAATATAACCAATAATTATTCTTTGCATCACTCGATATAACCAATAATTAGCCTTGCGTCACTCGATATAACCAGGAATTAGCCTTGCGTCACTCGATATAACCAGGAATTAGCCTTGCGTCACTCAATATAACCAGGAATTAGCCTTGCGTCACTCAATATAACCAAGAATTAGCCTTGTGCGTCACTCAATATAACCAGGAATTAGCCTTGCATCACTCAATATAACCAGGAATTAGCCTTGCGTCACTCAATATAACCAGGAATTAGCCTTGCGTCACTCAATATAACCAGGAATTAGCCTTGCGTCACTCGATATAACCAGGAATTAGCCTTGCGTCATCACTCGATATAACCAAGAATTAGCCTTGCGTCACTCAATATAACCAGGAATTAGCCTTGCGTCACTCGATATAACCAGGAATTAGCTTGCGTCACTCGATATAACCAAGAATTAGCCTTGCGTCACTCGATATAACCAAGAATTAGCCTTGCGTCACTCGATATATAACCAGGAATTAGCCTTGCGTCACTCAATATAACCAGGAATTAGCCTTGCGTCACTCATATAACCAGGAATTAGCCTTGCGTCACTCGATATAACCAGGAATTAGCCTTGCGTCACTCATATATATACCCAAGAATTATAACCTTGCGTCACTCATATAACCAGAATTAGCCTTGCGTCACTCGATATAACCAGGAATTAGCCTTGCGTCACTCAATATAACCAGGAATTAGCCTTGCGTCACTCAATATAACCAAGAATTAGCCTTGCCTTGCGTCACTTATTCTTGCGTCACTCGATATAACCAGGAATTAGCCTTGCGTCACTCGATATAACCAGGAATTAGCCTTGCGTCACTCAATATAACCAGGAATTAGCCTTGCGTCACTCAATATAACCAGTCAATCGATATAACCAGGAATTGCGCGTCACTCGATATAACCAAGAATTAGCCTTGCGTCACTCGATATAACCAAGAATTAGCCTTGCGTCACTCGATATAACCAGGAATTAGCCTTGCGTCACTCGATATAACCAGGAATTAGCCTTGCGTCACTCAATATAACCAGGAATTAGCCTTGCGTCACTCGATATAACCAGGAATTAGCCTTGCGTCACTCAATATAACCAGGAATTAGCCTTGCGTCACTCGATATAACCAGGAATTAGCCTTGCGTCACTCGATATAACCAGGAATTAGCCTTGCGTCACTCATATAACCAGGAATTAGCCTTGCGTCACTCGATATAACCAGGAATTAGCCTTGCGTCACTCGATATAACCAGGAATTAGCCTTGCGTCACTCGATATAACCAGGAATTAGCCTTGCGTCACTTGCGTACTCAATATAACCAGGAATTAGCCTTGCGTCACTCAATATAACCAATAATTAGCCTTGCGTCACTCGATATAACCAATAATTAGCCTTGCGTCACTCGATATAACCAGGAATTAGCCTTGCGTCACTCGATATAACCAGGAATTAGCCTTGCGTCACTCAATATAACCAGGAATTAGCCTTGCGTCACTCAATATAACCAAGAATTAGCCTTGCGTCACTCAATATAACCAGGAATTAGCCTTGCGTCACTCAATATAACCAGAATTAGCCTTGCGTCACTCAATATAACCAGGAATTAGCCTTGCGTCACTCAATATAACCAATAAATTAGCCTTGCGTCACTCGTCATATATACCCAGGAATTAGCCTTGCGTCACTCGATATAACCAGGAATTAGCCTTGCGTCACTCCAGGATATAACCAGAATTAGCCTTGCGTCACTCGATATAACCAGGAATTAGCCTTGCGTCACTCAATATAACCAGGAATTAGCCTTGCGTCACTCGATATAACCAGGAATTAGCCTTGCGTCACTCGATATAACCAAGAATTAGCCTTGCGTCACTCGATATAACCAGGATTAGCCTTGCGTCAATATAACCAGGAATTAGCCTTGCGTCACTCAATATAACCAGGAATTAGCCTTGCGTCACTCAATATAACCAGGAATTAGCCTTGCGTCACTCAATATAACCAAGAATTATTCTTGCGTCACTCGATATAACCAGGAATTATCCTTGCGTCACTCGATATAACCAGGAATTAGCCTTGCGTCACTCAATATAACCAGGAATTAGCCTTGCGTCACTCAATATAACCAATAATTATTCTTGCATCACTCGATATAACCAATAATTATTCTTGCATCACTCGATATAACCAGGAATTAGCCTTGCATCACTCGATATAACCAGGAATTAGCCTTGCGTCACTCAATATAACCAGGAATTATTCTTGCGTCACTCAATATAACCAAGAATTAGCCTTGTGCGTCACTCAATATAACCAAGAATTAGCCTTGCGTCACTCAATATAACCAGGAATTAGCCTTGCGTCACTCAATATAACCAGGAATTAGCCTTGCATCACTCAATATAACCAGGAATTAGCCTTGCGTCACTCGATATAACCAGGAATTAGCGTTGATTCACTCGATATAACCAGGAATTATTCTTGCGTCACTCGATATAACCAAGAATTATTCTTGCGTCACTCGATATAACCCAGGAATTAGCCTTGCGTCACTCAATATAACCAGGAATTATTCTTTGCGTCACTCGATATAACCAGGAATTAGCATTGCGTCACTCGATATAACCAGGAATTAGCCTTGCGTCACTCGATATAACCAGGAATTAGCCTTGCGTCACTCGATATAACCAAGAATTATTCTTGCGTCACTCGATATAACCAACCAGGAATTAGCCTTGCGTCACTCAATATAACCAGGAATTAGCCTTGCGTCACTCGATATAACCAGGAATTAGCCTTGCGTCACTCGATATAACCAAGAATTAGCCTTGCGTCACTCGATATAACCAGGAATTAGTCTTGCGTCACTCAATATAACCAGGAATTAGCCTTGCGTCACTCGATATAACCAGGAATTAGCCTTGCGTCACTCAATATAACCAATAATCATTCTTGCATCACTCGATATAACCAATAATTATTCTTGCATCACTCGATATAACCAGGAATTATTCTTGCATCACTCGATATAACCAGGAATTAGCCTTGCGTCACTCAATATAACCAGGAATTAGCCTTGCGTCACTCAATATAACCAGGAATTAGCCTTGCGTCACTCAATATAACCAAGAATTAGCCTTGCATCACTCAATATAACCAGGAATTAGCCTTGCGTCACTCAATATAACCAGGAATTAGCCTTGCATCACTCAATATAACCAGGAATTAGCCTTGCGTCACTCGATATAACCAGGAATTAGCCTTGCGTCACTCGATATAACCAGGAATTAGCCTTGCGTCACTCGATATAACCAAGAATTATTCTTGCGTCACTCGATATACTTGCGTCACTCGATATAACCAGGAATTAGCCTTGCGTCACTCAATATAACCAGGAATTATTCTTGCGTCACTCGATATAACCAAGAATTATTCTTGCATCACTCGATATAACCAGGAATTAGCCTTGCGTCACTCAATATAACCAGGAATTATTCTTGCGTCACTCGATATAACCAGGAATTAGCCTTGCGTCACTCGATATATCCAGGAATTAGCCTTGCGTCACTCAATATAACCAAGAATTATTCTTGCTTCACTCGATATAACCAGGAATTATCCTTGCGTCACTCGATATAACCAGGAATTAGCCTTGCGTCACTCAATATAACCAGGAATTAGCCTTGCGTCACTCAATATAACCAATAATTATTCTTGCATCACTCGATATAACCAGGAATTATTCTTGCATCACTCGATATAACCAGGAATTATTCTTGCATCACTCGATATAACCAGGAATTATTCTTGCATCACTCGATATAACCAGGAATTAGCCTTGCGTCACTCAATATAACCAATAATTATTCTTGCATCACTCGATATAACCAGGAATTATTCTTGCATCACTCGATATAACCAGGAATTAGCCTTGCGTCACTCAATATAACCAGGAATTATTCTTGCGTCACTCAATATAACCAAGAATTAGCCTTGTGCTCACTCATATAACCAAGAATTAGCCTTGCATCACTCAATATAACCAAGAATTAGCCTTGCGTCACTCAATATAACCAGGAATTAGCCTTGCGTCACTCAATATAACCAGGAATTAGCCTTGCGTCACTCAATATAACCAGGAATTAGCCTTGCGTCACTCGATATAACCAGGAATTAGCCTTGCGTCACTCGATATAACCAGGAATTATTCTTGCGTCACTCGATATAACCAAGAATTATTCTTGCTTCACTCGATATAACCAGGAATTATTCTTGCGTCACTCGATATAACGGAATTATATAACAGGAATTATTCTTGCGTCACTCGATATAACCAAGAATTATTCTTGCTTCACTCGATATAACCAATAATTTATTCTTGCGTCACTCGATATAACCAAGAATATTCTTGCGTCACTCGATATAACCAGGAATTATTCTTGCTTCACTCAATATAACCAATAATTATTCTTGCATCACTCTATATAACCAAGAATTATTCTTGCTTCACTCGATATAACCAGGAATTAGCCTTGCGTCACTCGATATAACCAGGAATTATTCTTGCGTCACTCGATATAACCAATAATTATTCTTGCGTCACTCGATATACCGGTAACCAGGAATTAGCCTTGCGTCACTCAATATAACCAGGAATTAGCGTTGCGTCACTCGATATAACCAGGAATTATTCTTGCATCACTCGATATAACCAAGAATTAGCCTTGCGTCACTCGATATAACCAGGAATTAGTCTTGCGTCGCTCAATATATCCAGGAATTAGCCTTGCGTCACTCGATATAACCAGGAATTAGCCTTGCGTCGCTCAATATATCCAGGAATTAGCCTTGCGTCGCTCGATATAACCAGGAATGTGAGTGGGAGTGCCGGGCAGAAAAATATTTGGTTCGAGGTCATGTCGTATGGACCAAGCACAGCGAGCTCCGTACTAAATGACCAAGAGACAAACATTTCCCCGTCCGGCCCGACCTAACTCAGTCAATAAGCATTTGATCATATGAACCACCCGACCCTCTTTTTCCAATGGTTTTATTAAAGTGGAACTAACCCCTATGAGATTGTTTTAAAAATATATTCAATATGTGCTGAATAGTTGATGGGTTCAGTATTTTGTGATTTGAACCTTGCGTTTATGAGTTATAGAGGTTTGAAATCTCAATATGTAAATTTGATGACGTCAACTAAGGAATTTGCCATAACTTATTTAGACTTTTGCAAGCAGAACTTATTTTTTGAAATGGGCAAAAAAGTTATAAAATCATTTATAAAGACTGAAAATATTCTGTAAGTTTACAAATGTCAATAATCAGCACAAGGGCGTTTTTGTATAATAAATGATTCCTTAGTAGACGTCATCAAATTTGCATGAGATTTCAAACCTCAATAACTCATAAACGCAAGGTTCAAATCACAAAATACTGAACCCACCAACTATTCAGCATATATTGAATAGATTTTTAAAACAATCTCATAGGGGTTAGTTCCACTTTAAGAGTGCGCGAGTCGGCCAATAGGAGTCATATGATAAAAGTATGTAATGTATGCATGTTTCATGCCATCCATGTTTGCGTGACAAGCTGTGTATATAATGTTTTGAGTATAGTCGTTTTCGTATCGGAGTGGGAACCTATGGTACAGAGTTACGGTCGTAGATTGCCGTCACGGACGTCAACGGTCGTTTCGAACATCATTCGTCAGTGCGCGCGCCGTCCGTGTTGACAAAAACGTCTGCTGCTTAAGCTCCCTACTGAGTCGAAGACATCTATTCAACCAATCAAAGCACGCAAAATAATTGCTTAACCAATCAGAATGCTTAGACACGGCACAGTCACTGCACGGTACCCTCACCGCATGTCACCGTCTTCCCACTTATACGAAAACATCTATTCAACCAATCAAAGCACGCAAAATAATTGCTTAACCAATCAGAATGCGGCACAGTCACTGCACGGTACCCTCACCGCATGTCACCGTCTTCACACTTATACGAAAACATCTATTCAACCAATCAAAGCACGCAAAATAATTGCTTAACCAATCAGAATGCGGCACAGTCACTGCACGGTACCCTCACCGCATGTCACCGTCTTCACACTTATACGAAAACCACTCTAAGAGCACTTGTCTAACAGTACTTTTATTCGTAGGCTTTAAAATACATAGGGAGTAAAGTGCGTGTACGAACCACGTGGGGCAGATCAAGAAGTAAAGTAGACGAAGCACGTGAAATACTTGCACACGTAGTCTTTGCACACATTCCTGTAAGTAACAGTTAAAGTAACCGGCTTCATCTTGCGCTTCTGCTTGCGCTTCTGCTTGCGCTTCTGCTTGCGCTTCTGCTTGCCCTTCTGCTTGCGCTTCTGCTTGCGCTTCTGCTTGCGCTTCTGCTTGCGCTTCTGCTTCTGCTTGCGCTTCTGCTTGCGCTTCTGCTTGCGCTTCTGCTTGCGCTTCTGCTTGCGCTTCTGTTTGCGCTTCTGCTTGCGCTTCTGCTTGCGCTTCTGCTTGCGCTTCTGCTTGCGCGTCTGCTTGCGCTTCTGCTTGCGCGTCTGCTTGCGCTTCTGCTTGCGCGTCTGCTTGCGCTTCTGCTTGCGCTGATGCTTGCGCTGATGCTTGCGCTTCTGCTTGCGCTTCTGCTTGCGCTGATGCTTGCGCTTCTGCTTGCGCTTCTGCTTGCGCTTCTGCTTGCGCTTCTGCTTGCGCTGATGCTTGCGCTGATGCTTGCGCTGATGCTTGCGCTGATGCTTGATTGCGCTTAGGCTTGCGCTTGTGCTTGCGCTGAGGCTTGCGCTGATGCTTGCGCTTGTGCTTGCGCTTGTGCTTGCGCTTGTGCTTGCGCTTGTGCTTGCGCTTGTGCTTGCGCTTGTGCTTGCGCTTGTGCTTGCGCTTGTGCTTGCGCTTGTGCTTGCGCTTGTGCTTGCGCTTGTGCTTGCGCTTGTGCTTGCGCTTGTGCTTGCGCTTAGGCTTGCGCTTTGGCTTGCGCTTATGCTTATGCTTGCGCTTATGCTTGCGCTTGCGCTTGCGCTTGTGCGTCGGGCCAGTTTCACATGTTATTTTACTTATGCTTATGCTTGCGTCGGGTCCGTTCACATGACACAAGTTCTTATACTTATATTTATGCTTGTGCCTCAAGCACTCAAGTATATATCAAGTTCAAAATGAAATACACTTACAATACGGCAAGTGTGAACCTAACTAGTGTATGTCATGGTGTGAGCTACCGTGTAAGAGATCACGAGACTGATGCATCGATATTTCTCTCTCCAGGTTGTCAAATACAACTTCAGAACGAAGTGTGTTTATATGGCGCTGATGTTACGAAGAGTTATTCTAGCTTCTGCTGACAAAGTAAGTAAATACCTGTACTTTAATAGGGATTATTATTATTATCGTATTCAGTAGTTATTGTTATTATTGTAATTATAATAATAATAATAATTGGGTATTTATTGTAATCAGTAGTTGTTGTATCTAGTGGCCAAATTGGAAACCAGTATTGTTGTATTTGCTGTATTTGTAACCCACTTAAAATAAAGGTTATTATTATTCTCTAATGTACGTTGTTTTGTAAACATGGACGGGGAATTTCGTTGCCTATACACAGTCCACTGTCTGGTCAACGGAGAATACCGTTGTAATTATTGTGTTTGTGCTTCTTATTTCTTCTGTTCTTTCTCACTCTCCTTCCCACCACTCTTCCCATCTTCCTCCCTCACCTCCCTTCCCAACTATCTCCATTTCCTCTTATCTCATATATATTTAGACAGGTTTTGAAAACGTTTTTGAATACGTTGTTGTCTATTATCTACTGTGGTAATTATTTTTCTAGGCACATGTTGATGACAGAGATTACTATGGTAACAAGCGTTTAGAACTCGCAGGGCAGGTAAGAGAGTGGTCTTTGGGCTACCTGTGTCTTAGGTAACTGATATCTGATATTTTGGGCCAACATTATTTTTTCTCTTTGACTCAACATGTTTTTCTTCCTTTTTTCCGTGCTTGCTTCCTTGTCCCTTTCTTTCTTTCTTTCTTTCTTTCTTTCTTTCTTTCTTTCTTTCTTTCTTTCTTTCTTTCTTTCTTTCTTTCTTTCTTTCTTTCTTTCTTTCTTTCTTTCTTTCTTTCTTTCTTTCTTTCTTTCTTTCTTTCTTTCTTTCTTTCTTTCTTTCTTTCTTTCTCTTTCTTTCTTTCTTTCTTTCTTTTTCTTTCTTTCTTTCTTTCTTTCTTTCTTTCTTTCTTTCTTTCTTTCTTTCTTTCTTTCTTTCTTTCTTTCTTTCTTTCTCTTTCTTTTTCTTTCTTTCTTTCTTTCTTTCTTTCTTTTTCTTTCTTTCTTTCTTTCTTTCTCTTTCTTTCTTTCTTTCTGTCTTTCTTTCTTTCTGTCTTTCCTTCTTTCTTTCTTTCCTTCTTTCCTTCTTTCCTTCTTTCCTTCTTTCCTTCTTTCCTTCTTTCCTTCTTTCCTTCTCTCCTTCTTTCTTTCTTTCTTTCTTTCGTTCGTTCACTCACAAGTTCATTCTCTTTTCAGCTCTTGTCGTTGCTGTTTGAAGATTTGTTTAAACGGTTTTGTGGCGAGGTGAGTTCATGAGTGACAACTTTCTTTGCTAAACTAATCCACATTTCAAACATGCCAGTCTTCGTGATTGCTTTTTTGCAGCTCAAAAAGATAGCAGATCAGACAATCCCACGACCTCGTGCTGCTCAGGTAGGGCTACCGGCTACCCGTATACCGGGAATTGCAGGAGTTGTTTGGTTGTTATTGAAATGATTGAAAGTACTCTAGATCGTAGATCGAAATTCACGCAACTCGCACACGAACAATGAAAGCGCAAAAAGACGTCTAAAAGAAAGCAAGTTGCGGTTTTCAGTTTCTTAATGAGTTTGGGCGCCATTTTGCTTTGCGGGTTTTTGCGGTGCTCAATATTTTGAGGCGGTACTGTACCACAAGGGAAAACATGCATTCTTAGTCTTCGCAGCACACCTCTTTCTTGTCTAATTTCTCTTTATGGTCTTCCTGTTGGTCTGTTGACCGCTAGAGACTGGGAGCCTTCCCATCCTCCCACATCCTCCCAAAGTAAAGGAATCCCGAAGAGTTTGCGTGCAGAGAAGACTAGAGTGGTTTGGTGTGTCAAGAGAACACTGTGGTCTTTCATAAGAGCATCAAACTGAATAATATGTTTTCTCTTTTAATTGTTTAGTTTGATATTGTGAAGCACATGCGACAGGACCTGATAACTAATGGTTTAGTCCATGCGATATCCTCGGTAAGATTGTATCCTAGGGGAGAGGAACTGAGGGAAGAGGGGAGAGGGGAGGGTAACTGAGAGGGGAGGGGAGGGGGAATGTAGTAAATTCACTCAAACTTTAAAAATGTGAAACAGCTCGATTTTTTTTCACAGGGAAACTGGGTCATCAAGAGGTTCAACATGAATCGAGCAGGCGTTACACAGGTACGAATGAACAGACAGAAATTAAACGTGCAGCCCCACGGGGGGAGGGGCAGGGGTACATCCCTATATAAGCTATAGGGGATGTCGACAACTAGGGTGTGTCTTTCAGCTATTGCATCACTGGTTTCTCCAAAATGGAGACAGGGCTTCATTTAAGTGACGTCACAGTATAGCCTCGTGGAGCCTGGGTGCAAGTCCAGAGGACATTTCACTCTATGTCTCATCTTTTAGCAAGTTTTTGTAACTTTGTTTTGTAGGTTCTCTCCAGACTTTCTTTTATCTCTGCTCTTGGAATGATGACAAGAATAACGAGTCAGGTTGGTGGGCTATTAATGCTTCTCATTCATACTCGTTTCTTCTCCAGAAAGCAGGTTAACATCCTAGTGAATAAGAGAGTCAGAAAAACACTTGAATGAATGAATGGATGGATGAATGAACAGATGAATGAATGGATGAATGAATGAATGAATGAATGAATGAACAGATGAATGAATGGATGAATGAATGGATGAATGAATGAATGAATGAATGAATGGATGGATGAACGAACAGATGAATGAATGGATGAATGAATGGATGGATAAATGAATGGATGAACGAACACCATATAGAAACATGCCATTGTTTGCTTCTGTTTTAGTTCGAGAAAACACGTAAAGTCAGCGGTCCAAGGTCATTACAACCATCGCAGTGGGGGATGCTGTGTCCGTCTGACACCCCTGAAGGAGAGGTAACACGTGCTTTGTCTTTGTTACTGTCATGTTCTAGTAAGCAAATTTAAGAAACTCAATGCGTCGTGTAGAAAGAGGATTGGTTGTCCAGTTTCAAATAGCTGCATGACGTAAGTTTCAGGGACGCCATTTTGTAGCGACATCATCTTGTCGGGACCTTACGCAAAGGATGGCGCGATGACAGCAACGTACGTAGACAGCATTAGGCGGCAGAAAAACCACGGCACGGTCACCGCACATGCACTCCACGATCACGGCACGGTCACGGTCACGACACGATTATGGCACTGTCACGACACGGCCACGTCATGGTGACGTCATGGTCACGTCACAGTCACGGCCACCGCACGGATTTGTTCCAAATCCTAAAACATCACGATCACGCACGGCTACGGCACAGAATCGTTCACGGCAAAGTTGCATCACGCCAGTCGTCACTAGCATAGCGTGACATGCTAGTCAGTTGTCCGTCTAAGAGGCGATATGTTTGTTCCAGTATGACACGGACAGCATATGTTACAAACATGTTTTTATGTGTTGTCAGGCATGTGGTCTTGTCAAGAATCTAGCCCTGATGACACACATCACTACAGACCAAGACGAAGAACCCATTATTAGACTGGCTTATAATCTTGGAGTGGAAGTGAGTATCATAATAAGGCAGGGAGGGGTGGTGGGTGGGAAAATATTCCTTTCCCCTCCCTCCAGCGACAATTTTGTTTTCTGATAAAAAATGTCTAACATTAAAAATTATAAACCCTCCGATCCCCCGACCCCCTGCCCGTCAGTCAATACTTTTTGAAGAAATGGGAGGGGGGGGGGGGGGGGAAGGTGGACAAACAAAAAGTGATGAAGTAACAATTTTTCTTTTTCTTTGAAAGTAAGTTGTAAAAGATAATATTTGTGACGGCTGGTGATCGCTAAGTGTTACCGTCATGAATATTTTTTTTCATTCATTCATTCATTCATTCATTCATTCATTCATTCATTCATTCATTCAAGTGTTTTTCTGACTATCATCTCTTATATTCACTAGGACGTTAACCTGCTATCTGGAGAAGAAACGAGTCGGCCTTCAGTTTATCTTGTGTTTTTAAACGGTACGTTTTAGCATGTATAACATATAACTGACATATAAATATAAATGTCTATCTTTATTTCTTGTCTTGGTCACCCTGTGTATGAATGGCTAAGATCGCTTATGTAAGAACTTTAAGTCTGGGTTTTACTAGCGACACAAGCAGTAGTGCAAGCTCGTTTACAAGTGAAATAGCACATCTTGTGCTTGCAGCGCTGCGGTTATGTTTGAATCGCAAACATAGGAAGAGGGGAGAGGACAGAGGGGAGAGGGGAGAGGGCAGAGGGGGAGAGGAGAGAGGGCAGAAGAGCGAGGGCAGAGGAGAGAGGGCAGAGGAGAGAGGGCAGAGGACAGGGGGAGAGGGAAGAAGAAGGGGAGCAACCCTAAAGAGAAAGGTGGAGGAGAGGGAGAGGTCAGAGCCAGGCCCAAATGCACAGACTTTAGATAGTTTTGTCTATATCTATGACATACATATATATACACTTTATATCTCCATATCTACAGGTTTATTTCTTGGTGTCATTCAAGACTACAAAAGACTTGTGAGGACGTTCAAGCTTATGCGCAGAGGTAAACCCAAAGAGATAAGTCGCGCGAGGAATGGAGAGGGTGAGAAGGTGAATGTTCTTTCACTAATACATACATGTAACGTTTTTATTCAGCTGGATATGTGAACGAATTTGTGTCTATCTGCCCCAATCACAAACTAAGGTGAGATTCATATAGTTAGTTGTAAAAGTATTCTTGTGTATCACCATTGTGATTGTACACAATCATAAACTAAGGTGAGATTCATATAGTTAGTTGAAAAGTACTCTTGTATCACATTGTGATTGTACACAATCATAAACTAAGGTGAGATTCATATAGTTAGTTGTAAAAGTACTCTTGTGTATCACCATTGTGATTGTACACAATCATAAACTAAGGTGAGATTCATATAGTTAGTTGTAAAAGTACTCTTGTGTATCACCATTGTGATTGTACACAATCATAAACTAAGGTGAGATTCATATAGTTAGTTGTAAAAGTACTCTTGTGTATCACCATTGTGATTGTACACAATCATAAACTAAGGTGAGATTTATAGTTAGTTTTACTCTGTGTAGATTGTGCATTTTGTTTTCTGTAGATCCGTAAATATCGCTGCAGATGGTGGAAGAGTATGTAGGTGAGCCATTGCTAATACCTTGGGGGTGGGGGGGGGGATTGCTAATTCCTTGGGGGGGGGGGGGGGGAGTTTTGAGGAGATCATATCATTTTAGCTCAACTAATTTTTTGTTTGTGTTGCGTGTGGCTGTTGTAATGGAGGCTGTGGTGGTATCAGAGTCGTTTTCGTATGAGTGGGAAGTAGTTACAGTACGGTTCGTGCCCGTGCGGTGACCGTGCCGTGTACAAGCAAGTATTCTGATTGGTTGAGCAATGAGGATCTATTGCGCGCTGTGATTGGTTGAATAGATGTCTTCGATTCGGTACCGTGACCGTAACTCCGTGTCGTATATTTCCCACTCATACGAAAACGACTCTATTATAGCAGATTTCGTATGTTTGTTTAACAGTCGTACGAAATCAGCTCTATTGCTGGATGCGATTGTTGTTGTTGTTGTTGTTGTTTCTGTTGTTACTGTTATTGTGATTCTAACGCTTGTATTCTGTTGTGTTTTTTTTTTGTATGTGTAGGGTTTTTTTTTTTGCGTTGCTGCTTGTTTCATTATAGTTTGTCACAACCAAGTTTCTTTCCCCAGACCCTATATCATTGTTGAAAACGGCCAACCACGAGTGCAAGACAGACATATCAAGGAACTCAACCAGGGTTTCAGGTAAGGTGGATGAATTGTTCAGGTAGTTATTATTGTTCAGGTAGTTATTATTGTTATTTATTGAAATTATTTAACAATTATTCGCCGAAGGCAAAGTGATTATCGGAGAAATACAGCTTATTTGACGGTTTGACAGATAATACGCGCGGATATTTTACGAGTTGCGTAGTATTTTTCTGAGCCCGTAGGACGAGGAAAATACGAGCAATGAGTAAAATGTAAATAAGGGGTTTATTATTCCACAATTGATTTTGTTTCTTTGTTTCCTGAAGTTTTTGAGCCATTTTTGCTATGTTTTTCGTGCGCGCGCGAGCTACTGTGTAATACGCTGGCATATTTTGCGTGTTCTCTTGCCCTTATATGGTAAAATGACGCACGAGTGGAATAATAATATATTCACCATAATGGCACTGAGCCTGAGGATAAAAAAACCCTGTTTTATTGGTACTTTCGCGTTGGTGATTTTACTTCCGCTCTCGACCAGTGATTATCGTCTCATAATTACTGGTTGCTCGACCAATCACAGTGCGCGAAACTCTATATTCCAAGTCTAAATTATACTAATTTTAATTATTTATGTATTTATGTTTACTTTACACTATATATTCCAAGCTGGTATCAGCGACATGCCATGCTGGCCGAGTGGGAATTGGTAACGAATCTAAAAACTCAATAGTAGGGGGAGGGTAGAGTTCAAATTGGTAGCCGTACAACACACCAGGGGAGTAGACACCGTAGTCTATGATAATTATATCACAATGTCTCATTTCCAGGATTTTCGATGACTTCCTACACGAAGGTCTGGTGGAGTATCTAGACGTCAATGAAGAGAACGATAGTGAAATAGCGCTGAATGAGGAACATATTACAAAGTATGTCAATGACTGGACTTTCTGTCTAACTGTCTGTCTGTGTTTCTGTCTGTCTGCCTGTCTGTTTGCCTTTCTATCTATCTACTGTCTCTCCTGTCTATCTGTCTGTCTGTGTTTCTGTGGCTGTCTGTCTGTCTGTCTGACTGTTTGCCTTTCTATCTATCTACATGTATCTGTCTGTCTATCTGTCTATATGTCTGTTTGTCTCTCTTTCAATATGTATGTTTGTCTGTCTGTCTCATATAGTCTGTCTATCTGTGGCTGTCTATATGTCTGTTTGTCTGTCTGTCTATATGTCTGTCTGTCTGTCTATATGTCTGTTTGTCTCTGTCTATATGTCTGTCTGTTTGTCTATCTGTCTGTCTCTGTCTGTCTGTCTATCTGTTTGTCTGTCTGTCTATATGTCTGTCTGTCTGTCTATCTATCTCTATCTATCTGTCTGTCTATCTGTCTGTCTCTATCTTGTCTGTCTGGCTGGCTGGCTGTCTGCCTGGCTGTCTGTCTGTCTGTCTGTCTATCTGTCTATCTATCTATCTATGTTTGTCTGTCTGTCTGTCTATCTGTCTGTCTCTATCTGTCTGTCTATCTATCTATATGTCTGTCTGTCTGTCTGTCTGTCTGGCTGTCTGTCTGTCTGTCTGTCTGGCTGGCTGGCTGTTGGTTTATCTTTTGTTTTGCTGTGTTTACATTCACTGTTCTGTGTTTCAGACAAACAACTCATCTAGAGATAGAACCCTTCACGTTGTTAGGCGTTTGTGCTGGCCTTATTCCATACCCACACCATAACCAGTCCCCCCGTAATACGTACCAATGTGCCATGGGTAAACAAGCTATGGGTAGGTATCCATGACTAGAGACAATACCAGTAGATAGGAGAGCAAGGGGGGTGCTGGACTTATTCCATACCCACATCATAACCAGTCCCCCCGTAATACGTACCAATGTGCCATGGGTAAACAAGCTATGGGTAGGTATCCATGACTAGAGACAATACCAGTAGATAGGAGAGCAAGGGGGGTGCTGGACTTATTCCATTCCCATACCCACAATACACAACCAGTCCCCCCAATACCAGTAGTAATACGTACCAATGTGCCATGGGTAAAACAAGCTATGGGTAGGTATCCATGACTAGAGACAATACCAGTAGATAGGAGAGCAAGGGGGGTGCTGGACTTATTCCATACCCACACCATAACCAGTCCCCCCGTAATACGTACCAATGTGCCATGGGTAAACAAGCTATGGGTAGGTATCCCTGACTAGAGACAATACCAGTAGATAGGAGAGCAAGGGGGGTGCTGGACTTATTCCATACCCACACCATAACCAGTCCCCCCCGGAATACTTACCAATGTGCCATGGGAAAACAAGCTATGGGTAGGTAGGAGCGTCCATCTCTCCCGTTAGGTCTATATGACAGCGTATCCTGGCTTTGTGCTATAAATAGACAACCTTTTTATGACTCAATCAAACTGCACAACACCATGAAAACAGTACAATACGTCTGTTCAATAGTTAACAGAGTGATTCAGACAGATGATCACTTAGCGATCGACATGTTTCTAAACAGTTGTACAGTCATTCTCAAAAACGTTGTCCAGATGAAAAGACTACAATACTACAATAAAGTCACGTGATTCATTATGTATTCAATTTCCTCGCGTAGAAATTTCAATTTGAGATGCAAAAGTATACGGCATTGTGAGAACTGAATGTAATGGCGCTGGTATCAACTCGCAGTGAGTTCCGCGCGCAGAAATTGAAAACATAATGAATCACGTGACTTTATTGTAGTATTGTCGTCTTTTCATTTGGACAACCTTTTTGAGAATGACTGTATATTTTATAATAGAATTTCACAAGCGCGCGATCTGATTGGTCAATTAACCATTGTTTGTCAGAGTATAGATCATAGAAGTGACGTAAAAACGTCACTTCCTTCATATTATCTATTATCAGAGTACAGAACATAGCTCAACCTGATCTAGTTGTTAATTGTTTTTCTTTTTTAAGGTTCTATTGGATATAACCAAAGGAACAGGTAAATATTTTTCTTCTTTAAAATCATTATATATATATATTTGGCTGGTGATTCACTTGTGTTGTATGTACTAAAACAATTATTCCCCTCAGTGTTTGTGAGCAGTGGTGGATCAACCTCTGTGATCAGGGCACTACGTTTCATTTTATGTGTCCCCTAACATGCCTTTCTCCTTAGAACCGAGCTCCAGCGAGCTTGAAGAAGGATGTAGTTGTAGAAATGAGGACTTTGAATATTCAATTCAACCATTTGAAACTCAGCTGAGTAAAGTTTCCCTCTTCGTTTATGATTATTTTCTGTTTGTTGTTTTTAGGATCGATACACTGCTGTACTTGCTTGCGTACCCTCAAGTACCACTTGTCAGGACTAAGGTATCATCATCATCACCGTCATCATCACCATCATCATCATCACCATCATCGAGTCATCACCATAATAATAATAATAACCAGTCATCATCATCATAATTATCATCATCATCATTATCACCATCATCGAATAATCACCATAATCATGATCAGTCATTATCATCATCATCATCATCATCGAATAATCACCATCATCATCATCATCATCATCATCGAATAATCACCATCATCATCATAATAATCATCATCATATCACGTCGTAACATACGTTTGCCTTATTTCATAGACTATAGATCTTATTCAGTTCGATAAAATCCCTGCTGGTCAGAATGCAACAGTTGCCGTCATGAGTTACAGTGGATATGATATCGAGGTATTGCAATACGTTTAACGTTAAGAATTGAACAACAACAACTGACCTCGCCATTCTTTGTTCCAGGATGCGTTAGTACTAAACAAGGCGTCAGTAGACAGAGGTTTGTACACAGGCAGCCCAACCATTTATTCTCAGGCTACTTATAACTAATAAAAAAATATATTTGTATGTGCGCTTCTTTTTTGATGGGTTTCCTGTGGTAGAGCGCACGCGCGTGTGCGCAATACGTATTATGTTGCGCTCTACCACAGGAAATGCATCGCAGGCTCAACTTTGGGGAAGGGGGTGGTCACGAGTTAGCCAACGAGTGGCTTTGATTACTGAATTTTGCTTCATTTGTGCGTAGGTTTTGGTCGATGTCTTGTATACAGAAAACAAACGTGTACATTGAAGAGATACGCGAACCAGGTAATTTATAACAACAACAACAATAATAATAATAAGTATTATTATAATAATAATAGAAATGAAAACTGAGTTTTCAGTTTTCATTTCTATACATATATCATATTTCTAATAATAATAATAATAATAATAATAATAATAATAATAATAATAATAATAATAATAATAATAATAATAATAAATAAAGTATTATAAGTACTATATACAATATTCGCGTCCGATCTGTATGGGATTTACAAACTCGAGCCGTAATTGTATATTACTTATCGAATCCAACGATGTATATATAAGTGGATGTTTTACTATAATTTGGATGATAGGAAACAGTTTGGCCGAGAAAATCCAAGTTAAGGTTGAATGCAAATGAGGACGAATCTCTTGCCGATTTACAGATGTCTGCTACGCTTATGATTTCTATTGTATTTCCCTCATTAATTATTCATGAATTCGATAATAATAATAATAATAATAATAATAATAATAATAATAATAATAATAATAATAATAATAAGTATTATAAGTACTATATACAATATTCGCGTCCGATCTGTATGGGATTTACAAACTCGAGCCGTAATTGTATATTACTTATCGAATCCAACGATGTATATATAAGTGGATGTTTTACTATAATTTGGATGATAGGAAACAGTTTGGCCGAGAAAATCCAAGTTAAGGTTGAATGCAAATGAGGACGAATCTCTTGCCGATTTACAGATGTCTGCTACGCTTATGATTTCTATTGTATTTCCCTCATTAATTATTCATGAATTCGATAATAATAATAATAATAATAATAATAATAATAGTATTATAATAATAATAATAATAAAAATAAAAATAATAATAAATATTCGCGTAATAATATGTATTTATAAACTAAATAAATAATAAAAATAAAAATGTATAATAAAACTATAAGTATAATAATAAGAAAATAATAATAATAAATAATAATAATAATAGATAATAATAAGTATGATAATAAATAAATAATATTCAAATTCGAAATAAAAATAATAATAATAATAATAATAAGTATTATAATAAATAAATAATAAAAATAAAAATAATAATAAAAATAAGTATAATAATAATAATAATAATAAATAATAATAATAATAGTAATAATGATAATAATAATAATTTATTACTTATTATGCGCAAATTAACATGTAACTGTGATAATATATAAGACACAATACAACCTAGAAGCCTAATATAATAGAATTCAGTGGAACCCCGCCTTACGCGGTCACCTCGTTAATACGGTCACTGTATTTTGAACTGAAGGAAAGCGTAATCACAAATTCTCGTATTACAAAGGAACAGTAATACCGACCACCCCGTTAATACGACCAGGGATTTTTGACCCATGCGTGGCCGGATTGACGGGGTTTCGATGTATATCTAATTATATTATTTTTCAACATATTTTTCTTTCTTTATATGATTTGTGAAACAAGACTTTTGATCGTGTAATGGGTATGTACCACAGATAGCAACGATTTGTGGGTTTCCTGTGGCATATAAATGAAGAGCGAAGACTTGAACCCAACTTGAACAACTTTCTCGTTCACAGTCTTCACCCTTTCCGCCTCGTCACAGGGAACCCAAAGTTATGCTTGAAAGAGTTGTTTGGTAATTAAAACTAGGATGACGTAGTTTCATTCATAGCCTGAATATGTGATTGATATCGTAGGTCCTAGTAAAGATGCACAGACTGGGGAGGTGATATGGAGACACAGGCCATTAGACGCTGATGGGATAGGATCACCAGGTAGAACAGTGGGTTGATTAATTACCTCCCTCTCTCCCCTCCCTCCCTCTCTCCCATCTTCTGCCTCCTTTCCTTCTCTCCCCTCCCTCTCTCCCCTCCCTCTCTCCCCTCCCTCTCTCCCCCTCCCTCTCTCCCCTCCCTCCCCCTCCCTAAATTGAGCACACCGTCGGCTTCCTGGAAGAGTAGCCTTCGGCTATGGTAACTACCGACGTTAAAACAAGGTCCTTTACCTTTTGCCTTTCTCCCCTCCTTCGCTCTCTTCCTTCCCTCCCTCTCCCCCATCTTCTGCCTCCTTTCCTTCTCTCCCCTCCCTTTCCGTCCTCGTCCCTTTCTTTCCTTCCTCCCTCCCTTCCTCCTTCCTTCCTTCCTTCCTTCCTTCCGTCCTTCCTTACGTCTTACGTCTTTCCGTCATTCACTTTTACTTACCATTCTCTCTTGTCGTCTAACAGGTGAACGTGTCGAGAACAAACAGATTTTGGTCAACAAATCGATGCCGGTCGTCACAGCAGCACAGCTACAGTCCGGTGAGTTACTTTACAATACTCAGTTCTCGAATGACACGGTACGAACACCCCGTTATTATTGGTGGTGCACATTTCTGAAATGCATGATAGATGTAATGAAAACGACTGTGAGAGTTGCTAACGTCGGTGGAAACATGGAGGAAATGTCAAGACACTGATTACTTCCGGTTGTTTTTGAAACAGTTTGTCCTGGTACCCAGGTCTTCTCGGTTGAGACCGGCGTCATTATGACGTATGCAAGTAACTATTAACGGGGGCCCACTGTATGTGCATTGATCTCCTTATACGTCCTTATAAAACGCGAAAAACTTCAGAGGAATAGACCTCTTTAGCTTCGTATGTAAATTGCCCATTTCAAACCATGTGATGTAAACATGGTGTTCTCTGGAGAATTAGTCCTTTCAATATGAACGAATAAATTTCAGAAATATAAAGGAACAATTCTCCAGAGAATATCATGTTTACATCACATGGTTTGAAATGGGCAATTTACATACGAAGCTAAAGAGGCCTATTTCGTCCGACTCCCATGTGTCCTTTACTAGATTAGTATGGGGAGTTTTAGCTTCACAACATCTACGGCGACGTCAACCGGAAGTGTCAATAACTTCTGTTCGGAGTTTCATACCTTCATAGTTGGTATTCCCTGTGGATGAAGTAACCTCACAGGCTTAGGCTTGGACTAAATCTCTAATGTACGAAACCCCGAACAGAAGTTATTTACACTTCCGGTTGACGTCGCCGTCGTAGATTTTGTAAAGCTTAAACTCCCTATTTACACTTCCGGTTGACGTCGCCGTCGTAGATTTTGTAAAGCTTAAACTCCCTATTTACACTTCCGGTTGACGTCGCCGTCGTAGATTTTGTAAAGCTTAAACTCCCTATTTACACTTCCGGTTGACGTCGCCGTCGTAGATTTTGTAAAGCTTAAACTCCCTATTTACACTTCCGGTTGACGTCGCCGTCGTAGATTTTGTAAAGCTTAAACTCCCTATTATTGATATATTTGTATAATTTGCAGCGACTCCCGGTCAACCAGAATATAAAGACGTTCCTATAAGGTACTTACAGCCTCGTTTATCTGTGGAAATGGTTTCAGTTTTACGTCGAGTGGGATACCTGTGGTTTTTGACCGAGAGGGATTAAGCCGAGGGGAGTGACTTTCGATGTATTGACTTATTCCCTCTCGTTCAAACTCCCTGACCACAGGTAACCCACTCAGCTTAAAAATATATATCCACACAGGAAGCCCAACCATTGTTTCTGAGGCGATTATAATAAATAAAAACATATTTTGTATGTGCGCGTCTTTTTTGTTGTTATTATTATTACCATCATCATCACCACCACCTCATCGCACATAATTTCGAAATAGGTGTGTAACGTTAACTTCTCTTCAGTTACAAGGGATCAGAAGACGTGTACATCGAGAAAGTACTGATCACAGCCAATCCAGAAGAAGTAAGTATAGACAACACGGGAATAGTTTTACAGATTTATGTCTGGATACTCCGCGGCACCATTACTACCAGAATCTTTCCTGAGTATCACCCTCCCTTCCCCTCTCCCTTCCCCTCTCCCTTCCCTTCCCTTCTCCCTTCCCCTCTGCCCTCCCCCTCTCTGCCCTTGCCCTCCCCCCTCTGCCCTCCCCCCTCTCCCTCTGCTCCCCTCTGCCCTCCCCCCTCTGCCCTCCCCCCTCTCTGCCTTCCCCCTCTGCCTTCTCCCCTCTGCCCCCCCCCCTCTGCCCTCCCCCCTCTGCCCTCCCCCCTCTGCCCTCCCCCCCCTCTGCCTTCTCCCCTCTGCTCTGCCCTCCCCCCCCTCTGCCTTCCCCCTCTGCCTCTGCCTTGCCTTCCCCCCTCTGCCTTCCCCCCTCTGCCTTCCCCCCTCTGCCTTCCCCCCTCTGCCTTCCCCCCTCTGCCTTCTGCCCCCCCCCCTCTGCCTTCTCCCCTCTGCCTTCCCCCCTCTGCCTCCCCCCTCTCCCCCCTCTGCCTTCCCCCCTCTGCCTTCTCCCCTCTGCCTTCTCCCCTCTGCCCCCCCTCTGCCTTCCCCCCTCCTCCCCCCTGCCTTCCCCCTCTGCCCTCTGCCTTCCCCCTCTGCCTGCCTTCTCCCCCCCCTCTGCCTTCCCCCCTCTGCCTTCCCCCCTCTGCCTTCCCCCCTCTGCCTTCCCCCCTCTGCCTTCCCCCCTCTGCCTTCCCCCCTCTGCCTTCCCCCTCTGCCTTCCCCCCTCTGCCTTCCCCCCTCTGCCTTCCCCCCTCTGCCTTCCCCCCTCTGCCTTCCCCTCTGCCTTCCCCCCTCTGCCTTCCCCCCTCTGCCTTCCCCCCTCTGCCTTCCCCCCTCTGCCTTCCCCCTCTGCCTTCCTGCCCCCCTTCCCCTGCCTTCCCCCCTCTGCCTTCTGCCTTCCCCCCTCTGCCTTCCCCCCTCTGCCCCCCCCTCTGCCTTCCCCCCTCTGCCTTCCCCCTCTGCCTTCCCCCTCTGCCTTCCCCCTCTGCCTCTGCCTTCCCCCCTCTGCCTTCCCCCCCCTCTGCCTTCCCCCCTCTGCCTTCCCCCCTCTGCCTTCCCCCTCTGCCTTCCCCCCTCTGCCCTTCTCCCTCTGCTTCCCCCCTCTGCCCCCCCCTCTGCCTTCCCCCCTCTGCCTTCCCCCCTCTGCCTTCCCCCCTCCTTCCCCCTGCCTTCCCCCTCTGCCTTTCTCCCTCTCTGCCTTCTCCCCTCTGCCTTCCCCCCTCTGCCTTCCCCCCTCTGCCTTCCCCCCTCTGCCTTCCCCCCTCTGCCCTCCCCCTCTGCCTTCCCCCTCTGCCTTCCCCCCTCTGCCCTCCCCCTTCGGGTCCGCCATCTTTCTCCCGTGTACACACTAATGGATGTTCATGTTGTTCTCCAGGCCTTTCTTATTAAGATGTTGCTCAGACAAACGAGAAGACCAGAGATTGGAGATAAGTTTAGCAGCCGACACGGACAGAAAGGGTATATTTATTTATTTATTTTATTTCTTTATTTCTTCACACACTGAGTAGGAATTTGAATATTTTCTTTACTTTGTTATTTTGATATTTGAGTGCTTGCTTGCTTGCTTGCTTGCTTGTTTGTTTGCTTGCTTCTCTGTCTATCTGTCCATCTGTCCGTCCGTCCGTCTGTCTGTCTGTCCGTCTGTCTGTCTGTCCGTCTGTCCGTCTGTCTGTCTGTCTGTCTGTCTGTCCGTCTGTCTGTCTGTCTGTCTGTCTGTCTGTCCGTCTGTCTGTCTGTCTGTCTGTCTGTCTGTCTGTCTGTCTGTCTGTCTCGAACGGAGTCGGTTAGTTTGGACATCTTTCCGCCTTGCATGTTTAGTTTATTCGTTCAGTCCTTGGATTGTACCTCTCCGTGTTCAATTCAGTAAATATGCCGACGACAAACCGAACGCTATAATATCAATACAACTTATAATCGGAATCCTCTCGGAATGCCATCGGTTTTTATTCGTGTCAAAATTATTTTGTATTCAAATAACTTTATTATACTTTGACATTGACCTGGAAATCTTTTTAAACTACAAATTCAAGACCAATTAAAATAGATTATTCTCAATGTCGCTTTCATTAGAAAAATATAATTTATTTTCATATCATTTTTAGGATATAATTTCAAAATTAGTTTACGTAAATAAATATAATTTTATAATAAAATGATTAACCTGTCAATCATAGTGACGTAACCAATCAATTAACCAATTACAGAACAGTAAATTGATAACGGGATTGTTACCCTGTCAATCATAGTGACATTTAGTTGGTTAAATCTACAATTCAGAGGTTTTTTTCGTGAAATCACAGTGATTCCTAGAGATGTCTTGTGACACTTCACTTTGGTGAGTAAAACGAGTGGCTGGCTTTTCGTTTACTTTTCGTTTTCGCTCATTTTTTTGAAATGTCACCAAGTCACGTGACAACTCTTTTCATTTTAGACTATCATGGACTATCTAAATCAAAGACGGCAACATCGCCAGCAAAGGGCGCGTCCAACAGGGCGCGTTGCAAACGCGTGGCATTATTTCGTCAATGTGATGTTTTATTGTATCTTGCATGACGTCGACATAGATGAACAAGGTAAGGCGGGAAAATAGTTGACTTTTAAATTCGACATATTTGAAGTATTTTATTATTTTATAGAGAATCACTGTATTTACACAATAAAACGAAGACAAAAATATATAAATTTTGATCCAAAGTTTTGACAAGTTAATTGTGCAAATATGACGTCATTAATGTCTGATAATTTAACGATATAATTAGAACTAATTACCAGCGCGCTTACTTGATTAGAACGTTGCGCGCATTCTACAGAACTCTTAAGTAATTCGTTGTGATATATTTTGCTTGTGTTATTTTAATAGTTCCAGATGAGGCAGCGCGGCGCGTGCCAGCTCGTCAAGATTCTGCTCTCTCGTTAGTATCCATCAACGAGCAGCCATCGAACATCTCCATGAGGACTAAAAAGACTAGTAACTCCAATCATGGAATATTTCAAAACAAAAGCACCCACGAAGCGCGCCATTCAAATCGTAGTACAAGACGTTCATCGGTGTCTGCCTCGGACTCGGCAAGTGGGAAAAATCAGGATGTGGAGAACATCTCTCGTGAAAGTATAATGTCACACGGTAAAAAGAGCTGGTTGTCGTGGTCGTGGTTCAAGATTTCAAGCAAGAACGACTCCAGTGAAAGAAGAGACGGAACACAACTGAACGGTGCATCGAGTTCCACCGAGACAAAAGATTCCAAACAAGACAACAAACGAGCTTGCTCGCCTCAATGGCGTCATTCCGCAGCAGACTTGATCGGCCCACATAGACCAGCTTACAGCCAAGGAAGAGCAGGTAACTGTAGCTTTCAAGACAACTTAAGCATACAAGACTTGGAATGGGTTAAGAGTCCAAGAAGTTCGGGTATTGTGTCGGATGATGGTGGAAGTGTGTTGTCATGTTCTGCACGAGACGACAACTCATTGACAAGCTGTGCTTCAGGGAAACGCGACGCGTACGTTAGAGACATGGAAAAGGAGACTGGAAAGGTGAGCAATAAAATATCTGTTCATGGGAATAACTTACATTACAAGCCTAGTACAGTGTTTACGACTCATTGATAATTTTATGACCGAATCTCGTTACATTTCCAGACCCAAACCAAGACAGTTAACTCCACTTCTAGAAATTCCTGGACGAGCATCAACTCCAATGGTGGAAAGTCAGAGAAGATCGAGCGCAAACAAAGTTTGAAGACAGAGAAGGAATTCAAGTGGGCTGTCCCTGATAGATTTGGTGAGGTGTCTGGTGGAACGATTCCTGACGTTTATAAGTTGATTAAACGCACTTTGAATATGGGGGTGTCCAAACCAACTGGTCCTTCGACCTCTGGCGCCCCTCCTAAGAAGGAACCATTGAGTGGGTTATCAGTGAAAGTAGACAAACACGAACGAGTTCCAGTCATGGCTAACGTCCCCGAGACTAAGACGCCAAGTCTACACCGACTGCATACTGAGTGGGATGAGAACATTGTCAACATTGAGGTCCTTTTGGGGCTCAAGAAGCCTAAGAACTCTCGAGAGGCTTTGGCCGTGAGGAGGGAGCTTGGGCGTGACGCACCCACTTGGAGTACAGACCACGATGACGCATCAGATGACCTTGACAACTCAGCAGCTGGCGCCTCTACTTGCACTGCATCTGAAGACGATCAGGACAACAAACCCGCTATTGAAGACATTGATTCTGGGGTTGCATCACGTGGTGTCTCTGCTGACACGACCAATTGAGTACAGTCGATGAGTTCGTTTATCGTGTATATGTGTTTATTATGCCCTTGGACACTCCCTCGTTTGTTTTAACCGTTGATTATCAGGCCTTATAACTACTTTTTACTAGTGTCAATTAGACAAAGAAGATTTTAAAACAGAGCTACTTTCAAATAAAAAAAAAAAATAAAAATTAAAAAATAATCCTGCTCGAACTTCATGTTTCCTGACACTTATTCCTGAAACATTAAACTCTGCTATTCAATTAGAACTACTTATTCCCAGTGAATTCCGTTTTCAAATATACGTTTTTAATGTTCAATCTTATTGTCTTTTCAAAATAATTTTGTTGAAAGTATTTATAAGGGCACGTAATAAAATGCTATAAAATCTATGTTGTGATTAGTGAGAGATAAATGTCTGTTTGTAAAGCAGTTGTGCACACAAACTGATTATAAAAAAGCGCGGGTTCAAACGTTACTGGGTCGATAAACGTGAAGGAGTGTGGAGTAATTTGATAGTTGAGACTGATTGAACCGGATGGGAATAAGATTAAGGTATATGAAAACGTCCAATATATATGTGTTTTTTTTGTTCTTCTGACGTATGTCTGTCCATTTGATTGTCCGTCAATGCAATGCAATAAATTATTTTGCGCGTTTCGCCCATCTCTCTATCTGTCCATCTTGGCAGTTCGTCGGTCTACCTACCTATCTGTCTGTCTGTCTACCTATCTATCTGTCTGTCTGTCTGTCTTGTCTGTCTGTCTGTCTGGCCGTCTGGCTGGCTGTCTACCTATCTGTCTGCCTATCTGTCTGCCTGTCTGTCTGTCTGCCTATCTGTCTACCTATCTGTCTGTCTGCCTATCTGTCTACCTATCTGTCTGTCTGTCTGCCTATCTGTCTGTCTGTCTACCTATCTGTCTGTCTGTCTTGTCTGCCTGTCTGTCTGTCTGGCCGTCTGGCTGGCTGTCTACCTATCTGTCTGCCTATCTGTCTGCCTATCTGCCTGTCTATCTGTCTGCCTATCTGTCTGTGTCTGTCTGTCTTGCCTGTCTGTCTTGCCTGTCTGTCTGCATGTCTGTCTGCCTGCCTGTCTGCCTGTCTGTCTGTCTGTCTGTCTGTCTTCTCTGCCTGCCTGTCTGTCTGCCTGTCTGTCTGTCTGTCTGTCTACCTTTTAACGACTTTCATGTAAAGAAGTTTTATACTTATGGAATTATCGTTTTTAAATAAAGGTGCTATCTATCTATCTATCTATCTATCCATCCATCCATCCATCCATCCATCCATCCATCCATCCATCCATCCATCCATCCATCCATCCATCCATCCATCCATCCATCCATCCATCCATCCATCCATCTCTCTATCTATCTATCTGTCTGTCTGTCTGCCTGCCTGTCTGTCTGCCTATCTATCTATCTATCTATTTGTCTGTCTGCCTGCCTGTCTGTCTGTCTACCTATCTATTTGTCTGTCTGTCTGTCTGCCTGCCTGTGTCTGTCTACCTATCTGCCTGCCTATCTGTCTACCTATCTATCTATTTGTCTGTCGGTCTGCCTGTCTGTCTGTCTACTTATCTGCCTGCCTATCTGTCTACTTATCTATCTATTTGTCTGTCTGTCTGTCTGTCTGTCTGTGGCTGGCTGTATCATTCTGTACGCCTATTATTTATAATAGTGTAATAGGTTTATTATATCTTGTACAATGCATGAACTACTCGATTGTTTCTTTAGTGTTTGTGGGTTGATAGTGAATCAAGAGGACATGCCGTTCACAGACCTGGTAAGAAACACCACTAATCCACAGCCAGACCAACTAGTTCTTCTATTTGTTAAACGTTTGTATACGCGCTTCTATGTTTATGGGCTTCCTGTGGTAAGCGCGCGGGACATTAAATTGGGCTTCCTGTGGATGAATTCTCGCGCGTATCCTTACGGAACCGCTTACGTACGTACGACTATTGTACGTGTCCATATGCACAATTCCTCAAAGATTCCTAAAGAATTATTATTATTGCGAGCGCTCTACCACAGGGAGCCCATCTCGTTGGTTATTCAAGAACCCAGACCTGAGTCCAAAACTTGATATTTGCAATTGCAAATGGCTGAGGGGCATTTACAGGCGCATTACTTGCATGCAAAAGTCGTAGGCGTGTTCTAGCTTTCATTTCAGATCGGTACATGTTGTATGCATGGCGTATGCAAGTGTTGCGCGATAGTTAGGCAAACGTTGTGCAGTTTAAATCGGCGCCAACGAGACATTTCATTCTAACATATCTGTTCTTCATTCTCAGGGAATTTGTCCTGACATTGTGAGTATTGCACATTTGTTGTTCTTTATAATTACAAATATAGCTTGGTGTTCACTAGGAAGCGTAAGCGCAAGCACAAGAACTTGTGTCATGTGAAAACGAGCATGATGCAAGCATAAGCGCAACTACAAGAACTTGTCATGCGAAAACAGGCCCGACGCAAGCATAAGCACAACTACAAGAACTTGTCATGTGAAAACAGGCCCGACGCAAGCATAAGCACAACTATAAGAACTTGTCATGTGAAAACAGGCCCGACGCAAGCATAAGCACAACTACAAGAACTTGTGTCATGTGAAAACAGGCCCGACGCAAGCATAAGCACAACTACAAGAACTTGTGTCATGTGAAAGCGAACCCGATGCAAACATAAGCACAACTACAAGAACTTGTCATGTGAAAAGCGCAAGCACGAGAAATGTGCAATTTTATAGCACGTGGGGACTGATCAGAACACGAGAGAAGTGTTAGGAGAAGCACGACGCGTAGTCCCAGCGTGCTCTAAAACTCAGTGCACAGAGCACAGCTGCAGAGTTTTCTATTTCTTTTATAAAATACAATTATGATTTTAAAGCAAGTTTTCAATTTTGTTCGTTTCAAAAATGTTTGAATATCTGCGCGTGCGTGCTGTGTGCTCTCGTAAAGCACGTGGCATACGCATCCTTTGACCAATCAGAGCACGCGTTATATCAGAGTTATATAATTTCTCATCTATAAACAACTACTCGGCTGAAACTAGTTTACAATGTTTAGTGACTTATCGATTGTTACAGATCATGAATCCCCATGGTTTTCCTTCGCGTATGACAGTTGGGAAGCTTATCGAACTGATCGGTGGCAAAGCGGGCGTTCTTGGGGGCCACTTTGGTTATGGAACAGGTACGATCATCATCGTCATTGTCATCAGCATCGTCATCATCACCCATCATCATCATCATCGTCATCACCCATCATCATCATCACCTATCTTCACCTATCATCATCATCATCATCATCATCACCCATCATCGTCATCATCATCATCGTCGTCATCATCACCCATCATCATCGTCGTCACCATCATCATCGTCGTCATCATCATCACCCATTATTGTCATCATCATCACCCATCGTCATCATCATCACTCATCATCGTCATCATCATCATATTAGTTGTCATTTTCACAATGAAATATTGATGATTTTCTATTGAACACCGCTGTGTCATTGGTTTGCAGCGTTTGGAGGCGATAAAGTCGACGATATTTGCAAAGAACTAATGAATCATGGGTTCAACTATGCGGGCAAAGACTACGTCACTTCCGGTATCACTGGGTAGGTATTTGAAAATTCCAGGTGTTGGGAACCCTGTGGAATTTCCTCCTCAAGTTCTAAGTTTATAAATGTGGAATTACGTGCAATGTAGCGTTCACATCCATGTTTAATACCCTTATTATTTTTCTTCTATTTGGGCTTCCTGTGGGTATGTTGACCGCGGAAGACGGGGGACCATCCCAAAATGGACTCAGTCCTCCTCGGCCTCCAAAATGTAAGGGAACCCAATATGGTTTGTGTTCAATTTAGTTACAATGCAGTCAGCTTGTTGTTGTTCACAAATTTTAAAATTTTTAATTTTTTTTTTTTAAATTTTTAAAAGGGTATCACGTGGAAGAAATCCCTTGAGAGGGAGCACCAATTCTAGTTTTGTGTGTTGACAGTAAATCTGCTTTGTTTCAGAGAACCTTTAAGCGCATACATATTCTTTGGTCCTGTTTTCTACCAGAAACTCAAACACATGGTTCTTGACAAGATGCATGCCAGATCAAAGGTACGGAATCATATGAAGTTGAACTGAACTGACCGACCGACCACCGGACAGACCGACCGACCGAACACCTGACAGACTGACCGACCGACTATCGGACAGATTGACCAACCGATCACCGGACAGACTGACCGTCCGGTCACCGGACAGACTGACCGACCGACCGATCACCCGACCGGACAGACTGACTGAACAACCACCGGACAAACTGACCGATCCACTGACCGACCGACAAACCGATCCAAACTCAAAAGTGTTTTATTTTTTATTTTAATTGTAAATTCATGAAAGTGTAATCTAACTTACGTGAAACATTGACATCCACCCACTCAGTCCCACCCCTTTGGGTGAAAACCAGGTGGGGTGGGGTGGGGTGGGCGAACCTTTACCAAGGGCGCTAATGATATTAATATGTGTTTTTTTATTAATTTATGTAGATAGACTAGTTGTATTTGTATAGGCATTTTACAGTTATTGACTTTGTTTAATGCGTTTTCAAGAATTTATTATTATTATTACTATTATTATTATTATCATTATTATTATTATTAGTATTACTATTATTATTATTATTACTATTACTATTATTATTAATGATTTGTTTATACATAGACAGGCAAACTTCACCTTGATAATGGCGTCATGATGACTCCGAAACGTCGGTCTATATACATTTTGTCATATGTTTTTTGCCTGTCTAACTATTATTATTATTATCATTATTATCATTATTATTATTATTATTACTATTATTATTATTATTATTATTATTATTATCATTATTAATAAATCGCTTTTTCTAGTGCTCAAAGCGCTATCTATGATTACTATTATTATTATTATTATTGTTATTATTATTATTATTATTATTATTATTATTATTATTATTATTATTATTATTATTATTATTATTATTATTATTTATTATTATTTTATTATTATTATTACTATTATTATTATTATTACTATTATTATTATTATTATTATTATTATTATTATTATTATTATTATTATTATTATTACTATTATATTATTATTATTTATTATTATTATTATTATTATTATTACTATATTAATTGAACAATCCAAGCGATTTTTAAATTTTGTAAATAAGGATTTTTATTATATTTTTATCTCTTATTTGTATTTTGTTTTGAGGAATACTATCATTATTATTATTACTATTATTATTATTATTATTATTATTATTATTATTATTATTATTTATTATTATTATTATTATTATTATTATTAATAATAATTATTCAGCTGGCTAAAAATTCCCGCTGAACGGAGTCGACTTTCCCTGTGGTACTGTAGTTTGGAGAGCTTGCTTTCAGGGTTTTTTTCGTTATAATTACTTTTAGCAGGAATAAACTCCTAATAAAATTAAAATGATAAAATAGTTTTAAAATATAATAAAATATGAACAGAATAAGCCAAAGAAAGAAAAGAAGGAAAAAAGTACAGGAAAAAAAAAACGAGAAAAAAAACATAAATGATGTTGGTCCGCGGATCGAACCCCTGATCGTCGGTTTCAAACGCATTGAGTTGAAGACGCGAGCCACGGGACCATAGTAATTTCCATAACAATAGACAGTCGATTCACTAGATACACTAGGTTATTTTGTCCTCCAAATCAATAAGCGTGCACGATAGCCTAGTGGTGCGGGGCAGTTATTTAGTGGGACTAGGATCCGACTGTTCCCTCCCTCTTTGATCACTAAGCTGATTGGTGTAATGCCCGATAGCGCGGATGAGGCCGAAATCTTCATCCTATACGTAACATACGGTGGCTCAGCATAATGTCTGGGAGTATGGTCCTTTTTTGGATAAATTACAACATTCATCTCTTTTGAACCTGGGGGTCGAGGGTTCGAGTCGCAGCCGTGGCACTTTTTTTTTTTTCTTTCTTTTTTAATTTTTTCTCGTTTACGCTAAATTACAATAACTTTTTTATTATTTGTTTATTTTGTTTATTTATTATTATTAAATGTTAATTTTTTTTTTGATTTTTTTATTTTTTTATGTGTAGCTAATACGTTGTCATGTTGTGCAGGGGCCGCGAGCTGTTCTTACAAGACAACCTACTGAAGGCAGATCGAGGTAAAGTTCCCATTATGTGAACCCTTATTCCAAATCTATGCTAAAACGATGCCCCGACAAGACAAAAGTGGAAGCGAAACACAATGCTTGTTTTCTCAGGCTTGTTCAGACCATCTATTATACATACGTTTTCCAAAAGGGGCGTCATTTGTTGTTCAGTTGTATTGGTTTTGTATTTTTGTATTTTTTTATTTTATTTTTTTTCCGTAAGCTTTTTTTATTTTTATTTATTTATTTATTTATTTATTTATTTATTTATTTATTTATTTATTTATTTATTTATTTATTTATTTATTTATTTATTTATTTATTTTATTTAATTTATTTATTTATTTATTTATTTATTTATTTATTTTATTTATTTATTTATTTATTTATTTATTTATTTATTTATTTTATTTATTTATTATTTATTTATTTATTTATTTATTTATTTATTTATTTATTTATTTATTTATTTATTTATTTATTTATTTTATTAATAAATATTTATTGTTTACAACTTCATATGACATTGTTACAACTTGAAAATTGATAACTAGTAACTTGGTTTTGTATTAATTAACTGCGTTATTTCGTCAGGGATGGTGGTCTTCGTCTTGGTGAGATGGAGAGGGACTGTTTGATAGCTTATGGTGCAAGGTAAGTCCTTCCTTCCTTCTTTCCTTATTTTTACTTATCTTCCTTTCTCTTGATTTCCCTCTCCCTTCTTCTCTCCCTTTAAACCTTCTAGCATGTCTTCCTATCTCCTTTTTACTTTCTCCCTCCTTACTCCCTCCTTCCTCCCTCCTCCCTCCTCCTCCCTCCTCCCTCCTCCCCTCCTTCCTCCCTCCTTCCTCCTCCTTCCTCCTCCTTCCTCCCTCCTTCCTCCCTCCTTCCTCCCTCCTTCCTCCCTCCTTCCTCCCTCCTTCCTCCCTCCTTCCTCCCTCCTTCCTCCCTCCTTCCTCCCTCCTTCCTCCCTCCTTCCTCCCTCCTTCCTCCCTCCTTCCTCCCTCCTCCTTCCTCCTTCCTCCCTCTTCCTGATTCCTCCCTCCTCCTTCCTCCTTCCCTCCTTCCTCCTTTCTTCCTCCCTCACTCCTTTTTTCCTCCTTCCCTCCTTCTTCCCTCCCTCCTTCCTCCCTCACTCCTCCCTCCCTCCTTCCTTTCTCCCTCTTTCCTCCCTCCTCTCTCCTTACTTACTCCCTCTTTCCTCCCTCCTCCCTCCTCCCTCCTTCCTTCCTCCCTCTTTCCTCCCCTCCTCCCTCCCTCTTTCCTCCCTCCTCCCTCCTCCCTCCTTCCTTCCTCCCTCTTTCCTCCCTCCCCCTCCCTCCCTCTTCCCTCCTCCTCCCTCCCTCCTTCCTCCCTCCTTCCTTCCCTCCTTACTTTCTCCCTCCTTCTTCCCTCCCTCCTTCCTTTCCAATTTTGTTCCTATCTTCATCTTCTTTTCTCTTGATTTCCTTCTCCCTTCTCTCCCTTTAAACCTTCTAGCATGTCTTCCTACCTCCTTTACTTTCTCCCTCCTTCCTCCCTCCCTCCTTCCTCCCTCCCCTCCTCCCTCCCTCCCTCCTTCCTCCCTCCCTCCCTTCCTCCCTCCTTCCTCCCTCCTTCCTCCCTCCTTCCTCCCTCCTTCCTCCCTCCTTCCTCCCTCCTTCCTCCCTCCTTCCTCCCTCTTCCCTCCTTCCTGATTCCTCCCTCCTTCCTCCTTCCCTCCTTCCTCCTTTCTTCCTCCCTCACTCCTTTTTTCCTCCTTCCCTCCTTCTTCCCTCCCTCCTTCCTCCCTCACTCCTCCCTCCCTCCTTCCTTCCTTTCTCCCTCTTTCCTCCCTCCTATCTCCTTACTTACTCCCTCTTTCCTCCCTCCTCCCTCCTCCCTCCTCCCTCCTTCCTTCCTCCATCTTTCGTCCCTCCTCCCTCCCTCTTTCCTCCCTCCTCCCTCCTCCCTCCTTCCTTCCTCCCTCTTTCCTCCCTCCTCCCTCCCTCTTTCCTCCCTCCTGCCTCCCTCCTTCCTCCCTCCTTCCTTCCCTCCTTACTTTCTCCCTCCTTCTTCCCTCCCTCCTTCCTTTCCAATTTTGTTCCTATCTTCATCTTCTTTTCTCTTGATTTCCTTCTCCCTTCTCTCCCTTTAAACCTTCTAGCATGTCTTCCTACCTCCTTTACTTTCTCCCTCCTTCCTCCCTCCCTCCTTCCTCCCCCTCCCTCCTTCCTCCCTCCCTCCTTCCTCCCTCCCTCCTCCCTCCTTCCCTCCTTCCTTCTCCCTTCCTACCTCCTTCCTTCCTCCCTCCCCCTCATTGCTTCCTCCTTATTTCCTCCCTCACTCCTTCCACCTTCCTCCCTCCCTCCCTCTCTCCTTCCTCCCTTCCTCCCTCCTTCCTTCCTCCTTCCTCCTCCCTCCCTCCTTCCTCCCTTCTTCTTGCTTCCTTCCTTCCTCCTTCCCTCCCTCCTTCCTTCTTCCCTCCATTCCTCGTCCCTCCTTTCCTCGTCCCTCCTTTCCTCGTCCCTCCTTCATTCTTTCCAATTTTTTTCCTATCATCATTTCTGTTGATTTCCTTCTCTCTTCTTCTCTCCCTTTAAACCTTCTAGCATGTCTTCCTACCTCCTCTTTACTCTCTTCTTCCTTCCTCCCTCCTTCCTGATACCTCCCTCCTTCCCTCCTTTCTCCTTCCTCCTCCTCACTCCTTTTTTCCTCCTTCCCTCCTTCTTTCATCCCTCCTTCCTCCCTCACTCCTCCCTCCTTCCTTCCTCCCTCTTTCCTCCCTCCCTCTTTCCTCCCTCCTCCTTCCTTCCTTCCTCCCTCTTTCCTCCCTCCTCCCTCCCTCCCTCCTTCCTCCCTCCCTCTTACCTCTCTCCCTCCTTCCTCCCTCCCTCCCTTCTTCCTCCCTCTTTCCTCCCTCCTCCCTCCTTCCTCCCTCTTTCCTCCCTCCTTCCTCCCTCCTTCCTTACCTCCTTCCTTCCCTCCTTCCTTCCCTCCTTCCTTCCCTCCTTACTTTCTCCCTCCTTCCTCCCTGCATCCTTCCTTTCCAATTTTTGTTCCTATCTTCATCTTCTTTTCTCTTGATTTCCTTCTCCCTTCTCTCCCTTTAAACCTTGTAGCATGTCTTCCTACCTCCTTTACTTTCTCCCTTCTTCCTCCCTCCTTCCCTCCTTCCTTCTCCCTTCCTACCTCCTTCCTTCCTCCCTCCCCCTCATTGCTTCCTCCTTATTTCCTCCCTCACTCCTTCCTCCCACCCTCCTTCCTCTCTCCCTCCTCCCTCCCTTCTTCCCTCCTTCCTTCCTCCTTCCTTACTCCTTCCTCCCTCCCTCTTACCTCCCTCCTCTCTCCCTCCTTCCTCCCTCCCTCCCTCCTTCCTCCCTCCCTCTTTCCTCCCTCCTCCCTCCTTCCTCCCTATTTCCTCCCTCCTCCTTCCTTCCTCCCTCTTTCCTCCCTCCTCCCTCCCTCCCTCCTTCCTCCCTCCTCCCTCCTTCCTTCCTCCCTCTTTCCTCCCTCCTCCCTCCTCCCTCCCTCCCTCCTTCCTCCCTCCTTCCTTCCCTCCTTCCTTCCCTCCTTCCTTCCCTCCTTACTTTCTCCCTCCTTCCTCCCTCCTTCCTTTCCAATTTTGTTCCTATCTTCATCTTCTTTTCTCTTGATTCCCTTCTCCCTTCTCTCCCTTTAAACCTTCTAGCATGTCTTCCTACCTCCTTTACTTTCTCCCTTCTTCCTCCCTCCTTCCTTCCTTCTTCCCCTCCTACCTCCTTCCTTCCTCCCTCCCCCTCATTGCTTCCTCCTTATTTCCTCCCTCACTCCTTCCTCCCACCCTCCTTCCTCTCTCCTTCCTCCCTCCCTCTCTCCTTCCTCCCTTCTTCCCTCCTTCCTTCCTCCTTCCTCCCTCCTTCCTCCCTCCCTCTTACCTCCCTCCTCTCTCCCTCCTTCCTCCCTCCCTCCCTCCTTCCTCCCTCTTTCCTCCCTCCTCCCTCCTTCCTCCCTCTTTCCTCCCTCCTCCTTCCTTCCTCCCTCTTTCCTCCCTCCTCCCTCCCTCCCTCCTTCCTCCCTCCTCCCACCTTCCTTCCTCCCTCTTTCCTCCCTCCTCCCTCCTCCCTCCCTCCCTCCTTCCTCCCTCCTTCCTTACCTCCTTCCTTCCCTCCTTCCTTCCCTCCTTCCTTCCCTCCTTCCTTCCCTCCTTCCTTCCCTCCTTACTTTCTCCCTCCTTCCTCCCTCCTTCCTTTCCAATTTTGTTCCTATCTTCATCTTCTTTTCTCTTGATTTCCTTCTCCCTTCTCTCCCTTTAAACCTTCTAGCATGTCTTCCTACCTCCTTTACTTTCTCCCTTCTTCCTCCCTCCTTCCCTCCTTCCTTCTCCCTTCCTACCTCCTTCCTTCCTCCCTCCCCCTCATTGCTTCCTCCTTATTTCCTCCCTCACTCCTTCCTCCCACCCTCCTTCCTCCCTCCTCTCTCCTTCCTCCCTCCCTCTCTCCTTCCTCCCTCCCTCTCTCCTTCCTCCCTCCTTCCTTCCTCCTTCCTCCCTCCCTTCCTCCCTTCTTTCTCCCTCCTTCCTTCCTCCTTCCCTCCCTCCTTCCTTCCTTCCTTCCCCTCCTTCCTTCCTCCCTCCCTTCCTCGTCCCTTATTTCCTCGTCCCTCCTTCATACTTTCCAATTTTTTTCCTATCATCGTTTCTGTTGATTTCCGTCTCTCTTCTTCTCTCCCTTTAAACCTTCTAGCATGTCTTCCTATCTCCTCTTTACTTTCTTCTTCCTTCCTCCCTTCTTCCTCCTTCCTTCCTCCCTTAATTCGTCCCTCCCCCTTCCTTCCTTCCTGTTCCCTCCTTCCTCCCTCTTCCCTCCTTACTCCCTCTTCCCTCCTTCCTCTTTCCTCCGTTATCCCTCATTCCTGCCTCTTCCCTCATTCCACCCTCTTCCGTCCTTCCTCCCTCTTCTCTCCTTCTTCCCTCCTTCCTGCCTCTTCCCTCCTTCCTTCCTCTTCCCTCCTTCCTCCCTCTTCCCTCCTTCCTCCCTCTTCCCGCCTTCCTCTCTCTTCCCGCCTTCCTTCCTCTTCCCGCCTTCTTCCCTCTTCCCTCCTTCCTCCCTCTTTCCTCCTTCCTTTTTCTTTTCTTCATTCATTTTCACTCCATTCCTTTCTTCCCTTCTCTCATCCCTTCTTTACTCACTTTTTCTTTCTGTCTTCTTTCCTGACTTTCAATCGTTTTTCAATACTTCTTTTCAAGTTTCTTCTAAGTTTAGACAATAACTAACTTACAATCCTTAACACATTTATGTGTCCTTGGTTCTTCTAGTATGCTTCTGATTGAGCGATTGATGATATCCAGTGATGCATTTGAGGTTGACGTGTGTGGAGAGTGTGGCCTTATGGGATACTCTGGGTGGTAAGATATAGTCAAGCAAACAATAATTATACACTTGTGCCTTGATTCATTATACATCAGTTTCCAAACTCATTAATAATTGATGAAGTCAAATAATGGAAGTCACTAGACCTTGAAGGAGATTTGCGCAAAAATTAAAACATTTTGGTCAACTTTAACCTTGAATTTCTCCAAGAATTATTAATGGTTTGAGAAGCTGGATCAAACACGAGAAAGAGTTCGTTCTTTCTGATTTCAAAACACCTCGAAGTCAGCTGCTTCTCTATTTTTCCCGCTTGTCAGTGTTTTTAAATTGGAGAAACAACTCTTTTTCGTGTTTGATAATGGTGATGATGATAATGGTGATGATGAGATGATGGTGACGATGAGATGATGGTGATGATGATGTTGATGATGAGATGATGGTGATGATGGTGATGATGATGTTGATGATGAGATGATGGTGATGATGAGATGATGACGATGATAAGATGATGATGAGATGATGGTGACGATGAGATGATGGTGATGATGATGTTGATGATGATGATGGTGATTATGAGATGTTGATGATGATAAGATGATGATGAGATGATAGTGACGATGAGATGATGGTGATGTTGATGATGATGATGGTGATAATGACAATGAAGGTGATATTGGTTGGTAGTGGTGGTGGTGGTGATTCAGTTGCACAAAATCACTGATTGGTAGTGATGATGATGATTACTATGATCATAATGATGAAGTTATTGATAATGATGATGATGATAGTAGTGTTTGATGATGATGATGATAACTATGATGATGACTATAAAGATGATGAATGTGATTATACATTTGCTTTAGTCTCCTATTAGCTCGTAGTCCATACATCCTGTATTTTATCTTCCTCTAGGTGTCATTACTGCAAATCTTCACACAACATCGCCTCACTGAAGATACCCTACGCATGCAAACTACTCTTCCAAGAATTGCAGTCTATGAACATTATACCACGACTATCACTAAAACATTACACAGACGACTAATCCATACTATTCCCAGTCTATGAACATTATACCACGACTATCACTAAAACATTACACAGACGACTAATCCATACCATTCCCAGTCTATGGACATTATAGCATGACTATCACTAAAACATTACACAGATGACTAATCCATACCATTCCCAGACTATGAACATTATACCACGACTATCACTAAAACATTACACAGATGACTAATCCATACCATTCCCAGTCTATGAACATTATACCACGACTATCACTAAAACATTACACAGATCACTAATCCATACCATTCCCAGTCTATGAACATTATAGCATGACTATCACTAAAACATTACACAGACGACTAATCCATACCATTCCCAGACTATGGACATTATTCTGAGACTATCATGCACTGTTTTTCCTCTCTGCCCTTTCCTCTCCCCACTTTCCTTTCCCCCCTCCCCCCTCCCATATAAATCGAGACGAGCACTATAAACAGACACGACTGTTCTACTAGATACATATGATGTCAAAATGTTAACAATTAAAATGTGTAACAATATGGGCTCTTTCGTTAGCACCACTTGCATAGTATTTCTAGCATACTCATATAGTGTCAACAATCGTCCAAAATGGCCCATTTTAGAGGGTTATAGCCCATGCAAAATGGTCAAAAATCATCCAAAATGGGCCATGTTAGTGGGTTAAAATGGTCAAAAATCATCCAAAATGGGCCATTTTAGTGCATGGCCCATGCAAAATGGTCAAAAATCATCCAAAATGGGCCATGTTAGTGGGTTAAAATGGTCAAAAATCATCCAAAATGGGCCATTTTAGTGGGTTATAGTCCATGCAAAATGGTCAAAAATCATCCAAAATGGGCCATGTTAGTGGGTTATAGCCCATGCAAAATGGTCAAAAATCATCCAAAATGGGCCATGTTAGTGGGTTAAACAAAAATCATCCAAAATGGGCCATTTCAGTGCATGGCCCATGCAAAATGGTCAAAAATCATGCAAAATGGGCCATGTTAGTGGGTTATAATAGTCCATGCTAAATTAATGGTCAAAAATCGTCCAAAATGGGCCATTTTTTAAGTCCATGCAAAATGGTCCAAAATCGTCCAAAATGGGCCATTCTAGTGGGTTATAGTCCTTGCAAAATGGTCAAAAATCATGCAAAATGGGCCATGTTAGTGGGTTATAGTCCATGCAAAATTAATGGTCAAAAATCATCCAAAATGGGCCATTTTAGTGGGTTATAGTCCATGCAAAATTAATGGTCAAAAATCATCCAAAATGGGCCATTTTAGTGAGTTATAGCCCATGCATGCACAATGGTCAAAAATCATCCAAAATGGGCCATTTTAGTGGGTTATAGTCCATGCAAAATTAATGGTCAAAAATCATCCAAAATGGGCCATGATAGTGGGTTATAGCCCATGCAAAATGGTCAAAAAATCATCCAAAATGGGCCATTTTATTGGGTTATAGTCCATGCAAAATTAACGGTCAAAAATCGTCCAAAATGGCCCATTTTAGTCGGTTATAGCCCATGCAAAATGGTCAAAAATCATCCAAAATGGCCCATTTTAGTGGGTTATAGTCCATGCAAAATGGTCAAAAATCATCCAAAATGGCCCATTTTAGTGGGTTATATAGTCCATGCAAAATGGTCAAAAATCATCCAAAATGGGCCATTTTAGTGGGTTATAGTCCATGCAAAATTAAAAAATCAAAAAAATCATCCAAAATGGCCCATTTTAGTGGGTTATAGTCCATGCAAAATTAATGGTCAAAAATCATCCAAAATGGCCCATTTTAGTGGGTTATAGTCCATGCAAAATTAATCTTCAAAAATCGTCCAAAATGGCCATTTTAGTCGGTTATAGCCCATGCAAAATGGTCAAAAATCATCCAAAATGGGCCCATTTTAGTGGGTTATAGTCCATGCAAAATTAATGGTCAAAAATCATCCAAAATGGCCCATTTTAGTGGGTTATAGTCCATGCAAAATTAATGGTCAAAAATCATCCAAAATGGCCCATTTTAGTGGGTTATAGTCCATGCAAAATTAATCTTCAAAAATCGTCCAAAATGGCCCATTTTAGTCGGTTATAGCCCATGCAAAATGGTCAAAAATCATCCAAAATGGCCCATTTTAGTGGGTTATAGCCCATGCAAAATGGTCAAAAATCATTCAAAATGGGCCATTTTAGTGGGTTATAGTCCATGCAAAATGGTCAAAAATCATCCAAAATGGCCCATTTTAGTGGGTTATATATATAGCCCATGCAAAATGGTCAAAAAAATCATCCAAAATGGCCCATTTTAGTGGGTTATAGTCCATGCAAAATTATTGGTCAAAAATCATCCAAAATGGGCCATGTTAGTGGGTTATAGTCAATGCAAAATTATTGGTCAAAAATCATCCAAAATGGTCCATTTTAGTGGGTTATAGTCCATGCAAAATTAATGGTCAAAAATCATCCAAAATGGCCCATTTCAGTGGGTTATAGCCCATGCAAAATGGGAAAAAATCATCCAAAATGGGCCATGTTAGTGGGTTATAGTCCATGCAAAATTAATGGTCCAAAATCATCCAAAATGGGCCATTTTAGTGGGTTATAGTCCATGCAAAATTAATGGTCAAAAATCATCCAAAATGTCCCATTTTATGCCCATGCAAAATGGTCTAAAATCGTCCAACATGGCCCATTTTAGTGGGTTATAGCCCATGCAAAATGGTCAAAAATCATCCAAAATGGCCCATTTTAGTGGGTTATAGTCCATGCAAAATTAATGGTCAAAAATCATCCAAAATGGGCCATGTTAGTGGGTTATAGTCCATGCAAAATTATTGGTCAAAAATCATCTAAAATGGTCCATTTTAGTGGGTTATAGTCCATGCAAAATTAATGGTCAAAAATCATCCAAAATGGCCCATTTTAGTGGGTTATAGTCCATGCAAAATTAATGGTCCAAAATCATCCAAAATGGGCCATTTTAGTGGGTTATAGTCCATGCAAAATTAATGGTCAAAAATCATCCAAAATGTCCCATTTTTTGCCCATGCAAAATGGTCTAAAATCGTCCAACATGGCCCATTTTAGTGGGTTATATAGCCCATGCAAAATGGTCAAAAATCATCCAAAATGGCCCATATTAGTGGGTTATAGTCCATGCAAAATTAATGGTCAAAAATCATCCAAAATGGGCCATGTTAGTGGGTTATAGTCCATGCAAAATTATTGGTCAAAAATCATCCAAAATGGTCCATTTTAGTGGGTTATAGTCCATGCAAAATTAATGGTCAAAAATCATCCAAAATGGCCCATTTTAGTGGGTTATAGTCCATGCAAAATTAATGGTCAAAAATCATCCAAAATGGGCCATGTTAGTGGGTTATAGCCCATGCAAAATGGACAAAAATCATCCAAAATGGGCCATTTTAGTGGGTTATAGTCCATGCAAAATTAATGGTCAAAAATCGTCCAAAATGGCCCATTTTAGTCGGTTATAGTCCATGCAAAATGGTCAAAAATCATCCAAAATGGCCCATTTTAGTGGGTTATAGCCCATGCAAAATGGTCAAAAATCATTCAAAATGGGCCATTTTAGTGGGTTATAGTCCATGCAAAATGGTCAAAAATCATCCAAAATGGGCCATTTTAGTGGGTTATAGCCCATGCAAAATTAATGGTCAAAAATCATCCAAAATGGCCCATTTTATTGGGTTATAGTCCATGCAAAATTAATGGTCAAAAATCGTCCAAAATGGCCCATTTTAGTCGGTTATAGTCCATGCAAAATGGTCCAAAATCATTCAAAATGGGCCATTTTAGTGGGTTATAGTCCATGGGCCACTTTAGTGGGTTATAGTCCATGCAAAAATGGTCAAAAATCATCCAAAATGGGCCATTTTAGTGGGTTATAGCCAATGCAAAATGGTCAAAAATCATCATCAAAAATGGGCCATTTTAGTGGGTTATAGTCCCATGCAAAATGGTCAAAAAATCATCCAAAAATGGGCCATTTTAGTGGGTTATAGCCCATGCAAAATGGTCAAAAATAATCAAAAATGGCCCATTTTAGTGGGTTATAGTCCATGCAAAATTAATGGTCAAAAATCATCCAAAATGGGCCATGTTAGTGGGTTATAGCCCATGCAAAATGGTCAAAAATCATCCAAAATGGGCCATTTTATTGGGTTATAGTCCATGCAAAATTATTGGTCAAAAATCATCCAAAATGGCCCATTTTAGTCGGTTATAGTCCATGCAAAATGGTCAAAAATCATTCAAAATGGGCCATTTTAGTGGGTTATAGTCCATGCAAAATGGTCAAAAATCATCCAAAATGGGCCATTTTAGTGGGTTATAGCCAATGCAAAATGGTCAAAAATCATTCAAAATGGGCCATTTTAGTGGGTTATAGTCCATGCAAAATGGTCAAAAATCATCCAAAAATGGGCCATTTTAGTGGGTTATAGCCCATGCAAAATGGTCAAAAATCATTCAAAATGGGCCATTTTAGTGGGTTATAGTCCATGCAAAATGGTCAAAAATCATCCAAAATGGGCCATGTTAGTGGGTTATAGCCCATGCAAAATGGTCAAAAATCATCCAAAATGGGCCATTTTATTGGGTTATAGTCCATGCAAAATTATTGGTCAAAAATCATCCAAAATGGTCCATTTTAGTGGGTTATAGTCCATGCAAAATTAATGGTCAAAAATCATCCAAAATGGCCCATTTTAGTGGGTTATAGTCCATGCAAAATTAATGGTCAAAAATCATCCAAAATGGGCCATGTTAGTGGGTTATAGCCCATGCAAAATGGGCAAAAATCATCCAAAATGGGCCATTTTAGTGGGTTATAGTCCATGCAAAATTAATGGTCCAAAATCATCCAAAATGGGCCATTTTAGTGGGTTATAGTCCATGCAAAATTAATGGTCAAAAATCATCCAAAATGTCCCATTTTTTGCCCATGCAAAATGGTCTAAAATCGTCCAACATGGCCCATTTTAGTGGGTTATAGCCCATGCAAAATGGTCAAAAATCATCCAAAATGTCCCATTTTTTGCCCATGCAAAATGGTCTAAAATCGTCCAACATGGCCCATTTTAGTGGGTTATAGCCCATGCAAAATGGTCAAAAATCATCCAAAATGGCCCATTTTTTGCCCATGAAAAATGGTCTAAAATGGCCCATTTTAGTGGATTATATATAGCCCATGCAAAATGGTCAAAAATCATCCAAAATGGGCCATTTTCGTGGGTAATAGCCCATGCAAAATGGTGAAAAATCGTCGAATATGGCCCATTATAGTGGGTTATAGTCCATGCAAAATTAATGGTCAAAAATCGTCCAAAATGGGCCATTTTAGTGGGTTATAGTCCATGCAAAATGGTCTAAAATCGTCCAAAATGGCCCATTTTAGTGGGTTATAGCTAATGCAAAATGGTCTAAAATCGTCCAAAATGGTCCATTTTAGTGGGTTATAGCCCAAGCAAGATGGTCAAAAATCGTCCAAATTGGGCCATTTTAGTGTGTTATATATAGCCCATGCAAAATGGTCTTTTAATGCGTCATTGAATATTGTTTTTTGTTTACTAAACAAATACAGAACTATTGCCATTTCAATAAACAAATTCCTCCCGAATAATTAATTTGTCTTAGAAGTAGTTCAAAGGCCTCCAATTTGGACCAGTCCAGTCCTCATTGTCGGCCTTTAACCATTACATATGCTACACAAAGGACAGTTGATCAGCAATTTTGTGCCAAATGTTGCGTGGCGTTTGTAGATATTAATTTTCTAAACCTGTTTAGTTAAACCACTTTAAAACATGTTTTAGCCTCGGTGTGAACGGGGCATTAGACTGTTGTGTTGCAGTGCATTTTGATACTCTGTTAGTGTCACCATAGTAACCAATCAGTTTATTGGACATTCAAGCTTTCAAATACCAAGGTCAGTTCATGTCCTGTCTGGTCACCCTATTTCTGTTCTCCTAACCACCACTGTGTAGTAGAATGTTGTGTTGCAGTACATTTTGATACTGTGTTAGTGTCACCATAGTAACCAATCAGTTTATTGGACATTCAAGCTTTCAAATACCAAGGTCAGTTCATGTCCTGTCTGGTCACCCTATTTCTGTTCTCCTAACCACCACTGTGTAGTAGAATGTTGTGTTGCAGTACATTTTGATACTGTGTTAGTGTCACCATAGTAACCAATCAGTTTATTGGACATTCAAGCATTCAAATACCAAGGTCAGTTCATGTCCTGTCTGGTCATCCTATTTCTGTTCTCCTAATCACCACTGTGTAGTAGACTGTGGTGTTGCAGTGCATTTTGATACTGTGTTAGTGTCACCATAGTAACCAATCAGTTTATTGGACATTCAAGCTTTCAAACCAAGGTCAGTTCATGTCCTGTCTGCTCACCCTATTTCTGTTCTCCTAACCACCACTGTGTAGTAGACTGTGGTGTTGCAGTGCATTTTGATACTGTGTTAGTGTCACCATAGTAACCAATCAGTTTATTGGACATTCAAGCTTTCAAATACCAAGGTCAGTTCATGCATGTGCTGTCTGTTCACCCTATTTCTGTTCTCCTAACCACCACTGTGTAGTAGACTGTGGTGTTGCAGTGCATTTTGATACTGTGTTAGTGTCACCATAGTAACCAATCAGTTTATTGGACATTCAAGCTTTCAAATACCAAGGTCAGTTCATGCATGTGCTGTCTGTTCACCCTATTTCTGTGCTCCTAACCACCACTGTGTAGTAGACTGTGGTGTTGCAGTGCATTTTGATACTGTGTTAGTGTCACCATAGTAACCAATCAGTTTATTGGACATTCAAGCTTTCAAATACCAAGGTCAGTTCATGTCCTGTCTGGTCACCCTATTTCTGTGCTCCTAACCACCACTGTGTAGTAGACTGTTGTGTTGCAGTGCATTTAGAAATGTTACTATAAGTATCATAGTAACCAAAACTATCTAAACTCTTTTGCATTGCTGGGCGGAAGTCGCATTTGGTATTCCAGCTTACATCGATGTGGATGTGTTGATCAAAATAGACATAAGTTGCTGCAGTACAGTCAACGCACTTGTTTCCCAGGATATTGACATGTAAATACTTTTTGCACCCACCGTCAAAGAGTTCGTTTGGCGATGTTATATCCACATCACTCAGGTTACCAAGCAGAAAGTCAGGAGTCAGAGAACCCACTCTGTTGGGGAAGTCGCACGTGGCTCTAAACAAGGTGGCCGTGGTTCTGATGTAAGTGATTCCCTTAAGTCCTATTCGATACAGTTCCCAATTTGTCGGTGAATAATTGTTGTAATAGTTAGTTTTATAAAAAGGCTTTGTTTTGAACTTGTCTTTGTTTGCGCGGGAAAATGATTCTATTAATGTCCAGGCGTTGTTTGGGCTGCTGAACGCACAGTACAAAGGGAAAATGTCCGTCTTTCCATTAATGACTCTATAGACATTGTACACACCATTTTGCGGCGTTTGACCAACAGCAACTGCCTGGAGAACGTCAACACACGAAGTCAGCTTCTTCTCACACACCTTGCCCCAGTACAGCTTTGGACACGTGCAAGTGAACTTATGTTTCGGGGTGTGGCAGTGCTCTACACATGTCCCTCCGTTCATACAAGGCTGAGATCGACAGCAGCCATTATAACACACACCTGGCTGAACCATGTGGGATTTCTGAAATGGATAATAAATTACAAAGTCGGTCGGTCGGTCGGTCGGTCGGTCGGTCGGTCGGTCGGTCGGTCGGTCGGTCGGTCGGTCGGTCGGTCGGTCGGTCGGTCGGTCGGTCGGTCGGTCGGTCGGTCGGTCGGTCGGTCGGTCGGTCGGTCGGTCGGTCGGTCGGTCGGTCGGTCGGTCGGTCGGTCGGTCGGTCGGTCGGTCGGTCGGTCGGTCGGTCGGTTGGTCGGTCGATCGTGGAATGGAAGGATGCGGGATCATCATGTCATCCAGTTGGTTTGCTGGTTTGTCAGCCTTTGGTCTAAAGAAACACAATATGTTAACGCGTAACTTACCCCTTTGTACATTTCCTGCTTCAGATCATAGTACGAGTATCCTGACTCAGCTACAAAGTCATCTGCCTTGGACGTCTTGTCCTCGTCCAGCAACTCACATCTCGCACCTTTCATCTGACACGCCTTACAACGACAGTCGTTGACACAAGATGAGTAGCACTTCTTTGGATCATCAGTGGTAATGTTCTTGTAGGAGTGTCCCTTGAGATGTTTTCCATGGACGATGTCTTCGGGCTTTGGAAAAACCCGTCCAGAATAGCAGGTGCCGACGCAGTGGAATTTACTGGTCACGTGTGTCAGGATGCTTGCATATATTATACAGATCGTGATGGCTACAACGTTCATCTTCATCTTATTTCCTCGATCTATATAAATTTTAAAATTTCAAAAATCTTGTTTTATTTTGCGGTTTTATAGAAATATTTAACTACAAACTAAATAAGCGTTGTTGAACTATAGTAAACTTTATTATTATTACTATTATTATCATTATTTTTTTTATTTTTTTAATTTTTTTATTAATAAAATATATTTCTTTCGAAGGAACGACCAGTATTACCATTTATGCATGCGATGCCCCTTTTTGATAAAGGTAACATACAAACATTTTAGCAAACGAAGTGGTCATGCTATCAGTATATATATATACAGTATATACGTAGTAGTTTTGTCTTACAATGAACAAGATCCTGGTAGCAGGATTCACTCGTGTCCTGGTGGGATTGTATTGTACTGTACAGTCTAGTGGCAGCCGTTATTAGACTCCGGGCTGGTCTCAGCACTCACTCAGTAATGCAAATTCAAGTCCAATTCATCTTCAAGTAGATATAAATAGCATACTGTAACATAATTATACACCTATTCCAAAAATCGTTGTCCCCGCCGAAAGCAACAAGCACGAAACTGACGACCGCAAAGGACATTGGGACTTTCTCCTTATTCATTTATTCATCCGCAGACATTTTAACAACATGCATTTTCAAATGGCCGAATAGTTCCAAATGATTGCTATTCAACGCTCGTAGGGATAACTTCTGAAGTACCATATGATAAACATGCATACATTTTGTCTGCGCATGCGTTAGAATTCAGATCCGCCATTTTCTTGCAAATTGCACTGCGGTGGGAGATTTAGTGAGCGATCTTCGTCTCTAGAATGATATTCAAGAAAGTATTTGAAAGGAAATCAATAGTCTGCCTACTTTTGCTTTACTGCAGATGATTTTTTTTCGTATAAAGGTCGTAGATGATAAAATATCAAGGAACAAAATCCGCCGAAACAAGGAGTTATCCTAAAACCAGCTACATTGTCCTTTGGATTTATTCTCATCGAATATGATTTCAAGAGATACTTCACAGTGAACGTTAGTACTGACACATTGAAGGTCACATTCTGTGAATTTGAGTTCTCTACATTCAAGTATTCTCAAAGTATTTTGCTCGGTTCAGTTGGGTATTTATCATCAGTTTTTGCACGTGTTTTCCTAACATTCCTACCTAAAGTACAATACTTATTAACTAGCCCCCCAGCCAAAAATAGCACAAATTGACTTCTTCTAAGCTTATTCATTGCATTCGAGAACTTATTTTAAGCTGAAAAATTGTCCCTCGATATGAGATTGTATTATTTTGGTACTATGGTACCAGTACACTGTATTTGTTATGATTATGACTGATTTTCATCGCTGGTGTACACCATATTACAAACACTCTATGTGTTGAAGTTTATAATTGTAAAGGATAGCTTAATTCTTCATTTTTTTGGACTTCTTAGAATCAGCTGTAAACCGTTTGATATAAGTTTGATTCACATTGAGTTTTTATTCAGCATTGTGTTTGCGAATCGTTTATCTGAATTGGTGACGTGTCAAACTAAATTATAAGAAAACCTTTCTTACAGTAGCTCACCCCCCAGCAATTTTCTTCCGTGATTTATTGCTTCACTCATGCTAGTTTCGCAAGGTCTTGTTTGTTGGAGTTCAAAAATTGTGGCTTTGCGGTGGATTTGAAGTGTCCAAGTATCACTCATTCACTCGACTTCTCCGAAGGAATGTTGGTCAATCTCCAGTGTAATATAATTTATACAGCACAACTGACATCACAATAGTAAAAAAAAACACTAGCTTTACAATCTATAGAACGTATCACAATAGACTAACAAAAGAGCAGCATAAATTATATTACACTGGAGATCAACCGGAATGTTGCCTTGTTTTGGAGGATTTTGTTCCCTTATACGGAAAAAAATATCCACAGCACCACAAAAGTAGGCGGACTATTGATTTCCTTTCAATGATTTTCTAAAACTTCATTCTAGAGACGAAGATCGCTCACTAAATCTTCCACAGCAGTGCACTTGGCAAAACAATAGCGATACTTCATGTTTACAAACAATCTCGTCCCCAGAGCCCACGTTCCTCTTGGTCAGCACCGAGAAATGAAAGGCTCTGGCTGCAACCGATTTTTGTAGCAATCTGATTGGTTTGGCAAAACAATAGAAGGACCGGAAGTAAACTGACTAGTTAGAAAATGGCGGAGTTTCAAATACGGAACTCCCGAGAGCTACACTCTGTCCCGAAACTCGCTAAAAACCGTTCTAAACGCTAAACAAATGACACACAGGACTCAAGTAGATATTAATCTTTATTGTGAAAGCAGTTTTAGAAATTCAAGATATCAAAAGGACAGGATTCTAGAAGCGAATTCACGGCCACCCAACGGCCGATCAAATAAGACACAGGAAGCCCAATACACAAACAGAGGGAAAACACAAACGTTTAGTCCAGATTCTCTAAGTTTTGACATCTGATCTCGGATTAACGCATTCAATGGTGATATCACAAGGATTTGGAGTCCTGGCTGTTGTAGATGTATTAATACACTATTCTTGGCCATGGCAGAAGTCAAACACTCGAGCCAAACTATTAAACTTGGTACTGAATCAGTCAGCGATCAGTTTCCCCGTATCCAATCGGAAGTACGTATGGCCAAATTATCATCTCTCTTAGATAGACCAACGGCTTTCAGTACTTCGTACTGTTTGAATATTAAACTGATGTCAGCTTTTTCAATCATTTTCAAACCGTAATCCAACGCATCGTGAAAGCCATCGCTAATACCCGCCATTTTGTTAGAACTGATGCGCAATTTAAACTTCCGGTCCGAGATTTTCAGACTAAAATCGGTTGCAGCCAGAGCCTCTCGTTTCTCGGTGCCAACCATTTCCACAAAAACTCTTCACACGTTTTGTTTCAACAGCCAATCGATCTCTGGTTGGCACATCCTTTCCCCAGTCCCCTTTCCCTCGGAAAGCCAAGCTACGCAGGCTATCATTTATTATACAAAAACGCCCTTTTGCTGATTACTGACATTTGAAAACTTACAGAATATTTTCACAATCTGTAGATAACGTCACGGAATGTTCAAATAGCATTAGGTAATGTTTAAAGGCCTCCAATTCGGACTCGACGGGGTTTCAAGTCATAAATAATTAATGAGTTTTTGAACTATTTTTCTCGTTGAAACTCAAAACTTTAAGCCAAAAAACGACTATCTTGCACTTTTAGTTGATCTCTGATGATGGAAAATTATCTTTCAGTGCACAGGAATAATTTCAACCATATTGAGCTAATTCAGCCGCATTATTATTGCAAAGTGCAAATAAAGTATTATTATTGTCATTAATAACTTAACGCCTGCAACGGTGAAAATTAGCATAATTCGTTGATCAAATAAACACCATTGCCTGCCTGTTACGGAATAATTTGGATACCTCGGCTCGATTACCCACTTTGCTTTGAGGGGGGGGCGCTTAATATAAAAACGTGATTTGAACTCGGAAACATAACTTTAAAAAAGGAACATGCCATAACTGTAATAAAACGCAATTTGAGTATGCCATGTTCATGTAATTCTTACTGACCATATTTCTCAGGGGAGGGGAGGGGGACGCTTAATCGAGGGGGTGCGCTTATTTCAAAATTTGTGGGCAAGGGGGGCGCTTAATCGAGGGTGGCCGCTAAATCGAGCAAATACGATATTTACATTTTGCGGTATGAAATAATAGTTGTAATTATACATAGTAAAATAAAAATCTATTTCACCCTTTCTTAAAAGGGTTAAATTTCATTTCAACATGTATGTATGTTTAGTCTAAATGTTGTTTTTTCGACGATCTATGCTAATTTTTACATTGGCGGAGTATATCGACGACTCACTTATCTCAAATATGGTTGATATTATTCCTGTGCACTGAAAGATAATTTTCCATCATCAGAGATCAACAAAAAGTGCAAGATAGTCGTGTTTTGGCTTTAAGTTTTGAGTTTCAACGACTGAGAAAAACGAAATTAATGCTATTTTGGACATTTCGTGACCTTATAGTTTTCTCAAAAATGCTGCATTGCGAGTTAAAGGCTGACACTTTCTCAACTAACACTGACTAAAAGAACGTCGAAACTAACTGAAGCTTTCCTACGGCATTTGTATTTGGAAATTTTACTAGGTACCCTTTTTGATACCTCAAACTTTGCATATATTTCAACGTTCTGTACATGGTGCTTAGTATACCTGTTTTAAACCAAATTAAAAAAAAATAACTCCCGTAGTTACAGAAAAATAAATACTATAGTTGGAAAGACCACGAAACGTTTATTACGTGAGCTTAGCGCATTGTTGTAGAGCAAACGGTAAACACACACTTAGACTCTTCAAATTTGCCAAGCTCATCAGGATAAATTTGGAACTTTTTAGTATTTTTCCCTAAAATAGATCATCGAAAGGAATGACATGGCGAAAGAAAATATTATTTTTTTAATTGACCGTCAATCTGAGGGTCATAAGACAAAAAATGATTATCATATCTGAAAAGAACTCGTTGAAATTATTAGTAAAAATTAGAAGTTTGGAAAATTTCAATTTTTGAATATTCATATATTCGCAATTTCTGAAGCGATCTTTTCCAAACAAAACTTTTTTTACTAATTTCAACGAGCTCTTTCCAGCTATGATAATCATTTTTTTGTCCTATGAGTTTTGAAATTCTTATGATAAACCCTCATTCGAGACGATTCTTTTGGACTTTGTTTGGGACCTTAGGCTCTGGTCGATAACTCCGTAAATAATAAAGCAAATAAAGTCTAACCTTCCTGTAGTGTTGTTTGTGTCGTTGTTGATCTCTGGCAGCGATTTCAGGTTATTCCGGCGAATTTTAGTAGTGGGGGGAGAGCTCAGCTAAAATTCGCGGGAATAACCTGAAATCGCTGCCAGAGATCAACAACTGTGACACAAACAACACTACAGGAAGGTTCGAGAGTTTATTTGCTTTATTATTTAATTACGGAGTTATCGACCAGAGCCTAAGGTCCCATTCATTTAACAATTAGACTACGAGTTCGAGATTTCTATAAGTCGATAGTCAACGAGGCGCTTAGCGTCGAGTTGACTATTTAAATTCATAGAAAACGAGAACGAGTAGTCTAATTGTTTTAGGGTGCTTTCGATTGACTCTATTCCAGAACAGGAATATACGGAATAAACACTTCGATGCTTTTATTTCAGCACATTTAAAATTCTAAACTGTTCTTTGTAACTTTATTATGATACAACAAGGAATCGTTTTATTTTACAGTGGACAGTAGCTGCGTGACAGCAATTTAGGGATGTTATTCCGTGTATTCCTATTCTGGAATAAGGTCAATCGAACATACCCTAGAAACCAACTAGCTTCGAGTTTATACCAAAAATTATTGATTTTTCGCTTTGTTTTTGTTCAAAACGCAGGCTTTTTCGCTACTCACTATTATTGCATTTGCTGCTACATCGACCTTTTGAATAATAATAATAATCAAATCAAATCTCATAAAAAGTTAAAAAAGCACGTGGGTAATTATATAATAGGAATGATATACTCTGTGAATCTTACAGTTGAAAACGGAAAGAAAAAAATCAATACCAATGATTCTTGCTTGTTAAAATAGTTAAGCGGTCAGTTAACTTCGTTATTTGTCAGTTCTGTAACGGCTTCTAGTTTTCCCGGGAGTTTTGTATTGTTTTTGAGTTTATGTTGCTGACTTTGCAGGTGTAAAAATAAGTGTATTCTTTGTTTGTTAACACAGGAATTCGGATAAATCGTTGTGTAGCAAAATGCGAATAAACTATTTCAAAAAAACTGTAGTCTAATCAAGTCAAAGTTTTAGTTCTCAATTGTAGATAACTTATTTACACATATTTCAAATTCAAGGTGCAAAAGAGGTCATGATCAAAAGACTACCCTAACAGCTTTGTATTCTTCATCATCTGATTCAATAACATAACAACAACGTTTACTTGGCAATGGAGACTTTGACTGACCAAGAACAATCGTGCAGTGGTTAAATACAGCACCAGAGAACGATGTTGAAGCTTGTTTACCAGGACTTGCAGTCATTGTAGAGTCGATGGCCGACGAGTTCGTGTCAACACAACTAGTTTTCAAAACTGTTTTTTTTACTGTACAAAAATAACTAGACTACAAATATGGGCAAACATTGTACTCACATTTGTACTCTACTGAGTACAGTTTGTGTGTATTTGGATAAGTCTTAAGCCGCATCTACACGAACAAGTTTTCCTTGACACGTTTTCCTTGACAAGGAAAAATTGACAATTTTTTGTCATCTACACGAGCAAGTCTTCCTTGTCAAGGAAAACTTGTCAAGGAAAATTTGCTCGTGTAGATTCGGCCTACAGCTCGATAACAAGCCGTATTACCTCGGGCTACCTGGACCTGTGATAAACTCTTGAATTATAATTGTTTTCAACTTTGGAAGTTTCTTAGGGATTTTTGAATCATTAAAACTTACTTGTTTTACCCCAATCCTTTTCTTCGATTCGCAGAGTTCGCTTTAATTTCGTGATGGTTTCGTCGACCCAGCAAGTACGTGTCCGTGTTGGCCAAGCAGAAGAAAAAACGTATAAAATATTAAGGCAAATTTTGGGCAAATACTTGTCAGAAATTAACAGGGGCAGGGGAGCGAGGGGGATTGGGGTGGTGGAAATTTTAAATTGAGCGTTGAAAATAATGTGACCCTCCCTAGCCGATGGGAATGAAATTTCCTGACCCTCCCCTTGGGCTTGGCCTAAAATACCAAAATACTCCCTTTTTCTCTGCCTATTTTTTCATGATCCTCCCTTTTCAGGGGCTCAAAAAGTTATGACCCTCCTCAATTTTCCACGCGGCTGTATTCGCAGGCTACTAATTTAATTTCTACAAATACAATTACAATCTGAAATATTTCGACCCCTGCTAATTTCTGACAAGTCCCTTGTCATCTCTGAATGAAGGCTTAATTGTATTCACATTTGAAATCGTATTGTTCTGGATAGCCAAAGAGGAAATTAAACTGCAGAGATATTTCAAAATGTTCAAGTTCGATTTGAAAACAAAATATGTCGTAATATATAATTACTTTATGGACCCAGTTTATAAAATAACAACGAAAATAATAACAGAATAAGACGCAATAAGAACATGACGATGATCATGGTAAAAAAGACATCATTTAATGAGTAATTATATCAGGGTTCCAACCGACCTTGAAAAGCCAGTGCAGTGAATTCTGAATTTTTTTTTCAAGTACAGGGAATTTTGTCATTTGCCCAAAAGTCAATGAAAAGTCAGGGAAATTCGATTCTGTCAGCCTTCACAAAATTGGCATTTGAAATCGGTGATATTTATGTAGTTTAATGGGAGACTTGTGAATTGCGAGAACTTAAGCTTGGGTTCCTACTTTGAAATAGGGGGTGTATTTCTTAGTTGGGCTACTGGGTTTGCTGCAAAGATGCTTGTACAAAAGGTGGACGAAGGAAGCAAGTCCTCTACAAGTTTTAGAATGTCAAAGCAATTGACTTGCTGCCTTTCTGCAACAGTTATCTACAAAGTTAATGGAAAGGTCCCCTTTAAAATACCCAATGACAACGGTTACTTAGCAATGGAGACTTTGACTGATTAAGAGAAATCGTTCAGTGGTTAAATACAGCACCAGAGAACGATGTTGAAGCTTGTTTACCAGGACTTGCAGTCATTGTAGAGTCGATGGCCGACGAGTTCGTGTCAACACAACTAGTTTTCAAAACTGTTTTTTTTACTGTACAAAAATAACTAGACTACAAATATGGGCAAACATTGTACTCACATTTGTACTCTACTGAGTACAGTTTGTGTGTATTTGGATAAGTCTTAAGCCGCATCTACACGAACAAGTTTTCCTTGACACGTTTTTCCTTGACAAGGAAAAATTGACAATTTTTTGTCATCTACACGAGCAAGTCTTCCTTGTCAAGGAAAACTTGTCAAGGAAAATTTGCTCGTGTAGATTCGGCCTACAGCTCGATAACAAGCCGTATTACCTCGGGCTACCTGGACCTGTGATAAACTCTTGAATTATAATTGTTTTCAACTTTGGAAGTTTCTTAGGGATTTTTGAATCATTAAAACTTACTTGTTTTACCCCAATCCTTTTCTTCGATTCGCAGAGTTCGCTTTAATTTCGTGATGGTTTCGTCGACCCAGCAAGTACGTGTCCGTGTTGGCCAAGCAGAAGAAAAAACGTATAAAATATTAAGGCAAATTTTGGGCAAATACTTGTCAGAAATTAACAGGGGCAGGGGAGCGAGGGGGATTGGGGTGGTGGAAATTTTAAATTGAGCGTTGAAAATAATGTGACCCTCCCTAGCCGATGGGAATGAAATTTCCTGACCCTCCCCTTGGGCTTGGCCTAAAATACCAAAATACTCCCTTTTTCTCTGCCTATTTTTTCATGATCCTCCCTTTTCAGGGGCTCAAAAAGTTATGACCCTCCTCAATTTTCCACGCGGCTGTATTCGCAGGCTACTAATTTAATTTCTACAACTAGTCGTTTCTGGTAGAAAGTGTAGTGCTGCGAGTTGTGCACTGCCGTACATGTAGCTTTCAATGCATACATGTGGCTGTCCCTTGTCAGCAAGGCACATTTGTGGTAAAATAAAATAATAAAATGCAGTATAATAATAATAATAACTTTATTACTGTGTCATGTGTTCTAACTTACAAGAAACTAATTCGAGACACCTATCTATACCCACTAAAATCCCTAACCCCTCCCATAGCTCTACTGATTCTCATTTCCACCCTTGTCCCCATTGTTCCCATCCCACATCTCCATTGATTCTCATTCCTGTCCCGGTCACATTGTCCCCTTCCATGTCTCTATTAATTCTCATTCCCACCTGAGTTTCTATATACACCATTAAAATGGTGTATGGTGTTGCTTAATACAAATGCTAACACTATAATAATCTGGTCATAGACAGACAGCTATAGACATGTACAAGCACTATAAAAGCATGCAATACTTTGCACTATTTACTCATATGTTGCACGCTTTTAATAGTTTGTACTCTACTGATATGCAGTAATTAATACAAATATGGATTCAATGAAATAGAGAATTGTGTTTGGTGTATATTATATACAATGTTACTGGCCAGATATCAGGAAAGATGTCGAAGCCTCATAGCACACTTGTAGAAGATAAAAGTACACCAGGATGGATCGTATAATTTGATTCAGTAGTTGCTTCCATGCCAATGGCAATGGCATGGGCCGGATTGGTTTGACGAAGACCAACAAACTCGATCAGGTAGATAGGTCAGCGACAGCGTCTCTGTATCTGGGATACTGTGTCTTTCAAAAGCATCTGGAAAGAAGGCTGTAGAAGTACTCCATTGTGGAACTGGATGCGACTGACACACAACAGTCAACAGCGCTGAAAACTCATAAAACAACATTGTCTTCCCCTTGAAATGTCACTAAATTGTTCATGGCCCTGACGAATGCTTCCAACAATGAATAAAGTTGCATTTGACATCATGGATTTGTAGAAAACGAACACTTTCCTGGCTTGAATCTGCGAAAAATAAACGATACTCCGATCCAACGAGTCGTGTTGTGAGTGTGCGCTGATCAAAAGTACCGTGGCTCACAAATCATCCAAACTCCGTGAAATGCAGTCGAGATTCTCGTTGCATCCACATAAGTGCCCAGATCCCACACGACCACACATGACACAGGAACGCCGTCAAGATTAGTTTCGCTGCTCGCTACGCTCGCAGCAAATACAATTACAATCTGAAATATTTCGACCCCTGCTAATTTCTGACAAGTCCCTTGTCATCTCTGAATGAAGGCTTAATTGTATTCACATTTGAAATCGTATTGTTCTGGATAGCCAAAGAGGAAATTAAACTGCAGAGATATTTCAAAATGTTCAAGTTCGATTTGAAAACAAAATATGTCGTAATATATAATTACTTTATGGACCCAGTTTATAAAATAACAACGAAAATAATAACAGAATAAGACGCAATAAGAACATGACGATGATCATGGTAAAAAAGACATCATTTAATGAGTAATTATATCAGGGTTCCAACCGACCTTGAAAAGCCAGTGCAGTGAATTCTGAAAATTTTTTTTTCAAGTACAGGGAATTTTGTCATTTGCCCAAAAGTCAATGAAAAGTCAGGGAAATTCGATTCTGTCAGCCTTCACAAAATTGGCATTTGAAATCGGTGATATTTATGTAGTTTAATGGGAGACTTGTGAATTGCGAGAACTTAAGCTTGGGCTTCCTACTTTGAAATAGGGGGTGTATTTCTTAGTTGGGCTTCACTGGGTTTGCTGCAAAGATGCTTGTACAAAAGGTGGACGAAGGAAGCAAGTCCTCTACAAGTTTTAGAATGTCAAAGCAATTGACTTGCTGCCTTTCTGCAACAGTTATCTACAAAGTTAATGGAAAGGTCCCCTTTAAAATACCCAATGACAACGGTTACTTAGCAATGGAGACTTTGACTGATTAAGAGAAATCGTTCAGTGGTTAAATACAGCACCAGAGAACGATGTTGAAGCTTGTTTACCAGGACTTGCAGTCATTGTAGAGTCGATGGCCGACGAGTTCGTGTCAACACAACTAGTTTTCAAAACTGTTTTTTTTACTGTACAAAAATAACTAGACTACAAATATGGGCAAACATTGTACTCACATTTGTACTCTACTGAGTACAGTTTGTGTGTATTTGGATAAGTCTTAAGCCGCATCTACACGAACAAGTTTTCCTTGACACGTTTTCCTTGACAAGGAAAAATTGACAATTTTTTGTCATCTACACGAGCAAGTCTTCCTTGTCAAGGAAAACTTGTCAAGGAAAATTTGCTCGTGTAGATTCGGCCTACAGCTCGATAACAAGCCGTATTACCTCGGGCTACCTGGACCTGTGATAAACTCTTGAATTATAATTGTTTTCAACTTTGGAAGTTTCTTAGGGATTTTTGAATCATTAAAACTTACTTGTTTTACCCCAATCCTTTTCTTCGATTCGCAGAGTTCGCTTTAATTTCGTGATGGTTTCGTCGACCCAGCAAGTACGTGTCCGTGTTGGCCAAGCAGAAGAAAAAACGTATAAAATATTAAGGCAAATTTTGGGCAAATACTTGTCAGAAATTAACAGGGGCAGGGGAGCGAGGGGGGATGGGGTGGTGGAAATTTTAAATTGAGCGTTGAAAATAATGTGACCCTCCCTAGCCGATGGGAATGAAATTTCCTGACCCTCCCCTTGGGCTTGGCCTAAAATACCAAAATACTCCCTTTTTCACTGCCTATTTTTTCATGATCTTCGCTTTGCAGAGGCTCAAAAAGTTATGACCCTCCCCCATTTTCCACTGCCCCCCCCTGATCCCCCCCCCCCCCCGCCAAAAAACGGCTGTATTCGTAGGCTACTAAATTAAAATTGCTGCAAATACAATTACAATCTGCTTTTCACCGAAACATTTCGACCCCTGCTAATTTCTGACAAGTCCTTTGTCATCTCTGAATGAAGGCTTATAATTGTATTTACATTTGAAATCGTATTGTTCTGTCAAATTATAGTCAGAGGAAATTCGCGTTGAAAACAAAATGTCGTAATATATAATTACTTTATGGAGTTCATAAAATAACTACGAAAATAATAATAGAATAAGACGCAATAAGAACATGACGATGACCATTGAAAAAAAAATGAACGACGAGTAACCAACCGACCTTGAAAAGTCAGTTAATTCTGATTTTTTTTTCAAGGTCAGGGAATTTTGATTTTGGTCAGGGAATTTTGTAATTTGCCCAAAAGTCAGTGAAAAGTCAGGGAATTTCTGTCAGCCTTCACAAAATCGGCATTTGAAATCGTTGATATTTATGTAGTTTTTAAAATGGGAGACTTGTGAATTTCGAGAACTTAAGCTTGGGCTTCCTACTTTGAAATAGGGGGTGTATTTCTTAGTTGGGCTTCGCTGGGTTTGCTGCAAAGATGCATGTACAAAAGGTGGACGAAGGAAGCAAGTCCTCTACAAGTTTTAGAATGTCAAAGTAATTGCCTTGCTGCCTTTCTGCAACAGTTGTCTAAAAAGTTAATGGAAAGCCGGACCCCTTTAAAATACCCAATGACAACGTTTACTTAGCAATGGAGACTTTGACTGATCAAGAACAATCGTGCAGTGGTTAAATACAGCACCAGAGAACGATGTTGAAGCTTGTTCACCGGGACTTGCAGTCATTCTAGAGTCGACGGCCGACGAGTTCGTGTCAACACAACTAGTTTTCAAAACTGTTTTTTTACTGTACAAAAATAACTAGACTACAAATATGCCGGGGCAAATATTGTACTCGTATTTGTACTCTACTGAGTACAGTTTGTGTATAATTGGATAAGTCTTATACAGCTCGATAACAAGCCTCTCACAGTATACCTTGGGCTACCTGGGCCTGTGATAAACTCTTGAATTATAATTGTTTTCAACTTTGGAAGTTTCTTAACGATTTTTGAATCATTAAAGCTTACTTTTTTTACCCCAATCCTTTTCTTCGATTCGCAGAGTTTGCTTTAATTTCGTGATGGTTTCGTCGACCCAGCAAGCACGTGTCCGTGTTGGCCAAGCAGAAGAAAAAACGTATAAAATATTAAGGCAAATTTTGGGCAAATACTTGTCAGAAATTAACAGGGGGAGGGGAGCGAGGGGGGTTGGGGTGGTGGAAATTTTAAATTGAGCGTTTAAAATAATGTGACCCTCCCTAGCCGATGGGAATGAAATTTCCTGACCCTCCCCTTGGGCTTGGCCAAAAATACCAAAATACTCCCTTTTTCTCTGCCTATTTTTTCATGATCCTCCCTTTTCAGGGGCTCAAAAAGTTATGACCCTTCCCCATTTGCCACCCATTTGCCACCCCATTTTCTAACTTCCGGTGACAAAATGGCGGACTTCAGCGAAGTTCTCGCCGATGCTCTATCAAAACTTCAGTAACATTTCAGTTAAGTTAGAAAATATTGAGCATGCGCGTACGTATCTGACGACCTAGAATATGGGTCTTCCGGTTTGTCTAGAGCTTTACCAGAGCCTTCGATTTTTCGTTAGAAAGCTGAGAAGGGTCTGGGGACGAGAATGCTATTAAGCGGCCGCGGCCACATTTTTGCCATTCCCCGACGAGGGTCCTTCTATTGTTTTTACCTCTATTAAGCGGCCACCAAGAATTTAATACTGCACAGTACAGGGGAATTATTTTCTAATTCTTTATAAACAGGCTGCATTATATGTGCGTGACACCAAACGTGTTTTGCATCCAAACTAGACGCTTTACAAGCGTTTACTCGTGCCCTGATGCGATTGAGTACTGGGATGCACTGAAGCATGAAAGACGCATAGTTATGCGATTGCAGATTGTGCTTGGTCATTATAGGTGTATTCACTACTTAACATGTCTGAGATAACGATTATAGTGATCAAATCAGTGTTTGGTTACTTGTTGGGTGACATGACTCGGAAGAACATGATGCAGAATTTGGAATCGCCCGGCACTCGACAACATAATACCGGTCAGCTCAGAATTTGTATAAACGACTGGTTAAGACGGTTAAGAGTATTAGTCAGTAGTAGTAGTAAGACTTTATTTAAAGAGGGTGACACGTGACAGTATAGAAGTAAACTGTGTGAGTAGTAGTAGTAGTAGTAGTAGTAGTAAGACTTTATTTACAGAGGGTGACACGTGACAGTATAGAAGTAAACTGTGTGAGTAGTAGTAGTAGTAGTAGTAAAGACTTTATTTAAAGAGGGTGACACGTGACAGTATAGAAGTAAACTGTGTGAGTAGTAGTAGTAGTAGTAGTAAGACTTTATTTAAAGAGGGTGACACGTGACAGTATAGAAGTAAACTGTGTGTGTGAGTAGTAGTAGTAGTAGTAGTAGTAGTAGACTTTATTTAAAGAGGGTGACACGTGACAGTATAGAAGTAAACTGTGTGAGTAGTAGTAGTAGTAGTAGTAGTAGTAAGACTTTATTTAAAGAGGGTGACACGTGACAGTATAGAAGTAAACTGTGTGAGTAGTAGTAGTAGTAGTAGTAGTAAGACTTTATTTAAAGAGGGTGACACGTGACAGTATAGAAGTAAACTGTGTGAGTAGTAGTAGTAGTAGTAGTAGTAAGACTTTATTTAAAGAGGGTGACACGTGACAGTATAGAAGTAAACTGTGTGAGTAGTAGTAGTAGTAGTAGTAGTAAGACTTTATTTAAAGAGGGTGACACGTGACAGTATAGAAGTAAACTGTGTGAGTAGTAGTAGTAGTAGTAGTAAGACTTATTTAAAGAGGGTGACACGTGACAGTATAGAAGTAAACTGTGTGAGTAGTAGTAGTAGTAGTAGTAGTAGTAAGACTTTATTTAAAGAGGGTGACACGTGACAGTATAAAGTAAACTGTGTGAGTAGTAGTAGTAGTAGTAGTAGTAGTAAGACTTTATTTAAAGAGGGTGACACGTGACAGTATAGAAGTAAACTGTGTGAGTAGTAGTAGTAGTAGTAGTAGTAGTACTTTATTTATTTAGAGGGGGACACGTGACAGTATAGAAGTAAACTGTGTGAGTAGTAGTAGTAGTAGTAAGACTTTATTTAAAGAGGGTGACACGTGACAGTATAGAAGTAAACTGTGTGAGTAGTAGTAGTAGTAGTAGTAGTAAGACTTTATTTAAAGAGGGTGACACGTGACAGTATAGAAGTAAACTGTGTGAGTAGTAGTAGTAGTAGTAGTAAGACTTTATTTAAAGAGGGTGACACGTGACAGTATTTAAGTAAACTGAGTGAGTAGTAGTAGTAGTGACACTTTATTTAAAGTGACACGTGACAGTATAGTAAACTGTGTGAGTAGTAGTAGTAGTAGTAGTAGTAAGACTTTATTTAAAGAGGGTGACACGTGACAGTATAGAAGTAAAGTAGTAAGACTGTGTGAGTATAGTAGTAGTAGTAGTAGTAGTAGTAAGACTTTATTTAAAGAGGGTGACACGTGACAGTATAGAAGTAAAAACTGTGTGAGTAGTAGTAGTAGTAGTAGTAAGACTTTATTTAAAGAGGGTGACACGTGACAGTATAGAAGTAAACTGTGTGAGTAGTAGTAGTAGTAGTAGTAAGACTTTATTTAAAGAGGGTGACACGTGACAGTATAAAAGAAAACTGATAAACTTGTGGCCCTAAAAACTCAAAAATAAAATATATTATATATATAATTAAACCTTGTGATCTCACTATAATATGCTTTTATTTATTTTTTCATGACAAGAAATTGATGGTCAAATTTTTAAAACCTCCATTTTTCATTTAAGTTGACGATCGACACACCGACCGTATTTTGCAATGAACATAGACTTGGTTAATAAATTAATTTCAATTAGTGTTTGATTTGATTGTGCGATCGATGCCGGCATGAAATGAATGAATGAATGAATATACTTTATTTAATGAGGTTAATTAGCACGTGACAGTTTGTATAAACGGATGACCCTGTGGCCCTTGAAATATTGTTTTCTCGCAGTGGAGTAGGTATCACTGAGTGTGCAGCTGATTTGCTGATTGTCTGATGCCCCATTCATTCACAGTGTAGCGTAGCTCACAATTAGCCATTACCAAAACGAGCAGGGGACTGGTACCAAGTCCGTAAAACTAATTCAATATGATACTAGTAAAATTAGGCATCGTTTTCTGAGAGAGCAGATCAAACTTAGTTAGTCTGCAAAGTTTGGTAAACTTCGGCTTAATATTGACGATGCTAGAGGGCATCAAAGATGACAATTTTCCCATACAAACTCTGTAATTTTTTGACGTTGTCCATCCAAACCATACATTCACTGTAAAATTTTGGATGGACAACACAATTTCAAAAGTTTATAATTCCGACAGAATTCGCCCAAATCACATCAAACTTTGCACATATGCTAATTGCAATATGCTCTTTCATGTCATGAACTTAATTTCGTAATTACATTAATTTTAATAAACTCATTCCCAGTCCCCTGCTCGATTTGGCAGTGGCTAATTGCATAACTCGTATCATATTACATTACGCACGCTATGATTACTTGACCTTGAATGAACTAGTTCTTACGTAAAACTGATTGAGAAACACAGCTTTGACAATGGTTTCTCAATAGTACATTACACAACAGTCTAATATATATATGAGTAAAGTGTTCCAATAAAACAGAATAACAGTGCAATACTGCATGGGACTTGTACCTACACATGTTGTGAGTGTCTATAAATAGTCGTCAGTCTCTCGTTGGCCAAGTAAAGGACAACCAAAAAGAACCGAGGCCAAAACGTTACAACAGCAAAACTTGTTTAGTTAAACTGTGTTTTTCTAGCTTTTATAATCTAAGAGCATCTAATTTCACAAGAATCAAACTATCTGGTATTTATACTATGCAACAAAGCTAAGGACAGTTGATCAGCAGTTTTGTGCCAAATGTTGTGTGGCGTTTTTTCTAAACCTGTAGATTTAAAATTTTAAAAACATGTTTTAGCCTTTCTAAACCTGTTAAACCACTTTAAAACATGTTTTAGCCTCGGTGTGAACGGGGCATCATAGACTGTTGTGTTGCAGTGTATTTTGATACTGTGTTAGTGTCACCATAGTAACCAATCAGTTTATTGGACATTCAAGCTTTCAAATACCAAGGTCAGTTCATATCCTCTCTGCTCACCCTATTTCTGTTCTCCTAACCACCACTGTGTAGTAGACTGTTGTGTTGCAGTGCATTTTGATACTGTATTAGTGTCACCATAGTAACCAATCAGTTTATTGGACATTCAAGCTTTCAAATACCAAGGTCAGTTCATATCCTCTCTGCTCACCCTATTTCTGTTCTCCTAACCACCACTGTGTAGTAGACTGTTGTGTTGCAGTGCATTTTGATACTGTATTAGTGTCACCATAGTAACCAATCAGTTTATTGGACATTCAAGCTTTCAAATACCAAGGTCAGTTCATGTCCTGTCTGGTCACCCTATTTCTGTTCCTAACCACCACTGTGTAGTAGACTGTGGTGTTGCAGTGCATTTTGGTACTGTATTAGTGTCACCATAGTAACCAATCAGTTTATTGGACATTCAAGCTTTCAAATACCAAGGTCAGTTCATATCCTCTCTGGTCACCCTATTTCTGTTCTCCTAACCACCACTGTGTAGTAGACTGTTGATGTGTTGAAGTGCATTTTGGTACTGTATTAGTGTCACCATAGTAACCAATCAGTTTATTGGACATTCAAGCTTTCAAATACCAAGGTCAGTTCATATCCTCTCTGCTCACCCTATTTGTAGTAGACTGTTTTCCATAACTGTATTAGTGTCCACCACTGTGTAGTAAATACCAAGACTGTGGTGTTTTCCTAACCACCACTGCAGTGCATTTTGGTGTATTACTGTATAGTAACCAATCAGTTTATTGGACACCATAGTAACCCTCTCTCAGTTTATTGGACATTCAAGCTTTCAAATACCAAGGTCAGTTCATGTCCTGTCTGGTCACCCTATTTCTGTTCTCCTAACCACCACTGTGTAGTAGACTGTTGTGTTGCAGTGCAGTTTGATACTGTATTAGTGTCACCATAGTAACCAATCAGTTTATTGGACATTCAAGCTTTCAAATACCAAGGTCAGTTCATGTCCTGTCTGGTTACCCTATTTCTGTTGCAGTGCATTTTGATACTCCCAACCCACCACCACTGTTTATTGTAGTAGACTGTTGTGTTGAAGTGCATTTTGGTACTGTGTTAGTGTCACCATAGTAACCAATCAGTTTATTGGACATTCAAGCTTTCAAATACCAAGGTCAGTTCATATCCTCTCTGGTCACCCTATTTCTGTTCTCCTAACCACCACTGTGTAGTAGACTGTTGTGTTGCAGTGCATTTAGAAATGTTACTATAAGTATCATAGTAACCAAAACTATCTAAACCCTTTTGCATTGCTGGTTGGAATTCACATTTGGTATTCCAGCTTACATCGATGTGGATGTGTTGATCAATATAGCCAGAAGTTGCTGCAGTACAGTCAACGCACTTGTGTCCCAGGATATTGACATATAAGTACTTTTTGCACCTACCGCCAAAGAGTTCGTTTGGCGATGTTATATCCACATCACTCAGCTAGCTTACCAAGCAGAAAGTCAGGAGTCAGAGAACCCACTCTGTTAGGGAAGTCGCACGTGGCTCTAAACAAGGTGGCCGTGGTTCTGATGTAAGTGATTCCCTTAAGTCCTATTCGATACAGTTCCCAATTTGGCGGTGAATGAGCGTTGTAATAGTTACCTATATAAAAAGGTTTTGTTTTGAACTTGTCTTTGTTTGCGAGGGAAAACGATTCTATTAACGTCCAGGCGTTGTTTGGGCTGCTGAACGCACAGTACAAAGGAAAAATGTCCGTCTTTCCATTAATGGCTCTAAACACATTGTACACACCATTTTGCGGCGTTTGACCAACAGCAACAGCCTGGAGAACGTCAACACACGAAGTCAGCTTCTTCTCACACACCTTGCCCCAGTACAGCTTTGGACACGTGCAGGTGAACTTGTGTTTCGGGGTGTGGCAGTGCTCTACGCATGTCCCTCCGTTCATACAAGGCTGAGATCGACAGCAGCCATATTATAACACACACCTGGCTGAACCATGTGGGATTTCTGATAATAAATTAAAAAGTTTGTGGATATGTTAGTCGGCCGACCGATCAGTGGATTATTGGTTGGTTGGTCGCCTGGTCGGTCGGTTGTTCGAATGGATGGACGCTTTGGCCGGCGCCGGTCATCATCCATTGTTGTTTTAATTTGCTGGTTTGTCAGTCGTTTGGTCTAAAGAAACATATATAATATTGTAAACGCGTCGCGTTTGGTTGTTTGGTGGGTTGGTGGGTTGGTGGGTTGGTTAGTGGGTTGTTTGTTTGGTTGGCTGGTTGATTAGTGGGTTGGTGGGTTGGTTGGTGGGTTGGTGGGTGGGTTGGTGGGTGGGTTGTTTGGTGGGTGGGTTGGTTGGTTAGTGGGTTGGTGGGTGGTGGGTTGGTGGGTGGATGGGTGGGTGGGTTGGTTGGTTGGCTGGTTGATTGGTTGGAGTGTTGGAGTGTTGGTGGATTGGTTGGTGGGTGGGTGGGTTGATTGATTGTTTGGTTAGTTGGTTAGTTGGTTGGTGGGTTATTTGTTTGGTTGGCTAGTTGGTTAGTGGGTTGGGTGGTTGGTTGGTTGGTGGGTTGGTTGGTGGGTTGGTTGGTGGGTTGGTTGGTGGTTGGTTGGTGGGTTGGTTGGGTGGGTTGTTGGTTGGTGAGTGGGTTGTTTGGTGGGTGGGTTGTTTGGTTGGTTAGTGGGTTGTTTGGTTGTTTGGTGGGTTGTTTGGTTGTTTGGTGGGTTGGTTGGTTGTTGGTGAGTTGGTTGGTTGGTTAGTGGGTTGGTGGGTTGTTTGGTGGGTTGGTGGGTTGGTTGTTTGGTGGGTTGGTTGCTTGGTTGGTGGGTTGTTTGGCTGTTTGGTGGGTTGGTGGGTTGTTTAGTGGGTTGGTGGGTTGGTGGGTTGGTGGGTTGGTTGGTGGGTTGGTGGGTTGGTTAGTTGGTCGAATGGATGGATGCATTGACCGGCGATCATCATCCAGTTGGTTTGCTGGTTTGTCAGTCGTTTGATTTGGTCTAAAGAAACACAATATGTTAACGCGTATCTCACCCCTTTGTACATTTCCTGCTTCAGATCATAGTACGTGTATCCTGACTCAGCTACAAAGTCATCTGCCTTGGACGTCTTGTCCTCATCCAGCAACTCACATCTCGCACCCTTCATCTGACACGCCTTACAACGACAGTCATGGACACAAGATGAGTAGCACTTCTTTGGATCATCAGTGGTAATGTTCTTGTAGGAGTGTCCCTTGAGATGTTTTCCATGGACGATGTCCTCGGGCTTTGGGAAAACCCGTCCAGAATAGCAGGTGCCGACGCAGTGGAATTTACTGGTCACGTGTGTGATGCTTGTATATATTATACATATCGTGATGGCTACAACGTTCATCTTCAGGCTTCCTCTACAAATTTTAGAATTTCAAAAAGTTGGTTTTATTATTGGTTTTATACCATACAGTTCGGCCGCTTATATTGTATCTATTACTTAGTCTGAAGAATACATGACAATAAAATATATTTAAACATCCAGTGCGTTCGTTTTATTTTGCGGTTTTATAAAAATATTTAACTACAAACTAAATAAGCATTGTTGAACTTTATTAAACTTTATTATTATTATTATAATTATTATTATTATTATTATTATTATTATTATTATTATTATTATTATTATTATTATTATTATTATTATTATTATTATTATTATTATTATTATTATTATTATTATTATTATTATTATTATTATTATTATTATTATTATTATTATTATTATTATTATTTATTATTATTATTATTATTATTATTATTATTATTATTATTATTATTATTATTATTATATCATCATTATTATTATTATTATTATTATTATTATTATTATTATTATTATTATTATTATTAAAATATATTTCTTTCGAACGAACGACCAGTTACCATTTATGCATGCGATGCCCCTTTCAATGAGAAGGGTAACAGAAACATTCTATCAGTATACACCTGATCTCAAAAACATTGTCCATTTACAAAATAGTAAATAGCTAGTAAATAGTAGAAAGGAATTAATTAGAGAAACAAAGGAATCAATCACGCGGAACTGTGGCTCATTGCTCATGCTCGAGAATCCAGCGGTGCTCTTCGGCGTGGGCTCGGAAATCGCCCCGCCAGAAGATTTAAAATTGTCAGGTTATCGACTAAGTTAACTTTTATGAGACATGTATTTAACTCATGCTCGAGAATCCAGCGGTGCTCTTCGGCGTGGGCTCGGAAATCGCCCCGCCAGAATATTTCCGAGCCCACGCCGAAGAGCACCGCTGGATTCTCGACGGCATGGTATTTAACTATGATCGCTATGATATGTACATTTAATTCTAATTTATTAAATGTATGGAACATAATTCTTAAATTGCCTAACTACATTGATTATTATTGATATGATTATTATTACATCACAGGGAGCCCAAGCTCATTATCTGTGAACGGACCGTTGTTTAATTTGCATATTTACAGTAAATGTATGTGAAAACGCTCTAATGGCGCTGAAACGCCGTCACAGCATCGAAAGTAGTCAGAACAACACATTAGTGAAAAAAAAGTTTTATTATTTACGAAAAATCTTGAAATACGAAGGGATGTTTTAAAGCCACATACATTTACTGTAAATATGCAAATTAAACAACGGTCTTCACAGATAATGAGCTTGGGCTCCGTATTTTCGTGAAAAACGCTCTAATGTTCTGCCGTCACAGCATCGAAAGTAGTCAGAACAACACATTAGTGAAAAAAAAGTTTTATTATTTACGAAAAATCTTGAAATACGAAAGGATGTTTTAAAGCCACAACATTAACTGTAAATATGCAAATTAAACAACGGTCTTCACTAGGCATAAGTAGATTGTGCTAGTAAATTTGGGAAAAGTTGCTTGAAAATATAGCCAAAAGTTGCTCTAAAGTTGCTAATATATCCAAAAGTTGCCACCACAATTTAAAAAAGTTGCTTGCTCTCTAGAGTCGTTTGTTCTAGATAAATGCTCAAAACATGTTTGTTTGTTTGTTTTCATTTCAACAATTTCATTAAATATTCTTCCAATCATTAAAAGATGATAAAAAACATTGTTTAATGAAAAATATAAATACTTTTGTTAATCAATCTCTTTTAACTCAACATAACTTCAATAAATAAGATACGTATTTTCTAGTAAAGTTTCTAACTAGTCAAAGTTCACTTGGATGGGCATCATGTTATTAAATACAGTATATACATCATATATGATATACTCCATGATGCTTTAGGCAGTGATAAAGTTCACAGCCTATATCTATCACTTAAAGTTTACTGCCTCTTTGCATTGTTGTATCTGATCATAACTGAAGCCTCAAGGTAGTCCACTAAGGCATTGTCTTGTTGGTCATTAAATGCATTCTTCAGAAGGCTGAAGAGACTCTCTCAGCAGATGCTGAACTTGGTTGAATAACTAACAACCTCCGCACTAGACCTGCCCAATGTGGAAGTGTGACACTGTTGGCTGCCCACCATACCAGCTTCTCTTCCTCATTTTCCATGACAACACCATCTGCAGCAGCAAGGTAGTCAGGTAGCTCGCGGGCCAAGTTTGCAATGATGTTATTATCATCCAGAAATGGGAAGTTTCTGAATTCCTCCAAGGAGGCAGCCGTTGGGTGGAGATGTTGAACTTGCATAGGACAACAGAGCCGTGCTACCTTAAAAGCACGGACTGTATCTCGAAATTGAACGCTAAATTTCTGCTGATAGAAATTGAGCCCTGGCTGAATACAGGCTTTAGCCTGTGTCATAAGCTGGTTGTATGTGACAGCATTTCCACCAGCTATTTCACGAGCAACTGCTGTAGTATTGGGGTAATGGTCAACTGCCACCGCACGTGCAACCGAACAGAGACGCTCATAGCAGGTAAATATCAACGGTGTGTCCCCTTCAAGGTAGTAAGTGGCACTTACCTAGGAGAGAAATAAAAGTAATTTTAAATATTATACGTTATAATAAATTTAGATAGCTTCCCGCCTGGATTAGCCTTAACACTACCTGGTTGATACTTTTGACACAAAAGTTGGGTAAGAATGATGATGACTTACAAAGTGAACACCAGCATCTACAACTGCAGCAAGCTCCAGACGTAGGTCTTGGGCATCTTGATGATCATCAAAGATTTCCAGTAGATGTCGACGCACTGCTGGGGACAATTCTTCGTTTTCTCGAAGAAAAGGCTCTATATCTCCAAAGTAAGACAGTGCTTGTTGAAGAATGTCCCACTTACTCCACCACCTGGTGTCACTATGTGTGCGCATGGCTTGGCCTGTTTTCTCCTTCCAAAGCAGCCGAGCATTGAAACTATGGGCAAACAGACTTACCCAGTACTGTGTGAATGAATCCAAGATTCTAAACTCAAAATGGTTACCAACATTGTCTATTGTGTGTGAGAAACACACAACATCGAACAGGTTGGAGTAGAAAAACTTGAGTTGTCTCAAGGCAGCCCCATCACTGAAGCACCATCCCTGATTCCACCAATGATTGCGTTGGGACCAAAGTTGTACTTCACAGCCAGGCAGGACATCAACCTCTGGGCTAGCTCAACTCCCTTTAAAGCCTTTGCTAGTACCTCAAGCTGTATAAGGCGCTGTGTGGGCTTGAAGTCTTCCTGCACAAAACGGACAACAATAGCAAGAGCCTCACCCATTCTAGCTGTCCCATCAAAAATAACACTGGCCTCTTTCACAGTTTCAAGCTCACTCCGGAGTTTCTCTTTTTCTTTTTCCAATACAGCTGGAATGATGTCCCATATTTCTCAAACAGAGGGCGAAGACCATCTACTTTTGACAGGGGTATACCCCCAGTAATAATATACTCCACTACTTCAAATCGGAACAAACGTATGTCCTCAGGCAATGTCGACCCACTGGGGTGTTCTCTCGTGTCTCGCCTTTTCAGACATCCCATGATTGTTTGACTTTGTTTCTTGTCTTTAGCGACCTGAGAAACTCCTTTTGTATGTTTGCTTGACTTGATATGCTTGTCGATTGAACTTTTCTTTAGTGAAAGGGTCACGCATTGCAACGTAAACTACCTTTCTCCGCTACAAAATGCTGTTTTGGAAACTCTTTCACACGGTCCGTAGCGCATGTTGTGTTTGACGAGGTCGGTGGACCGCTCTTTCGTTGCCTGTTTTTCCCTTCGTTCACGCGGATTTTACGTTTTCTAGAGATCGATGCGCTTGTGGGTTTACTGAGAGTTGCCCCAGCGTCCGTTGCAACCTCGATGGGGTCAATCTCTGAAGTATATCCGTTTTCCTCGTCTGAAATTTCATCTGATTCATGTGATTGTGATGCCATGACTCGCACTACAGCAAAGATGGCCGGCGGCAATTCATGTTGCAGCGAATAACCGCTGGATATTTAAGCGCCCGTTATAAATATAGCCGCTGTCCAGATTTCGTGGGCACACGTAAAGCGAGTGAGTCCAGAGCCATTTGGGAGCCATTTATGGGATCCTGCCTAGTTTTAATAAAATCTGCTTTGATAAAATTATTTTTTAGATGAAATAACGAACTTTTTGATGGTTTGGATCGATTTTATACCAATTTGTTGCTCAAAAGTTGCCAAGGAAGGCAAAAGTTGCCCTAGGTTGCTGGTCGCCTGGTCCTACAAAAAGTTGCTCAAAACGCCAAAAGTTGCTCAAAAGTTGCCGAGCACAATCTACTTATGCTTAGTCTTCACAGATAATGAGCTTGGGCTCCCTGTGATTACATTTGACGATTATTTACAAAACTAAAATAATCAAAAAAAGGAAAAGTCAATTTCTGATCTCAGTGTTAATTGCTCTTCCTGAATGTGTTGTGTGTGTATTTCCGTTTTCTTTGTAATTGTCATCTCCAATAACAGCGAGTTTACCAGTTAATTCCCTACCCCTCCCCCCTAAAACTCCTGTTTGTTTTTACTCCAAACTGGACCAATATCAAAGTTGTCAAACTTGTTTTATCATTCTCAGACACTTGTAATCTGAAAAACTTCGAAAATCATTTTGAAAGAATATATTTTGTGGGATATTACATTTTTACGATGTGGGAACCCTGTGGTGAGGCATGAAAATATTCACAGTGAACTCTCTCCTAACGGACACCTCAATAAAACGGACACCTCTCTATAACGGACACCATTTGCTGGTCCCTGCCGAAAACCCGTTATTTCACTGTATCTAAACCCTCTATAAGACGGACACCTCTCTAAGACGGACAACGGACACTTTTTAAATTAATTTTGGTTAAAAATAGGTAAAAAAACTCCCTGTAAGACGGACACTAGCAGGATGTTTGATACTAAAAGTAATGACAGAAGACTTACAGAAAACAAACAGATCACGTATAGCGTGTCATACAGTAAATGTAAACTAAACTACTTTTAATAGAATTGCACGCAAAATGTTCTTGTCCCATTATATAATTAACTGCTTGAGTAAACAATTGTCTGTCAGCTTTGACTTGTACCTCTATGTTGCTTTAGTTAATGGTGTCAAATTGCATAACTCTCCATAAGACGGACACCTCTCTAAGACGGACAGTTGGTGGTGGTCCTGAGGGTGTGACCCGTCTTAGAGAGAGTTCACTGTAATTCAAATTTTGGGATGTTTCTTCAATGGGATTTTGTGGGATTTTCAATATGTTACTTATGTCACTCCTCTCTGTCGTGTAGAAGTAAAATTAATTATGTTTGACCTCAAACAACAGCTTGGCTGATTTTGTTATGATGCGGGAACCCTGTGGTGAGACATCAATATCTTTAATTCCAATTTGCGGGATGTTCCACCGAAGGGATTTTTGGGGATTTTTAGTATGTTACTTAGGTCACCTCTCTTGGCATCTTAACAGTGAAAAACATTCTATTGCAATTAGTTTGAACTAAAACCACAGATTGACTGGACTAGTTTGCATGCCGGTAAAAATAAGTGTATTAGTCATGTTTGTTAATTAACACAGGAATTCGGAGAAATCGTTGTTTAGCAAAATGCGAATAAACTATTTGAAAAAGACTGAAAGATAAAACTGTAGTCTAATTAAGTCAAGTTCTCAATTGTAGATAATAACTTATTTACACATTTCAACTGATTCCAGGTGCAAAAGAGGTCAAAACAAGAGACCATAATACTATGGTATTATGGTCTCTTGGTCAAAAGACATCCAAACAACGTTTAATTCTTCTTCTTCATCTGATTCAATAACATAACAACAACGTTTACTTGGCAATTGAGAACAATCGTGTAGTGGTTAAATACAGCACCAGAGAACGATGTTGAAGCTTGTTTACCAGGACTTGCGCAGTCATTCTAGAGTCGACGGTCGACGAGTTCGTGTCAACACAACTAGTTTTCAAAACTGTTTTTTTTTTACTGTACAAAAATAACTAGACTACAAATATGGGCAAATATTGTACTCGTATTTGTACTCTACTGAGTACAGTTTGTGTATAATTGGATAAGTCTTATACAGCTCGATAACAAGCCTCTCACAGTATGTGGGTATTTGGATAAGTCTTAAGCCGCATCTACACGAACAAGTTTTCCTTGACACGTTTTCCTTGACAAGGAAAAATTGACAATTTTTTGTCATCTACACGAGCAAGTCTTCCTTGTCAAGGAAAACTTGTCAAGGAAAATTTGCTCGTGTAGATTCGGCCTACAGCTCGATAACAAGCCGTATTACCTCGGGCTACCTGGACCTGCCTTGATAAACTAGCTCTTGAATTGTTTTCAACTTTGGAAGTTTCTTAGCGATTTTTGAATCATTAAAACTTACTTGTTTTACCCCAATCCTTTTCTTCGATTCGCAGAGTTCGCTTTAATTTCGTGATGGTTTCGTCGACCCAGCAAGTACGTGTCCGTGTTGGCCAAGCAGAAGAAAAAACGTATAAAATATTAAGCCGACAGGGGGAGGGAGCGAGGGGGGTTGGGGTAGTGGAAATTTTAAATTGAGCGTTGAAAATGATGCGACCCCGATGGGGCCCCCCCCCCCCCTCCCCCCTAGCCGATGGGAATGAAATTTCCTGACCCTCCCCTTGGGCTTGGCCTAAAATACCAAAATACTCCCTTTTTCTCTGCCTAATTTTTCATGATCCTCCCTTTTCAGGGGCTCAAAAAGTTATGACCCTCCCCCATTTGCCACTTCAAGACTTCTGCAGCAGCTGATATCTCACAACATAAAAAACTGCAACTTTCTGTGATTCTTCAATTCGCTCCTGCAGCAGTACAAAATATTCATAACGGATGTGGATAGATATCATAAAGATGACTTCAGTGCCTATTGCCCAACAGTTACAGGTCTTGATGTCTTTCTTGGTGAACACATTGGAGAGAAGCCACAGAATGCAGAGCTTGTATAGTTAACTGAGTAAAGGAATTTTGTCAGTCATCTGTAGCACGAGGTTTTTCAGACAACAAAGACATCATAATAATATGCATCAAGAAACATTGAAAAAATAAATAAAAAAATCAAGAAACATTGATTGGGTATCGCAGAGCACACGGTGGTATCACAAATCTAGAATGTATGTCCTGCTGAGGAATGCATCACAAACTTGAAGACATCACGGCTCATGCTAGATACAAGACTAGCTTAGCAGACAAGAAAATATCAGCAGAAATCAGCCAAAAATAAAACTTGAAAAGAGAAATCGAGGCCGAAGACCTTCGCCAGGCGAAAAAGTAAAAACAGAAGCTTCAGACAACTGCCGATGCCCTTGGCAAAGAAGCATATGAACTTGCTGCACATGCAGAGAAGAACAATGACCTGGGTCTTCTTGTGAAGTCCAATGCCTTGCGGGCAAAATGAAAGGAAAAGAGAAAAGAGTGCGATGAAGAAGAGCATATATTGATCGCCTACAAAAGATTAAACTGAAAGCAGTATAGAATTGAAAGTTTCTGTATTTGAAAACTGCAACATATATTTGAATGCAGAACTGTTGTTAGGTTATAAAAGTTGTCACAAGTATCTACATATAAAGAAATACATTTACATGAACCATATCTAGACTTTTCTTTATATGAAACATAAAGATTTAGTAGAGGCAAGCAACTTCAATTCTGATTTTCCAGCAAGTATAATTTAAACTTATATTTTTCTTCTTACAGTACGTATAGTTGCATTAAAAAGAGTTATATAGTAAGTCGCTCTTCAGGATATCATAGTAAAACAAGTGTACAGTATGGTCAGTGAAACTGATGTTTTTCAGATCAGGGAAAAGTCAGGGAATTTTATTTTTCGATACTCAGTGAGTGGGAACCCTGTATATATACAGCTATTTCAAAAAATGTTGAATACTGAATACTGCATACTATAGTAGTGTATTCCAAGACCGTGGGTCTCGTTATTTTGAAATAAAAAGTAAATATACAGCGATTTGCTCGCTATATGGAATTAGTATATTGTTTCTGATGGAATGCACTAAAAATAAAATAAATTATTATTATTATTTATTTTACTTTAGACAATATTACACGAGTCCCAAAATGCATTTCGGTCTTGGAATACACTATTTAGAATGCAGTATTCAGTATTCAACGTTTTTTGAAATAGCTAACCACTGTTATCATATCTAATAATATATAACGTAATTATGCACCTTTGGTGAAACATAAAACACAAACATTTTGCCAAAAGCGTAATGACATTAACAGTACCCTCTCTAAAGCGGCCACTCTCTATTAAGCGGCCAGTTATCCCTATATTATCACTGTGATACTGCAGTAAAATGAGCCTCTATTAAGCGCATTCTCGTCCCCAGACCCTTCTCAGCTTTTTAGCGAAAAATCGAAGGCTCTGGTATAAGAGACAAACCGGAAGACCCAGATTCTAGGTCGTCAGATATGCGCATGCTCAATATTTTCTAACTTCCAGTGACAAAATGGTGGACTTCAGCGAAGTTCTCGCCGAAGCTCTATCAAAACTACATTTCAGTTAAGTTAGAAGATATTGAGCATGCGCATATCTAACGACCTAGAATCTGGGTCTTCCGGTTTGTCTCTTACCAGAGCCTTCGATTTTTCGTTAGAAAGCTGAGAAGGGTCTGGGGACGAGAATGCTATTAAGCGGCCGCGGCCACATTTTTGCCATTCCCCGACGAGGGCTCTCCTATTGTTTTTACCTCTATTAAGCGACCACCAAGAATTTAATACTGCACAGTACAGAGGAATTATTTTCTAATTCTTTATAAACAGGTTGCATTATATGTGCGTGACACCAAACGTGTTTTGCATCCAAACTAGACGCTTTACAAGCGTTCACTCGTGCCCTGGTGCGATTGAGTACTGGGATGCATTGTAGCATGAAAAACGCATACTTATGCGATTGCAAATTGTGCTTAGTCATCATAGGTGTATTCACTACTTAAACATTTCTCAATGTTTAGATCTGAGATAACGTACGATTATAGTGATCAAATCAGTGTTTGGTTACTTGTTGGGTGACTCGGTAGAACATGCAGAATTTGGAATCGCCCGGCACTCGACAACATAATACCGGTCAGCTCAGAATTTGCATAAACGGCTGGTTAAGACGGTTGAGAGTGCTAGCAAAATCGAAAAAACATATTTAGATTTTGGGGAACTATTTCAGCTTTAGATCTTTACGTGAGTGAATTTGACAGCTGAACTTGCTCCTTGACCTCCGGTGCTTCCTGATTGGTTTGTGATTTGTAATATCTCTTCCCAGTCTCACTCGATTGCAGATTCGCGACGCCGAACAAAAAAAAATACGAGTTGTGTTTTTAAACTCGTTCCGGCCAAAGGCCTGGGAATGAGTAATAAAATGACGTTTCTGCCTTTTGCTAATTTCTGTCAAATCTCCACTTGTATTGGACATTCAAGCTTTCAAATACCAAGGTCAGTTCATGTCCTGTCTGCTCACAGTATCAAAATGCACTGCAACACCACAATCTACTAGTACATTGTGGTCGTTAGGAGAACAGAAATAGGGTGACCAGACAAGACATGAACTAACCTTGGTATTTGAAAGCTTGAATGTCCAATAAACTGATTGGTTACTATGGTGACACTAACACAGTATCAAAATGCACTGCAACACAACAGTCTACTACGCTAGTGTCACCATAGTAACCAATCAGTTTATTGGACATTCAAGCTTTCAAATACCAAGGTCAGTTCATGTCCTGTCTTCTCACCCTATTTCTGTTCTCCTAACCACCACTGTGTAGTAGACTGTGGTGTTGCAGTGCATTTTGATACTGTGTTAGTGTCACCATAGTAACCAATCAGTTTATTAGACATTCAAGCATTCAAATACCAAGGTCAGTTCATGTCCTGTCTGGTCACCCTATTTCTGTTCTCCTAACCACCACTGTGTAGTAGACTGTGGTGTTGCAGTGCATTTTGATACTGTGTTAGTGTTACCATAGAAACCAATCAGTTTATTGGACATTCAAGCTTTCAAATACCAAGGTCAGTTCATGTCCTGTCTGGTCACCCTATTTCTGTTCTCCTAACCACCACTGTGTAGTAGACTGTTGTGTTGCAGTGCAGTTTGAATTGTCACTATGAGTACCGTAGAAACCAAAACTATCTAAATTATTTTGTATAGCTGGTTTGAAGTCGCATTTGGTATTCCAGAATACGTCAATGTGGATGTGTTCATCATTACGGCCATAAGTTGCTGCAGTACAGTCAAAGCACTCTGTGTCCCAGGATATTGACATGTAAGTACTTTTTGCACCTACCGCCAAAGAGTTCGTTTGGCGATGTTATATCCACATCACTCAGGTTACCAAGCAGAAAGTCAGGAGTCAGAGAACCCACTCTGTTGGGGAAGTCGCACGTGGCTCTAAACAAGGTGGCCGTGGTTCTGATGTAAGTGATTCCCTTAAGTCCTATTCGATACAGTTCCCAATTTGGCGGTGAATGAGCGTTGTAATAGTTACTTATATAAAAAGGTTTTGTTTTGAACTTGTCTTTGTTTGCGAGGGAAAACGATTCTATTAACGTCCAGGCGTTGTTTGGGCTGCTGAACGCACAGTACAAAGGAAAAATGTCCGTCTTTCCATTAATGGCTCTAGAAACATTGTACACACCATTTGGCGGCGTTTGACCAACAGCAACAGCCTGGAGAACGTCAACACACGAAGTCAGCTTCTTCTCACACACCTTGCCCCGGTACAGCTTTGGACACGTGCAGGTGAACTTGTGTTTCGGGGTGTGGCAGTGCTCTACGCATGTCCCTCCGTTCATACAAGGCTGAGATCGTCGACAGCAGCCATTGTAGCACACACCTGGCTGAACCATGTGGGATTTCTGAAATGAATAATAAAATAAGAAGTTGGTGGGTATGTTAGTCGTTCGGTCGGTTAGTTGGTGAATTGCCTGGTTGGTTGTTGGGTGGGTTGGTGGGTCGGTCGGTCGGTTGGGTTTGTTGGTCGGTTGTTTTTTTGGGGGGGCTTGGTTTGTTGGTTCACGGTTGGTTGGTTGGTTGGTTGGTTGGTTGGTTGGTTGGTTGGTTGGTTGGTTGGTTGGTTGGTTGGTTGGTTGGTTGGTTGGTTAGTGGGTTGGTTGGTTGGTTGGTTGGTTGGTTGGTTGAAGGTTGGGTTTGTTGGTCGTTTTTTTTGGTGGGTTTGTTGGTGGGTGGATTGGTTGGTTGGATGGTTGGTGGGATGGTTGATGGGTGGGTTGGTTGTATGGATGGTTGGTTAGTGGGTTGGTTGGTTGAAGGACGTTGGTTGTTTGGTGGGTTGGTTGTTTGGTTGTTTGTTTAATTTGGTGGGTTGTTTGTTGGGTTGTTTGTTGGGTTGGTTGGTTGGTTGGTGGGTTGTTTGGTGGGTTGGCGGGTTGGTTAGTGGGTTGGTTGTTTGGTTGGCTGGTTGGTTGGTGGGTTGTTTGGTTGTTTGGTGGGTTGTTTGATTGTTTGGTGGGTCGTTTGGTTGGCTGGTTGGTTGGTTAGTGGGTTTGGTGGGTTGGTTGGTTGGTGGGTTGGTTAGTGGGTTGGTGGGTTGGTTGGGGTGGTTTGGTTTGTTTGGTTGGTGGGTGGGTGGGTGGGTGGGGGGGTGGTTGTTTGGTGGGTTGGTTGTTTGGTGGGTTGGTTCTTTGGTGGGTTGGTTGGTTACTTGGTTGCTTGGTGGGTTGGTTGTTTGGGTTGTTTGCTTGTTTGGTTGGTTGGTGGGTTGGTTAGTGGGTTGGTGGGTTGACTGGTTGGTGGGTTGGTTAGTGGATGGGTTGGTTAGTGGATGGGTTGGTTAGTGGATGGGTTGGTTAGTGGATGGGTTGGTTGGTGGGTTGGTTGTTTGGTGGGTTGGTTGGTTGTTTGGTGGGTTGGTTGGTTGGTTGATTGGTGGGTTGGTTGTTTGGTTGTTTGGTGGGTTGGTTGGTTGGTTGGTTGGTTAGTGGGTTGGTGGGTTGTTTGGTTGTTTGGTGGGTTGGTGGGTTGTTTGGTGGTTGGTGGGTTGGTGGGTTGGTTGGTTGTTTGGTGGGTTGGTTGGTTGGTGGGTTGGTTGTTTGGTTGGTTGGTGGGTTGGTTGGTTGGTGAGTTGGTTAGTGGGTTGGTGGGTTGACTGGTTGGTGGGTTGGTTAGTGGATGGGTTGGTTAGTGGGTTGGTTGGTTAGTTAGTTGGTCGAATGGATGGATACATTGGCCGGCGATCATCATCCAGTTGGGTTGCTGGTTTGTCAGTCGTTTAATTTGGTCTAAAGAAATATAATATGTTAACGCGTAACTTACCCCTTTGTACATTTCCTGCTTCAGATCATAGTACGACGAGTATCCTGACTTGGATACTCGTACTATGGGTTGGTTGGTTGAAGGACGTTGGTTGTTTGGTGGGTTGGTTGTTTGGTTGTTTGGTGGGTTGTTTGGTTGTTTGGTGGGTTGTTTGGTGGGTTGTTTGGTGGGTTGGTTGGTGGGTTGTTTGGTGGGTTGGTGGGTTGGCGGGTTGGTTAGTGGGTTGGTTGTTTGGTTGGCTGGTTGTTTGGTGGGTTGTTTGGTTGTTTGGTGGGTTGTTTGATTGTTTGATGGGTCGTTTGGTTGGCTGGTTGGTTGGTTAGTGGGTTTGGTGGGTTGGTTGGTTGGTTAGTGGGTTGGTGGGTTGTTTGGTTGTTTGGTGGGTTGGTGGGTGGGTGGGTTGTTTGGTGGATTGGTTGTTTGGTGGGTTGGTTGTTTGGTGGGTTGGTTCTTTGGTGGGTTGGTTGGTTGCTTGGTTGCTTGGTGGGTTGGTTGTTTGGGTTGTTTGCTTGTTTGGTTGGTTGGTGGGTTGGTTAGTGGGTTGGTGGGTTGGTTAGTGGATGGGTTGGTTGGTGGGTTGGTTGTTTGGTGGGTTGGTTGGTTGTTTGGTGGGTTGGTTGGTTGGTTGCTTGGTGGGTTGGTTGTTTGGTGGGTTGGTTGGTTGGTTGGTTAGTGGGTTGTTTGGTGGGTTGTTTGGTTGTTTGGTGGGTTGGTGGGTTGTTTGGTGTTTTGGTTGTTTGGAGGGTTGGTTGGTTGTTTGGTGGGTTGGTTGGTTGGTGGGTTGGTTGTTTGGTGGGTTGGTTGGTGGGTTGGTTGGTTAGTGGGTTGGTTGGTTAGTGGGTTGGTGGGTTGACTGGTTGGTGGGTTGGTTAGTAGGTTGGTTGGTTAGTTAGTTGGTCGAATGGATGGATACATTGGCCGGCGATCATCATCCATATGGGTTGCTGGTTTGTCAGTCGTTTAATTTGGTCTAAAGAAATATAATATGTTAACGCGTAACTTACCCCTTTGTATAATTCCTGCTTCAGATCATAGTACGAGTATCCTGACTCAGCTACAAAGTCATCTGCCTTGGACGTCTTGTCCTCGTCCAGCAACTCACATCTCGCACCTTTCATCTGACACGCCTTACAACGACAGTCATGGACACAAGATGAGTAGCACTTCTTTGGATCATCAGTGGTAATGTTCTTGTAGGAGTGTCCCTTGAGATGTTTTCCATGGACGATGTCTTCGGGCTTTGGAAAAACCCGTCCAGAATAGCAGGTGCCGACGCAGTGGAATTTACTGGTCACGTGTGTGATGCTTGCATATATTATACATATCGTGATGGCTGAAACGTTCATCTTCATCCTCTACATAAATATTAACATTTCAAAAAGTTGGTTTTATTTTCAATTGCGGTTTTATAAAAATATTTAAATACAAACTAAAATAAGCGTTGTTGAACTTTTAATTAGTAAATTTTATTATTATTACTATTATTATTATTAATAATATTATTATTCAGTATTGCTGAATTAGTACCTCGTATACCCCGCATCGCACAGAATCAAGGGTCACATACGGGACTTTGCCTATTGTTTGGCACGAGATTCAAATGATGGTCATTTGAGTGTGACTCGAATTACAAAGGGATTGAGCTAAAATGACCTTATGTGTATTTGATTTGCGTATTCCTTCAACATTTCCTGAAGGTGGAAATGAAAGTCAAGATAATAAACTAACTAATGACATCGATAAAAATGACCAAACTTAAAACTTTATAGTATCTTTTTCATGACAAAATAAGGGATATTTTTAGTCAAAATATCCGTATTTTCTTATTATTACGACAGAAAGTCAGTGTTCCAGAAGGTGGACAATAAAGATACATATACACCTATTCCAAAAACCGTTGTCCCCGCCGAAAGCAACAAGCAAGAAGCTGACGACCGCAAAGGGCATTGGGACTTTCTCCTTATTCATTCATTCATCCGTAGACATTTTGACAACATGCATTTTCAAATGGCCGAATAGTTCCAAATGATTGCTATATTCAACGCTCGTAGGGACAACTTCTCAAATACCACGGATAAATGAATTAATTAGGAAATTCCCAAAGTCCTTTGCGGTCGTCAGCTTCTTGCTTGTTGCTTTCGGCCCGGACAACGATATTTGGAATAAGTGTATATAAGGATCATTTTTCCACCCATAAGTTGAATCATCCGCGAAAACTATATAGTATCTTTTTCAAGTTATAATAATCTTGGTCGTCACGAGTCTCTTGTTGTCATAGCGACGGACATGAGAGATCAACTCATTCTCGCTTAGCTTCGCTTTATCAGATAACTAATACGCAATAGTTTATAGTGTATGCGATGAGAAACTACGAAGTAATCAATTCGGCTTCTTTCTTCAAGTCGTTTGTTGTCATTTGAATGACTCTTAGCGGCCGACGTGAGCGGTTCAACTCATTCTCGCTCTATCAGATAACTAATACGCAAGATCTCTCAAAAAGCAGCAAAAAGCATATTATAAAGGCATGGCGTTCGTATAAATGTCGGTTTCTAGAAGAGCCGTTGATCCATTGATTGACAGCGTTTCAGTTTCGCGTCATTTCATGCATATTAATGATGCCTTTAGAAATCGTAAGTACATGTCTCAAAATACCCCCTACCTCGTATACCCTGTATACCCTACCTACCTACATCATTTACCGTTCTTTATACATTTGCCGTCTTTAAGTAAAGTAAAGTAAAGCAACCTTATTTACGTCGGTAACTGTTTTAAAGAGGATATTTATTTCAACATCGCGTAATATCCGTCAAAAGCGCCAAAAACCAGCCCTTTTGGACAGTTTGACTTTCGATTTTCGCTTTGGATTCACTCTAATTTATGCGCATTTGAAAATTTCTACGATTGATATTTGCGCAATATAAATGAATAAATTATTATTATTAAATTATTTATTTTATTTTAACTAAGCACAAACTATTAAAAACAAAGTAAGCTGTCTGCTTAAAGCTGTATTAGCGTTGTACAAAGCTATTTTCCTGCTAATTGTTTCATATTTGAGGTAATTCAAGGGAAAACATCAGCAATAATTATTGGTTATTCCAAGGTTTTCTATGGAATACGAGCGAATATTTCACGAAAAAATTATATTATTTGGTATACAATTAACGAGCCTTTAGGCGAGTTGTATACTAACTGGTACTAAAATGATATACTTTTTGAGTGAAATTTTCGCCCGTATTCCATAGAAAACCATGGAATAACCATATTATCCTATACATATTACATCAACAATTAAAACTGTCAAGTCGTTGCTACTTAGCTTTTAATTTCGAGTTTCGTTGCACGGTTCCTGAGAAATAAATGCTATGAATTTCGAATTCGTCGTGTCAACTGTTGTTTTCTAACGCTTCTTCTGAGAGTGAAGGAAGATTTGAATTATTTCTCGAACTTGAAGCCATGTTTATAACGCTTTGAATCGTTGAATGAGTTTGGATTTCGAAATTAAAAACAATTTTTATGCAAAGATTGGTGTAACGCCTAGCCAACTGACGGGAACTAAACGAGGCGATGATGCCACTGGCTAAGTGTTTTGAGGACTATTTTACTGGATCGGCGTGGCTTCAGGAATTTACGCAACCAAACGACGGTGAACATAGATTTATTGAAGATTCGATACCAATACGTAAACTGAAATACAACATTGTACAATTCCAATGAACAACTATTTACAAGAATATGATTTAAATGTAACAATAATCAACATTTCATGAATACATAACATTTCAATGTAACTACACGTTGGCGTTGACGCCGTCGAATTGGTTCATAAAATCAACTAAAAATACTGCATCGATAAGACATAAATCTTTCAAATAGGTCGACTATTCATTTAACGACATGTTGCTAACATTAGCAAATAGATTCTCTAGGAATCTCAATCAGCATTTAAAACGTGGATTTTCATACAATCGTGGAAACATGTAACTTGAACTATATTTCGTTCTCTCAACTTAGGAGATAAAAACTAACTTATTATAACAAAAAGGGTACTTACATATCGGTCCTGCTTGCCTCTAAAAGCCAAAGATTTACCAAAGAAGTACCAAACGAAGTTTAACGAATTAACACACCATGGACGAATTACTACTAAAGAACTAGTAAAAAAGGGACGCTAACTCCCTTTTATATGCGCGTGGTGACGCTTAAAGGTCCGATTGCAAAGTGCACAAACAAATATAAACATAATGTAACTAGGTATTGTAACTAGGATGTGGCTAATTTATCGACTAATTAGTGAATCAATCAAACCACAGAGAAGCGTCCTTTACAATTGGTAAATGTAGCGACACGACGCGAGCGCGTCCAGTGGAAGAAAAAAGCGGGGAAAATTTACAACATTTTGATTGACTAATACAAACTATGAAATACCGCTCTGTATTTCATAGAAAAATCTATGAAATACCGCTCTGTATTTCATAGAAATGGTGAGCTCTGATTGGCTGAGATGTAATATGTATAGGATAATAGCAAATATACAGATCTAGATCTAGCCCATATGTGACAGTTTTCAAATCAAATTTTCACTTTGGATTAACACTCTAATTTCACTTTTACCGGTCAAAAACCATCACAAATAACTTGAACTCTTTGCTAAAGCAGTTTTAGCATGACACGAAACGTATCTTCCAGCCCATTGGGTTTTGGCGCTCAACGCGCGCGTTCGTAAAAAAACTTCTCTTAACAGTAATTCAACTGATAAACTGGACGACGGTCCGCACTTTAGCTAGCCCCCTCTCTCCATCAGTACTGCTTTTACAGTTATTTAAAGCTAGCTAAAGCCACACGGATTAGAGCTAGAGAAGTCGTACTACGTAGTTTGAACATTATAAATAAATAAAAATCAACAAATGAACTCTTGAAATGTTTTCAACTTTCGAAGTTTCTTAATAACGATGTTTGGATCATTAGTACTTACTATTTTGTCAGTCAGTCCTTTCCATCGATTCAGAGTTGCTACGAGTTGCTACGAGTTCGATGTCTTCGGGCTTTGGGAAAACCCATCCAGAATAGCAGGTGCCGACGCAGTGGAATTTACTGGTCACGTGTGTGATGCTTGAATATATTATACAGATCGTGATGGCTACAACCTTCATCTTCATCCTCTACATAAATATTAACAAAGTTATTTATTTCGAAGCATCGACCAGTTAAAAGCACATTTATGTGATACCCGTCCTTGCATAAGGGGAACAAAATAATGACACACAAATTCGTTTATACCGCGGTCACGAACTCGCCCGTATTGTGTTAATGCAGCCTTCAAAAATCAGTATGCATAATAATGAGGAATTCGTCCAATCAGAGAGACGAAATCCATCACGGGAATGTACCCTTATACCCGGTAATGCATTGCACCAAGAGACCATAAGGGACAGAGAGGGAGTCTCGCGCTATTCTTGGGATATCTTAATTTCAAAAAATCTATTTTTAGAATGCGGACGTCTGAGGAAATTAACTTCCGGTTCAAAGTAGATGGCGGCTAAGATCTATCTTACTCTATCCCGGCGAAATAAAACCATGTTTTTGTTTTGTTTTTTGAATTTGATTACTTTTTATAAATGGCTCGGATAATTTATAGATTATTAGACTTTTGAGACGGCAGTAATGAGTCAGATGATAACAAAGAAAATGCGGTAAATGTCCCGCGGAAAGAAACTAGTGAATGCTTTTTGTCAACAACTCCTTCTTTCATCTCCACCAAAATGTCTAATTCTTCTTCCATTTGAGACCTGCTTTCTGATTAGTGTTATTTTTCGTTTCACTTTCTTTGCTGAGAGAGTGTCTTTCCCTAGTTTAATTTGGCAAAGTTCTGCAGCAGGCAGAAATTCGGTATCAACTGATTTGAGAACTGGTAATATTACTTGATTCTGACTGAGCAAAGTCATAAACAAGGGAATACAATATACCGGTGATGCGGCCTCTATTTTTTTTCGATGGATAACAAAGTAATTTTGAACGGTTTTGCGCTCAACCTTTTATTTTCACTGAAGCGGCCATAAAAGCCAACTTGTGGACTCAGTGAATCCAGTAAACGTTGAATCAAAACTTGAATGAATCGAAGTAAACCGTAGCCGTTTTTGCAGAGATTTCAAGTCATTCAGATGCCGTTATACACACAAAAAAATATTCACAATCCATTTTTAAGTCATTTTAGGCAAAGAAAATACACAAGCACACAACAAACACGCTTACTTTCACTGCTTGTTTGATTCACTCGTGACTCGTCTTGTCGCTCGTCATCATGTTTCACGGCATTTGTTTTTGAATAGCAGCCTTGTGAAAACTCTTCAAACGCCACAACGATAATTACAAGATACCACTAAACCACATCCAAGAATAAATTGAAGTCACTTTCTGACGAAATAGTTTGACGAAAGAGACGAAAATACGTCTTTGAAAGTCTTCGGCGAAGCCGGCACCTTTGCATCCACACGCTACAACAATCAACAGCCTTTTTGGAAAACCAGCAATTTTCACGACTTTATCCTTAGATTTTCCATCGGATTTAGTCTTTAATGCACTTTCAAATCGATTACATCTATTCTTGGGAATGTTTTTCTTAATTGTTCAAGGCAGAACACCAAGAAGAAAGTACAAACAGCGACCTTCTTCATGCAGCGACCTTCTTGTTGAGTTGGCAGTAGTTTTCGGCGTTTAGTTTTTGTTGTTCATTCAATCCTACAGACCACAACACAAGGCGACTTTTGGACTCTGTTCGAACTTAAACAACTCCTTTCCATATAAAATAAATTATTGCGATGCTTTTCTGATGATTTCAGTCAAAATCAGAGTCAAAATACTCGGCCTAAAAAAAAATTTTTTACATCTGCTTGAACCGGATGTTAATTTCCTCAGACGTCCGCATTCTAAAAATAGATTTTTTGAAATTAAGATATCCCAGACCCTATACTGGAAGACTCCCTCTCTGTCCCTCATGGTCTCTTGATTGCACATAATCCTCATTAGGTATTATTTATATATAAAAGAATACTAATAAGGGAAGGTCTCCGGCATATTGGTGTCGTATCATTGACGCATGTGTGAGGCGTTAATATTGCTGGCAATTTTGTTGCAGCGTGTGTCCACCCATGAAACTAATTGCTCGCAATTGACTAGCGCGCGCTAATACGACGTAATTTGTTGCTCGCAATGTTGCAGAAGTAGGACTCGATTCTACTTCTGCAACATTGCGCGCAACATGTTGCAGAGGTGGACACACGCTGCAACAATACATGTTGCAAGGAATGTTGCACGAAATGTTGCACCGTGTGTCCGAACCATTAGAAGCAACACGATACTGCTATGTTTGTGTAATTTTCCTTGCTGTTTATTACTAAAATCATCCGAAAATGTATTATTTTGGAAGATCATTTTTGAAACTGTTCAAAAAAACTCGCAGATCGGCTTGGCATAGTGTTTTTTTTTAAAACCCGATCGAAAACATTAATCACTCCTGCTCCTGGTTATTTATTTTCAGTGCAGGTGATGCGCATATATATACGTAGTAGTTTGTTTTCGTCGTTCAATGAATTAATAGTGTTGTATGTAAGTATTTTTAAAGAAAAAGTTGAAAAAAACTGCAAGTGGCCAGACTTTTTATTATAGAACCGTAAACACATGGAACTCTTTAGACCACTCACTCAAACCTTTCTAAATGCGCAGATGTTTTTAAAGCGCTCTCTCCGAAGTAAGCTCGTTAAAGATATAATTATTGGCATTCTTATTGGAATTATTATTGTAAGTAGTGTATTGTCCAAGTCTAAATTGTCAGTATTGTATAGAGGTGAATTGTTTTTGAAAAACCTCGTTGGGGCATTTTTGCCGTCGTTCGTACGACGTAATCCATCAAACATTTATATAAAAATAAATATAAATAAATAAGCTCTTCAATTTTTTTCAACTTTCGAAGTTTCTTAGCGATTTTTGAGTCATTAAAACTTACTTTTTCCACAGTCCTTTCCTTCGATTCACAGATTTAGATCGCTATAATTTCGTGATGTTGTGATCAGTGGCAAGCAGAAGACAAACCGTCTGAAATATTAAGGCAAATGTTGGTGAAATGCCCGGTATAGTCATCTTCACAATCTGTCAAATGATGGCCAAAAGCTGCCAAAGAGGAAACTGGGAGACTTCAAGTTCGCGTTGAGAAAAAATGTCGGAAAGACCAGAGTTCATAAAATAACAACGAAAATAATAATAGCGGAAGAAGACGCAATAAGAAAATGACCATGACTATGGAAAAAAAGACAATTAAACGACGAGTAATTGTATAAACCACTGTATCGGATATACACCTGTTTTCAAAAACGTTGTCCATTTCCAAAATACAAAATAGCAAAAAAGCAATTAATTAGAGAAACAAAAGAAATGCACTCAAGCTGAACTCTGGCTTATTGTTTCTCTAATTAATTCCTTTTTAGTATTGTATTTTGTAAATGGGCAACGTTTTTGAAAACAGGTGTATCCATTAACACAACCACCAGCCGATATATCTATGCCATCTTGTCAGTTATCTTGTCTTTATTCCAGTTTCTAATAGAACGTAATTATTAATTCTGCTTAAGTGTTAGACATTGCCTAAACTTACCTGTAAAACTATTGTATTCTGTACTAAATTTAAAATTTAAAAACAATAACAGTAGAAAAAAACGTAATTATGCACCTTTGGTGAAACATACAACACAAACATTATGCCAAAAGCGTAATGACGTTTGTAGAGGTACTCATACGGTTTCGAGTTCAATTTGGAAATAATTTGCACGAGTGGGTTTTTCAAAGAGTATCAAAATTGCACGAGTGCAATTAGCCATTACCTAAACGAGCAGGGGACTGGGACCAAGTCCGTAAAACTAATTCAATAAGAAACTAGCAAAAATGGGCATCATTTTCTGAGAGAGCAGATCAAACTTAGCTAGTCTGGAAAGTTTGGTGAACTTCGGCTTAATATTGACGATGCTAGAGGGCATCAAAGATGTCTATTTTCCCATACAAACTCTGTAAATTTTTGACGTTGTCCAGCCAAACCATATATACATTCACTGTAAAATTTTGGCTGGACAACACGATTTGAAAAGTTTATAATTCCGACAGAATTTGCTCAAATCACATCAAACTTTGCACAGATACTAATTTCAACATGCTGTTTCATGGCATGAACTTAATTTCGTAACTGCATTAATTCTAATAAACTCGTTCCCAGTCCTCTGCTCGTTTAGGTAATGGCTAATGGGGAGTTTGCAGGTGTTGCGTGACATTTTAAATTTTAATCCAACAAAAACAAAAATATAATATTTGAAAAGAGCACACCAAAATTAGCAAAAGTACAGAAATTTTGAAGTAATTTCGATGAATAGAGCGAAAGTTATGGTGGCTTTTTTCTTAAGAAACGTACGGTGGTGAGCAACTTCGGTCGCCCATAACTTTCGCTCTATTCATCGAAATTACTTCAAAATTTCTACTTTTGCTAATTTTGGTGTGCTCTTTTCAAAAATATTATATTTTTGTTTTTGTTGGATTAAAATTTAAAATGTCACGCAACACCTGCAAACTCCCCATTTGGGCTGTTTGAAAAACACACGAGTGCAAATTATTCCAAATTGAACGAGAAATCGTATGATTACCAATTAATAATATTCATATGAAAAGACATTAATTTGCACTGCAGTGCAAATTACTTTTCAACTACACTGCTCTTAGCCAATCAGAATCGAGCATATTTTTCATGAATATTAATAATAATTTTGTCGAATAATATCACTCAATCGGTATTCAAATAATGTCGGACATCGAATGCAGCCACTACTCTGGCCAAATTCTTCCAAATTAATAAGCCATGTCTAGTGTCATCTCTTCAGCAAACTAGTGCGACGCTTTGTATGCAGAGCTCTAATCATCATGATAAATTAAATAAGCTTCGACATAAAACTAAATTAGTCCTCAAGTTTTGCTTTTTTCTGTTGTTTGAATGAATAAATGAATAACACCGTTATTATTTCTCGTCACATTAATCCCTTCAGCATTTAACTAAATAAATACTGTTATTAATGAGAGCCCTGACAAGACGTTCTAACAGCGTTCACTCGGGCTTCTTTTAAAATAATGAACCTTGCAAATGTGAAACCTAAAAACGTATTTGTATCGTCATACAGAAGTAGTTTTAGCCTATCACTGCACAATTTACTGTAAGACAGAATTTCCACAGTCGAAAAATCCAGCTCAGAATGGGTATAAACGACAAGGTTAAGCCGGAGTGCTAGTAACATCGATGCTCGATCGATCCACAACTAAAAAAAAATCAAACTTCTTTTTACTTTAGCAAAAAAAGTACATTAGGAAACTATTTCAGAAAATAGTGCTAAAACCTTGGACAGATTTAACCGAACGAAATATAGACATCGCAACCGCGTAACTAAATTAAAACAGCTGGTGTTTGGTCACTCGTTGCGTGACCAAAGCTTTCCCCAAAGCTGAGCCTTCGCTATGTGTCAGCGGCAGAGAGCATGCGCTGTAGTTACTAAAAAACAGAGAACGATTCGTGAATACTTAAGGAAAAGAAAGAAAAACAAAGCCCATTTTATAACTCGGGCCTTCTACAGGAAGCCCGAGTAAATACACCTGTCTGTAACTGTCAATATAACTTTTACCGACACGGCGGCCATTTTGGATTCTATTGTTTTGGCTAAAACATTATGGGATGCTCAGGGTGCAAATGACCCAAAAACTCCCAAAGACTGTACATGTGGAGTCGCGTCAATATATTATTTTTCTATTTCACTCTAACCATAATGTTGTATGACTTACTATCTACATGTGTTGTGTATTGTTGTATAATTTTGTACAAATTCGTTGCTTTAAATTAGGTTTTCGCAGTTTTTCATGGCCAAATGGTTACTAGCTTGCACCCTGGGCATCCCATAATTCAATATGGCCGCCGTATCGGTAAAAAAGGTATATTGTTTATGAGTGTTATTCGATAAAGGAATGTGTGTGCATGACGACGACTACACAAACACACGATTGAGAAATAGACTACCTTCAATACAATAGCATTAATAATCGACGAATAAAGGCAATTCTGAATGCTTGCGAGTGCCGCTGATCAATTATTAATGGCATAACGTTTTTGTAATATTTTAAAGTTATTTTTGCGCGATATGAAGTCATCCTCACAATGGAATATATTTTAATAACTGCAAGAACTAACACGTGATAAACCTGCTTCATCCTATGTGAACATGACATATTCCTGAAGCATTTTCATTACCAAATACATATACACCTGTATCAATAATTAAACGTTAACTGTGATAATAATTACAATAACTTCATTATCAAGCAATTTGTTTGTTTTTAAGTCACGTGACCTTTCTTCCAGTATTAATATAGATATATATCACACGGAACCACGATACGGCAAACTATACACTTTACAGCCGATTTACATCGTGAAAACAGTACGTCTGGCAAGGGATTATTTCAAAGTGTGCCTAAGTTTCAGCATAAGTCATGCGTTCTCGCCAAGTCCAGTTTCAAGGCCATTTGAGATTTCTATTAACCATAACGACTGCTTTTCTCATTTGGTTTGGATATGTTGTACAAGTCTCTAGTGAAGCCCACTGCGTTGGCACCTGCTATTCTGGAAGGATTTTCCCAAAGCCTGAAGACATCGTCCATGGAGAACATCTCAAGGGATTCTCCTACAAGAACATCACCACTGATGATCCAATGAAGTGCTACTCATCGTGCGTCAACGACTGTCGTTGTAACGCGTGCCAGATGAAAGGTGCGAGATGTGAGTTACTCGATTGGGATATGACTTCGAAGGCCAAATATTTTAAACTCGAGTCAGGATACAAATACTTCTATCTGAATCAGCATTCCTATAAAGGGGTAAGATCTTAAAATTGGAAATAATGTTAAATCTTAAGACTTCGGTGCAAGTTCACAAACGTACAGTTGGGAAGGAAAAAAAAAATTGAAAGCAGTGTTACAAGTTGTCGACTTTATTTGAAACTTATGCATGTCATAGTTTTTCTGGCACAAAGCCGGCCGCCCCGGAAAATGCCCTATGTACCGCGAAGGGCATACTTGCCTCCCCGTAAGAAGTAGAACTCTATAATTATGCTTAAAGTGCCTATCACCCCTGTGAGATTGTTTCAAAAATCTATTCAATATATGCTGAATAGTTGGTGGGTTCAGTATTTTTGTGATTTGAACCTTGCGTTTATGAGTTATAGAGGTTTGAAATTTGATGACGTCTACTAAGACTTCATTTATTATACAAAAACGCCCTTGTGTTGATTATTGACATTTGAAAACTTACAGAATATTTTCAGTCTTTATAAATGATTTTATAACTTTTTTGCCCATTTCAAGAAATAAGTTCTTCTTGAAAAAGTCTAAATAAGTTATGGCAAAGACGTCATCAAATTTGCATATTGAGATTTCTCTCTAACTCATAAACGCAAGGTTCAAATCACAAAATACTGAACCCACCAACTATTCAGCTTATATTGAATATATTTTTAAAACAATCTCACAGGGGTGATAGGCACTTTTTAAACGCAACGATTGCAGTAATACTGCAACGATCTTTTTGAAGCGTTTTATATATTATACACCCCTGGCGACTTGTCTTGCTTTATGCCAACACCTGTGCATGCAATTGTGTGGAAATTTGCATGAAATGTATGGGTTAAAGGGGAACTGTAGACATAATATATTTTCGCAAGAAAGTTAGATATCTCTTGTACTAGCATTACTTGAGTATTATTTTTTGTAAATCTTTCTTAGATATCAACATAATTTACGTTCAATATGGAATATCATCCGCCATTTTGCCGTCGGCTCAAATATTTTTGTTTGTGACGTCGTTTATCGGGAAATATTAAAATCCGTTCACAACAATCCGTACAAGAAAATACAATGCACTTATAAATACTCGATATTGTGACTGCACTTTCCCTTGGGATAGGTGACGTCTATTATGGGGAATAATTACTGAAGTGAGCCACGATCAATTCAGCGGTAATCTATGTCTTTTTACAATTCAAACTCAAGTTTCTTCTCCATAAAAATAAAAACAATTGACAATTATTTCAGAAAATGAATGTATACAACATTCTCTTTGTTTTTATCGAAAGATACATTTAGGCTACAGTTCTCCTTTAAACAATGAACGCAAGTGGTTTATGGGATTAGTAGTGTCGAGTATTTAGATAGAACGTCACGAGAGGTGAAGACACTCTAAATTCCATAAACAACGAGTCTTCATTAATTGTTTAACCGCCTTAGAATATGGCATACCCACGAAGAATTTTATTCATTTAAATTATGCATAGTGAGTTAATTATGCATATTGAATTTTATTCATTTAAATTATGCAGTAAGTTAATTATGCATAGTGAATTTTATTCATTTAAATTATGCAGTGAGTTAATTATGCATACTGAATTTTATTCATTTAAATTATGCATAGTGAGTTAATTATGCATAGTGAATTTTATTCATTTCAATTATGCATAGTGAGTTAATTATGCATAGTGAATTTTATTCATTTAAATTATGCAGTGAGTTAATTATGCATAGTGAATTTTATTCATTTCAATTATGCAGGAGTTAATTATGCATAGTGAATTTTATTCATTTAAATTATGCATAGTGAGTTAATTATGCATAGTGAATTTTATTCATTTAAATTATGCAGCGAGTTAATTATGAATAGTGAATTTTATTCATTTAAATTATGCATAGTGAGTTAATTATGCATATTGAATTTTTATTCATTTAAATTATGCAGTAAGTTAATTATGCATAGTGAATTTTATTCATTTAAATTATGCAGTGAGTTAATTATGCATACTGAATTTTATTCATTTAAATTATGCATAGTGAGTTAATTATGCATAGTGAATTTTATTCATTTCAATTATGCATAGTGAGTTAATTATGCATAGTGAATTTTATTCATTTAAATTATGCAGTGAGTTAATTATGCATAGTGAATTTTATTCATTTCAATTATGCAGGAGTTAATTATGCATAGTGAATTTTATTCATTTAAATTATGCAGCGAGTTAATTATGAATAGTGAATTTTATTCATTTAAATTATGTATATTGAGTTAATTATGCATAGTGAATTTTATTCATTTTAATTATGCAGTAGGTTAATTATGCATAGTGAATTTTAATCATTTTAATTATGTAGTGAGTTAATTATGCATAGTGAATTTGATTCATTTTAATTATGCAGTGATTTAATTATGCATAGTGAATTTTATTCATTTCAATTATGCATAGTGAGTTAATTATGCATAGTGAATTTTATTCATTTAAATTATGCAGTAAGTTAATTATGCATAGTGAATTTTATTCATTTAAATTATGCAGTGAGTTAATTATGCATACTGAATTTTATTCATTTAAATTATGCATAGTGAGTTAATTATGCATAGTGAATTTTATTCATTTCAATTATGCATAGTGAGTTAATTATGCATAGTGAATTTTATTCATTTAAATTATGCAGTGAGTTAATTATGCATAGTGAATTTTATTCATTTCAATTATGCAGGAGTTAATTATGCATAGTGAATTTTATTCATTTAAATTATGCATAGTGAGTTAATTATGCATAGTGAATTTTATTCATTTAAATTATGCAGCGAGTTAATTATGAATAGTGAATTTTATTCATTTAAATTATGTATATTGAGTTAATTATGCATAGTGAATTTTATTCATTTTAATTATGCAGTAAGTTAATTATGCATAGTGAATTTTAATCATTTTAATTATGTAGTGAGTTAATTATGCATAGTGAATTTGATTCATTTTAATTATGCAGTGATTTAATTATGCATAGTGAATTTTATTCATTTCAATTATGCATAGTGAGATAATTATGCATAGTGAATTTTATTCATTTAAATTATGCAGTGAGTTAATTATGCATAGTGAATTTTATTCATTTTAATTAAGCAGTGAGTTAATTATGCATAGTGAATTTTATTCATTTAAATTATGCAGTGAGTTAATTATGCATAGTGGATGTTATTCATTTTAATTATGCATAGTGAGCTAATTATGCATAGTGAATTTTATTCATTTTAATTATGCAGTGAGTTAAGTAAGGGTTAGAGAATAACGCGAGTGCTTTATGGGATTTAGAGCTCCGAGAAGCAGATAGAAGGCCACGAGGCGCGTAGCGCCGAGTGGCCCTTCTATCAATGCGAGGCGCTCTAAATTCCATAAAGCACGAGTGTTTATTCTCTAACCGTTTTAGAATATAGTCATACTCACGAGAGTATTCTTTGGCTGCATGTCTGTTGCTTTCCCAAAGGAATACTGATTTCAAATGCACATACGCTTATGCAAAGCTGTTCAGTTGTGTGTGACTTCAGTGGAGTGAAGATGAATATCCGAAGCTTGAGGCTTTAAATACGAAGCTTGCAAAGCTAGAAATTGCCGATATTTGTTGTGGAAATGAAGACAGAAATCTCAAAGTTTCTTCAAAGCAGTTAGAACGGACGAAATTGAAAAACGAGAGAAATAATGCACACCAAAGAAAACTCAAGCACGATGTGGACATTTAATATATTGAAAGATTGGGCTACCTATATCGCAATAATCATACGGAGATCTACATCTACACTTCTTGCAGAACATGGAGAAACTCGTTTGTGATTTCATTTTGAAGAGTAAGTGACTCGCTACGTTTCTTTAGTGTTTAGTATAGTTATGATCTGTATTTCTGTATCAGTATTCATGTATTAAATCTAGCTGCTTAACGAATCCAAATAACTGTCGATTTATTGGATTATGATTATAATATTTGAGTAGTATTTGAAGATTAAACTAAGATTGTATTATAATATTTTTTGTATATAGTTTTTCTTAGTACACGTTATATATTAGAGTGCAAATATTATATCCGTGAAATAAGCGCTAACATTTAGTACTAATTAACATTTTACTAGTTTTACTACTGAGTAGACAACAATGATAAAGCATTTGGTGCTATTTATTAGTACTATTTAGTTAATTAGTTAACTATTTCATGGATATAATATTTGCACTCTAGTATTCTCTAAGTTAGTCATTAGTATTCCCTATATAGAGAATACTAATAAGGCTTTGTAACAAAAGAAAACAAAGAGCTTTATTAGTATTCTCTATATAGAGAATACTAATGAGTCCATTGTTAAAGCCCTATTAGTTACTTTATGAGATATAGAGCGCACAAATGCTGGGCGCTGATTGGTCGAGTGAGTATGACTATATTCTAATTATGCATAGTGAATTTTATTCATTTTAATTATGCAGTGAGTTAATTATGCATAGTGAATTTTATTCATTTAAATTATGCAGTGAGTTAATTATGCATAGTGAATGTTATTCATTTTAATTATGCATAGTGAGTTAATTATGCATAGTGAATTTTATTCATTTTAATTATGCATAGTGAATTTTATTCATTTTAATTATGCATAGTGAGAACTATGTAGTATTCCACTGGTGAGGCTTTTGCTTTTTATTATTTTTCAACCTCACTAGTGAAATATTATATAGTATTTACGCCACTTGCCTCCGTAAGAAACTATGGAAAATCGGACCATTAAAATACTTGGTGCTGATTCGCTGAGTGGGTGTGTCCATGTCAATTCTAAGTAGTGTCAGTCTGGCCCTGGTTGCACGAAAGGTGAATAGCGCTATCCATCGGATTAGTCTTATCCAACTGATAAAACTGATGCAGTTATCCAATAAATTTTATCCGTTGGATAGGACTTATCCGGTACGTGGATAGTGCTATTCATCTTTCGTGCAACTGGGGCCTGAAGTCGAATCTTTCGAGCTCTGTGACATTGATCTGCATACAAAAAATGAGAACCGGTGTAATTTTCCAGTTCTCACTTTCGGAAAAATCATTTACAAAATATTCACTCATTTCAGAAATCCCACATGGTTCAGCCAGGTGTGTGTTATAATGGCTGCTGTCGATCTCAGCCTTGTATGAACGGAGGGACATGCGTAGAGCACTGTGACAGTCCTCTGGAGAAATTCGTTTGCAATTGTCACAACCGTTACACTGGCAGAGTGTGTGAGAGGAACATCTCATCGTGCTCAGACTTGCTCAAGTACTCTTCTCCAAACTTTAGACCGCGGTCAAAAATCTACATTCTTACACGTAGTGACAACGGTCAAGCGATTCCGGTATTTTGTTCTCTAGTTGTACGAATATCACGGGCCTGGGCGTTGATTGAATCCTTTTCACTCAACAATAACGTGCACTACAAGACCAAGGCGTTATTTCAGGACTTTCCTAGGAACTCAAACGAACCCAACTGGAACGACTATCGCATGTCTCTAAGCATGATGCAGTACATTCGATCCAAGACGACCATGTTCAGAGCAACGTGCCACTACTCAAACAGAGTTAACGGCAGTATTTTACCAGACTTTCTCCGAGGTACTTTCAGACAGTTTGACGTTCTTCACCCAGAAAACCATTCTGGTACATGTTTTAAGTACAGTCGCCTCAATATTAGAGGAACAAACATCGTTAATGGACAGATAGGGATGTGGCAGGCTTCAAATGCGTACCATCTACATGTGGATAGCACAATAGCGCCGTGTGGATTTCCAACAATACCTGATTCTATACCCAGTGAAGATAACTTTGGATATTATAATGTAATCAATAACAAGTCGGTATGTCTGAGGACAGGAGATTCTACCACACAATGGTGGTTTGGACGAAATGAATGACCAGACAAAACATGATCTACCACACAAATTAATGGTGGTTTGGACGAAATGAATGACCAGACAAAACATGATCTACCATAACGGGGGTTTGGACGAAATGAATGACCAGACAAAACATGATCTACCACACAATGGTGGTTTGGACGAGATGAAAGACCAGACAAAACATGAGCTACCACACAATGGTGGTTTGGACGAAATGAATGACCAGACAACTCAGGCCACTTAGGGCCAGGAGTATAGCTGCTATTCACTTGAAATTGCCTTAATAGAGTTACATATAAGCAAATGAAACAATTTTATGCCATATGACATATTTCGTCGAACTTAGCATTTTGGTGGTATTTTGGTGGTATGGGACTTGTCACGTGACATGTTACGTCATAAATCACCTTTTTCAAAATGGGCCAATGGGGACAAAAGGAACTAAGGATGTTTTTGCAGTTTTAGTGTTGCCTTACTGTGTTCTTTAAAGATCAGCCTTAACAGCTGGGCTATCATTCGTGTTTTAGGAGATAATATGCAAAATAGGTCACGTGACTTCACATTTTAGCCTTTATCTCCTAAAACACGAATGATAGCCCAGCTGTTAAGGCTGATCTATAAAGAACACATTAAGGCAACACTAAAACTGCAAAAACATCCTTAGTTCCTTTTGTCCCCATTGGCCCATTTTGAAAAAGGTGATTTATGACGTAACATGTCACGTGACACATCCCATATCACAAAAATATCACCAAAATATTAAGTTCGACGAAATATGTCAGAAGGCATAACATCGTTCCATTTGCTTATATGTAACTCTGATTAAGGTCAATTTCAAGTGTACATCCGAATTTCATGTGTACGGCCGAAAACTCCTGGCCTTAAGTGGCCTGAGCAAACATGATCTACCACACAATGGTGGTTTGGACGAAATGAATGACCAGACAAAACATGATCTACCACACAATGGTGGTTTGGACGAAATGAATGACCAGACAAAACATGATCTACCATAACGGGGGTTTGGACGAAATGAATGACAGACAAAACATGATCTACCACACAATGGTGGTTTGGACGAGATGAAAGACCAGACAAAACATGAGCTACCACACAATGGTGGTTTGGACGAAATGAATGACCAGACAAAACATGATCTACCACACAATGGTGGTTTGGACGAAATGAATGACCAGACAAAACATGATCTACCACACAATGGTGGTTTGGACGAGATCAATGACCAGACAAAACATGATCTACCACACAATGATGGTTTGAACGAAATGAATGACCAGACAAAACATGATCTACCACACAATGGTGGTTTGGACGAGATCAATGACCAGACAAAACATGATCTACCACACAATGGTGGTTTGGACGAAATGAATGACCAGACAAAACATGATCTACCACACAATGGTGGTTTGGACGAAATGAATGACCAGACAAAACATGATCTACCACACAATGGTGGTTTGGACGAGACGAATGACCAGACAAAACATGATCTACCACACAATGGTGGTTTGGACGAAATGAATGACCAGACAAAACATGATCTACCACACAATGGTGGTTTGGACGAAATGAATGACCAGACAAAACATGATCTACCACACAATGGTGGTTTGGACGAAATGAATGACCAGACAAAACATGATCTACCACACAATGGTGGTTTGGACGAGACGAATGATCAGACAAAACATGATCTACCACACAATGGTGGTTTGGACGAAATGAATGACCAGACAAAACATGATCTACCACACAATGGTGGTTTGGACGAGATCAATGACCAGACAAAACATGATCTACCACACAATGGTGGTTTGGACGAAATGAATGACCAGACAAAACATGATCTACCACACAATGGTGGTTTGGACGAAATGAATGACCAGACAAAACATGATCTACCACACAATGGTGGTTTGGACGAAATGGATGACCAGACAAAACATGATCTATCACACAATGGGGGTTTGGACGAAATGAATGACCAGACAAAACATGATCTATCACACAATGGTGGTTTGGACGAAATGGATGACCAGACAAAACATGATCTATCACACAATGGTGGTTTGGACGAAATGGATGACCAGACAAAACATGATCTACCACACAATGGTGGTTTGGACGAGATGGATGACCAGACAAAACATGATCTACCACACAATGGTGGTTTGGACGAAATGGATGACCAGACAAAACGTGATCTATCACACAATGGTGGTTTGGACGAAATGAATGACCAGACAAAACATGATCTACCACACAATGGTGGTTTGGACGAGACGAATGATCAGACAAAACATGATCTACTACACAATGGTGGTTTGGACGAGATGAATGACCAGACAAAACATGACCTACCACACAATGGTGCCGGGTTTGGACGAAATGAATGACCAGACAAATCATGATCTACCACACAATGGTGGTTTGGACGAGACGAATGATCAGACAAAAAACATGATCTACCACACAATGGTGGTTTGGACGAGACGAATGACCAGACAAAACATGATCTACCACACAATGGTGGTTTGGACGAGATGAATGACCAGACAAAACATGATCTACCACACAATGGTGGTTTGGACGAAATGAATGACCAGACAAAACATGATCTACCACACAATGGTGGTTTGGACGAAATGAATGACCAGACAAAACATGATCTACCACACAATGGTGGTTTGGACGAAATGAATGACCAGACAAAACATGATCTACTACACAATGGTGGTTTGGACGAAATCTACGAATTCTGTAGTCAGCGGTTTTACATTTGAAAAAACGCGCGCTCTTCCAACCTGGGAAATTAATTGGCAATCTTCAATTTCGACGCTTTTGGACATTTTCAAAGAATTTCCAAGGTTTGGCGGAATTTCCAATGGATTTCCAAAACAATTCAAACGAATTTCCAAGGTTTGGAAAGTTAATAGTCCCCTACAGTGTAAATTCCGTTGCAAATTCAATTTCCAATTGTCCACTTCACAGTTCCCTGTGCCATCTTGAAAGGTATCCGAGCCTTTGCATCGAAGCGAGACCAACGCGGTGCCCTTGCAATGATAGAGACGTACCTTGGACAATTATTCACGTCTCTATCATTGCAAGGTCACCGTTGGTCTCGCTTCGAGACACAGCTACCTTTCAAGATGGCACAGAAGTGGACTATTGGAAATTGAACTTGCAACGGAATTTACACTGGCGAGTTTCCAACTTTTGGTTGGCAATATCAATAAAAGGTTACACCTTGCAAATTAAATTGAGATATTGGTCAACAGTCTGATCGGTAAGTACACGATAAACCGCGTATAAAATACGCACAATATATAGTCATTGCACCCTTATTTGGTAAAAACAATCCATATTTGGTTATTATATATTGTTAACATTTCAATTCTATACAGACGAACCTCCCGTAAGCGATCACCCAAAATGTCAAGCTTTGTGGTCGCTTACGGGAAGTGGTCGCTTAAGAGAGGTTCCAACTATAGTGATTTGACTTTTTAAAATTAAATTTGGAAACCTTTGGTATTTTGGAGAACTGGTCGCTTAGGAGAGGTGGTCGCTTAAGAGAGGTTCAACTATAGTGATTTGACTTTTAAAATTAAAATTGGAAACTTTTGGTATTTTGGAGAACTGGGCCCGGTTGTTCGAAAGCGGGTTAACCCTAACCCAGGGTTAAATATGGCTAACCAAGGGTAAAATCTTAAGAATTAACACTAGGTTAGCAAATTTAACCATGGGTTAGCGTTAACCTGCTTTCGAACAACCGGGCCCTGGTCGCTTAGGAGAGGTGGTCGCAACCAGAGGTTCAACTATATCCATTTTGCATGTCTTTTAATTTAATTTAATGTTATAGAGGACCTTCCTGAAAAACCACTTTTACAAAGTGACGGAGGCCTCCTCTCAAAATATTTATTATTATTATTATTTATATTCAATCATTAAACCACTCACATTATGCAAATACTTTCCAATGGCTGTTTTACTACACAGTGGGACCTCATTAATCCGACCACTATTGAATTAATTAAAACGGAGCGGTCGCAATAACGGAGACTGAATACACGAGAAAGTGGCCTCAATATTTGGGTGGCCGTATTAACGAGGTGGCCGTTAGGCGGGGTTCTGTTGCACCAATGAAAGCGTTCCTTTCTCAATGACATAAGATTATGAAAACCTCTGGGTTCGACTTATGTACAGTTCTAAAAAAACAGAGGCCTTAGTTCTGTTGCACCAATGAAAGCGTTCCTTTCTCAATGACATAAGATTATGAAAACCTCTGGGTTCGACTTATGTACAGTTCTAAAAAAAACAGAGGCGTTAGTTCTGTTGCACCAATAAAAACGTTCCTTTCTCAATGACATAAGATTATGAAAACCTCTGGGTTCGACTTATGTACAGTTCTAAAAAAACAGAGGCCTTAGTTCTGTTGCACCAATGAAAACGTTCCTTTCTCAATGACATAAGAAAACCTCTGGCATCGACCTCTGTCCACTGCTAGAATCAGTTCAGTTATAAAAATTCAGAGGGGTGATTTTTATTGATTGGACCAGTCGATTCGATTGAATCTGAATGCCTTTAGATTTCTTTCGGGTATTCTAAAATATCGAGAACTTTGGCACATTCAATCTCTACCAATGTCCTTGTCTTTAAAGACTTCGCATGCGTCCAATAGTTTAACGCCTCAGTTGAAAAAGACCCACTGTATCCAGTCTGTGAACTAGAATGTAGCTGTGCGGGATCTTGCAGAAATTCTTCGACCTTAACAAGTTTGTATCGACGACCTCGGCGCCATATTGGAGAGCTCTGCGCGAATTTCAGATTCATGCCAATCTTGGTACACAATCTGTCAGTTACTAACTGCAATTCTTTTAAGGTGAATTTGCGAGTCTTCAAGAGGTCATAGACGATGGCCCGTGGATCGCGAACTACGTGCACGACTCGAAATCCAAATGACCTCGACTTTAAAGCAGTTGCAAGAACTTCCAGATAAGATATAGAATTCAAATGATCAGTCTGGACTACTGTGATGTCACTTTGAAGGCATTTGCTTGTGAGCCAATCAGAAAACACTTGGGTGCAGGCATTGCCATATAAGGTATTGTCCGAATGGTTACCCTTAGCAACGCACGAAGGAGATCCCAGATTTTCAACGAGGGTTCTATTTCGCATCAGATACTTCAACAGTAGTTCGTCTTTGAAATTACACTTGAAAGTATTTTCAAGTATTTGTGTAGTAACGGGAAGTGCAAGCGTGGGATCGTGTTTTATGTTGTATGCCCTGCTCTGAAGAATATCCGGTAGGTAGAAAACCCTAGCTCCTCGACCAATGACCTCACCGACGACGTCCGACATTGCACCAGCCACTCCAAAGACGATAACATTTTCTCTTGGAGCGATCTCTCTGCGCCTTCTCGACAAGTAGTCACGGACCCAGGTCTATGCGTCGCTTCCTGTCCAAAATTTCGAAAATATTTTCCATACAAGTAAACGACTCAAGAAACTCCACATCCAGTGATGTGGGTTTGATGTTGTGGGATTTAACCTTTGTTAAAGTCTTGAGTACTTTTATACTCAAGAAAATCGCTAATAGAGTCGATGCGAGACAAGACAACTTTGTCATTCTAGCGGAACCAGCCTTGGGGTAGAAGTTGTTGACACTTTCACAAGTCACTGAGCTTCTTCCAGCCCAACAAACACTGCCACTACGATGAAGATGATAATGAAGACTTTATTTCAAGAGGGTAAACACAGCGACGACATACCCTTTTAATTTCCCAACACGAAACGCTTTTGCCGTTTTTTTCGGTGCGAGTTTCCAGCTACTTTATGGTTTCAGAACTTTGGTTCAAAAGGCAGCGCAGTTTGTTTTGTCAAACGCTGTTCACCACCTGTAATAAACGTGGAAATGATAGGGTCAGAAGTTACTACCAGTTGAGTTCGAATTTCTCGAGAAAAAGCATTTACCCGCCGGACTTTACATTAATTTCTATGCTTAGTTCACAGACACAGCGTTTTAGCATTCATGCACCTCATGTTCAAAGTAAGACGAAGTGGAATACCATCCCGAAATCCAATGACGGAAGACTTTGAACCGGGGTGGGCGGTTTCCAGCCGGCAGATATACTTACAGTACTGGTTGTTGTGCCTGTTGTTTATTTCAGGAAGATGTTCTTTGTGGTTCTTTGCGGTCTCGTTGTTTAATCATGGAGCAAGACGGACGAGAACACACACGTTATGAGAGTGTATTTTTAAAGATCCATCCATATACATAAAAACATCAAACGTCTGCTTTTGTCGTCTTTGAATTCGACCACCTGTAACTCTTGTCAAATATCAAAACGTTACGCTACAAGGCTTGTGGGACTTTAATTTGGTAAATATCAACAATCATCCACTGCGCATGCGTTCCACTCTAATGTTTTATCTAATGTTTTCTTAACTCTTTTTCAAGTGTAAGTCAACATATTATAGTATTCTATACATTATAACTTTCAATAGGTCATCGCTAGACCGATTATAATGTACCTGCTATGAATGTTTGATTAGACAATATTGTTCTTTAGTATCAGATCAGATTTTAAGCCGACGAAACTCGACTGGTTATTTTGGCATGCCACGAAACAGAACTAGTTGAACCAACTACCACTTTGACTCACAAGGTTGCTGGTGTAATGAAAGCTTAACTTCAGTCGCACCTCTATTAAGTGGCCAACCTCTATTCAGCGGCCAACCTCTATTAAGCGGCCAACCTTTATTAAGCGGCCAACCTCTATTCAGCGGCCAACCTCTATTCAGCGGCCAACCTCTATTAAGCGGCCAACCTTTATTAAGCGGCCAACCTCTATTAAGCGGCCAACTTCTATTCAGCGGCCAACCTCTATTCAGTGGCCAACCTCTATTCAGCGGCCAACCTCTATTAAGCGGCCAACCTCTATTAAGCGGCCAACCTCTATTAAGCGGCCAACCTCTATTAAGCGGCCAACCTCTATTAAGCGGCCAACCTCTATTAAGCGGCCAACCTCTATTAAGCGGCCAACCTCTATTAACCGGCCAACCTCTATTAAGCGGCCAACTTCTATTCAGCGGCCAACCTCTATTAAGCGGCCAACCTCTATTAAGCGGCCAACCTCTATTGAGCGGCCAACCTCTATTGAGCGGCCAACCTCTATTAAGCGGCAAACCTCTATTAAGCGGCCAACCTCTATTAAGCGGCCAACCTCTATTAAGCGGCCAACCTCTATTAAGCGGCCAACCTCTATTGAGCGGCCAACCTCTATTGAGCGGCCAACCTCTATTGAGCGGCCAACCTCTATTAAGCGGCAAACCTCTATTAAGCGGCCAACCTCTATTAAGTGGCCAACCTCTATTAAACGGCAAACCTCTATTAAGCGGTCAACCTCTATTAAGCGTCAAACCTCTATTAAGCGGCCACTTGCCAATTCCGAGGGTTGGAGGTTCCACTGTACTTTGTGCGGAGAACAGATGCGCAGTTTTCACCCAAAAAAACACCAACACAACAACTACAATATACTAACAATTCTTGTATTGATATAAGTCAGTTCGCAACGAGACCATCGGAAGTTCGCAATTTTTTACGGTTTACACGAATGCCAAATTGGTTAAACATTTGCAACAAGACGCTCTATAAGTGTTCACTTGGCGGGCTTCAGCAATGAGCCTTCGGATTCCTCAGCGGCACAGATCGCATGCGCCTTGGTACCCAGTTGGTGATTTGTGGCCATAAGAAGAAGAAAGCCCATTCTTGTAACCAGAGCTCCTCCGAAACCGAGGAGCTCTGGGTACGAGAATGAAGAAAGCCCATTTTTTTAACTCGGCGAGCCACAGGAAGCCCGCCGAGAAAATAATCATTCTGTTCGGCTGTGTTTCTGAAGTTATGTATTTTTTGCCGATTTCCAAGACGTTCCCGCCAAAAATAAGATGACAGAAAAAAAGGATGGCAGAAAAACGATCACTTAAATTTGATGAATTTTTTCGGATTGTATGTATTTAGATACATAGTCTTAGAAGACAATAACTACGGTTTATTTACAAAGAAGAAAATGTAGCATTTTCAAAGGATCGTTCTCTGTTCAACAAGTCCAGCGACACAGGAATCCCAATTTCCCTGAGGCGTTGCTTGGAGACGCTACCGCGCCTTAACATTAAAACGAGGCTGTAAGGATAGACATTGATGACATACAGTGTACTGCCCCATAGTGTGATCTTCTACGTCTCCATGCCAACCAGGATACAATAGCTTCTAAAAATGTAGGTGATTTATTTTCGCTTCTTGGACGGTCTCTCAAAGGCTTGTTTACTTCCACCAGCGTGTACTGAATGGAATTTAAGGGCGAGTGGGTTATCCTGTGCCCAGGCTGACTCGAACTGAAAGAAAAAAAGGGAAGGAAATGGATGAATGAATGAATTCCAATTTCAAACAAAGGTGAGCGCTCTCATACTCATTGGATGCATGTAACGATGGATGGATGGATGGATGGATGGAGGGAAGGTAGGATGGATGGATGGATGGATGGATGGATGGAGGGAAGGTAGGATGGATGAATGGAGGGAAGGTAGGATGGATGGATGGAGGGAAGGTAGGATGGATGGATAGATGGAGGGAAGGTAGGATGGATGGATGGAAGGTAGGATGGATTTGAGTGAGTTGATTATGGAGAGAAGGTAGGAGGGAGGGAGGGAGGGAAGGTAGGATGGATGGATGGAGGGAAGGTAGGATGGATGGATGGAAGGTAGGATGGATGGAGGGAAGGTTGGATGGATGGAAGGTAGGATGGATGGATGGATGGATGGATGGAGGGAAGATAGGATGGATGGAGGGAAGGTAGGATGGATGGATGGATGGAGGGAAGGTAGGATGGATGGATGGAAGGTAGGATGGATGGATAGATGGAGGGAAGGTAGGATGGATGGATGGAGGGAAGGTTGGATGGATGGAGGGAAGGTAGGATGGATGGATGGATGGAGGGAAGGTTGGATGGAGGGAGGGAAGGTAGGATGGATGGAAGGTAGGATGGATGGAGGGAAGGTAGGATGGATGGATGGATGGAGGGAAGGTAGGATGGATGGATGGAGGGAAGGTAGGATGGATGGAGGGAGAGAAGGTAGGATGGATGGATGGAGGGAAGGTAGGATGGATGGATGGAGGGAAGGTTGGATGGATGGAAGGTAGGATGGATGGATGGAGGGAAGGTAGGATGGATGGATGGATGGATGGATGGAGGGAGGGAAGGTAGGATGGATGGATGGAAGGTAGGATGGATGGATAGATGGAGGGAAGGTAGGATGGATGGATGGAGGGAATGTTGGATGGATGGATGGAGGGAAGGTAGGATGGATGGATGGAGGGAAGGTAGGATGGATGGATGGAGGGAAGGTAGGATGGATGGAGGGAAGGTAGGATGGATGGATGATGGAGGGAAGGTAGGATGGATGGATGATGGAGGGAAGGTAGGATGGATGGTAGGATGGATGGATGAAAAGGAGACAATAAGAGATATTAGAGAGAAGGGAGATCTCACTTGTTGGATACATGTATTGATGGATGGATGGAAAGGAGAGAATTGGAGAGAAGGGACAGCAAGGGCACTCCCACCCTTTTCACTTATTATTATTAGTAGTAGTATTATCAGTATTATTATTATTATTCCCTTCCCTTCCCTTTCCACCTCCTGCTCGGCCAACCTCGCAGCTTTAGGCAAAGGGAGTACAATGTAACTCACTTGTGTAGTATCTTGGTCCACGAGATGAGTATATTTTGTTCTACCTGAACGACCAAAGTTTTTGACCTGTAAACAACGAATGAGAAGCAAAACGTATGTGAGTACTTTGTCTGTCTGTCTGTCTGAAAAGTACCTTGATAAACATCAGAGTTAGTTGTTGTTGTTGATGATGACAACAATGATGATGATGACTACATTAGTTGTTGATGATGATGATGACAATGATGATGACTACATTACTGAGTTGTTGTTGATGATGACAATGATGACAGTAGTTGTTGTTGATGACAATGATGATGATGATGACAGTAGTTGTTGATGATGATGACAATGATGATGATGACATTAGTTGTTGATGATGATGATGACAACGATGACAGTAGTTGTTGTTGATGACAACAATGATGATGACTTCATTAGTTGTTGATGATAACGATGATGATGATGACAGTAGTTGTTGTTGATGACAACGATGATGATGACAGTAGTTGTTGTTGATGATGATGACAACAATGATGATGATGACTTCATTAGTTGTTGATGATGATAATGATAATGACAGTAGTTGTTGATGATGATGATGACAACAATGATGATGACAGTAGTTGTTGTTGGTGATGATAGTCATTATATGATATGATAATGCTTTTACAGTGATGGAATTACATGTACGGTTCTGAGCTCAAAGTACAGCATACATGTACCTGCATAACTTTAGGTAATATTGTTTTGTCGAAATGATCTTCAAGGGTGGGAGATGCAAAGTCACGTTTGTAGACGCGGTCTTCTTCGTCCTGTTCACATAAAAAGATGGTATTAATTTATTAAATTAGCACTACCTTTCTTAAATCCTGGTAAGCTTGCGTCACAAATAGCCCACGTTCGATGTACTACAGTGTATGCTTTTCAAGTCTGGCTCTCCACTGTCTGTCTGTCTGAAAAATGCCTCGATAAACAGACAGACGGACAGTCACAAGAGGAGATACCTGCATCCCCACTACAGTACAAAAGGACCTCCCTGAAAACCACGCTATTGTGATGGGTGCTTCCTCCCTAAAGATTATAATTATAATTTAAACACAGACAATTTTCTCTAAACAGATACCCAACTCTCTCCTATAGCCTAACCCCTCTTGTTATAATTCATGGAGAGGAGAGATCACAAGACCTTATCCCATCCCTATTACATCCATATAATATGAATTTCTTACCAGGAAAAACACACCACGATGGTAATACTTTTGTAAGAATTTGTATTTTCCTTTCGATGCTTTGTTTGTAAATTCTTTTGGACGATTTTTTAATTCCAGTCGTCGTTCCTCTTCGGTCATCGATCGGAGGCGTTCGGTTTCTTGTCGTTCCTTTTCCATCCTGAAAAAAATGTTTTTTTTTCTATTAGTACAAACGGATGGCAGACTCAACGCTGGAAATATTTATTGATTAGTGCCAATTTTGAGGAGTATTGTTGGTAGGAAACAACAGTCATTATAACGATGACAGTTACATGTATATTGATTGCAGTGATGTTGATGATGGTGATGATAGAGATGATGAATGATGGTGAATATGATGACAATGTTGATGATGAATGTGATAAATGATGAAATGATAATATTCATGATGACAATGAATGTGGTGGAGGATGATAATGATAATGATGAAGACATGATGGCATTCATTATGATGATGATATCGTTGAAGGTACATTTGTATCTACTTAGTCGTTTTCGTATGAGTGGGAACCCTGTGGTACCTTTCAGAACCAATCGAAAAGCGTGCAGATTTTTTATATTTTTTTATATTTTTTTATTTATTATAAAAAGCGTGCAGATGCATCTCATCCAATCAAACTCTTTCAATACGACACGGTACCGTATCTTTCCCACTCATACGAAAACGACTCTATTATTCCAGTAATGTGCAAACACTTACTGGTCTCTCTCTTCGCGATCTCGTTTAATTCGTTTAAGTTCACGGACTTTCCATGTTTCATACTAGAAACATAAACAACACAGATAACTAATACAATTGCTCTTTATTGATGGCAGTAAGTTACGTCGGGCTCTTTCTTCTAAACCGAACAACCAGTGCTACTAAACCCTGAGTTTCACTACAATGCCAGCATGCGCGCGAGCTTAAAAAACTTGTGTCGTGTGAAAACGAGCCGACGCAAGCATAAGCGCAAGAAAATGATACATTTCGCTCTGTTTTCACAGTGACATAAGGTCTCTTGTGCTTGCGCTTATGTCAGGCTCGTTTTCACAGCGACATAAGGTCTCTTGTGCTTGCGCTTATGTCAGGCTCGTTTTCACAGTGACATAAGGTCTCTTGTGCTTGCGCTTATGTCAGGCTCGTTTTCACAGTGACATAAGGTCTCTTGTGCTTGCGCTTATGTCAGGCTCGATTTCAGTGACATAAGGTCTCTTGTGTTTGCGCTTATGTCAGGCTCGTTTTCACAGTGATATAAGGTCTTTTGTGCTTGCGCTTATGTCAGGCTCGTTTTCACAGTGATATAAGGTCTTTTGTGCTTGCGCTTACATGTATGTCAGACCCATTTTCACAGTGACATAAGGTCTCTTGTGCTTGTGCCGCTGGTGAAATAAATCAATGTACCACTTACAGCTTCTTCGTCGTTTTCTGTATCAGACACTATAACCTCTTCTTCTTTCTCGACTGGGAAATGAAAAATGGAGAAAAGGGAATGAGAAATAAAGTATTGAAGTGGTGATGGTGACTATGCTACATAATGATTGCACTTGATGATGGTAACTGACAATCAGTATGAACGTGTATACAGCAATTTCAAAAAACGTTGAAAACTGAATACTGCATACTGAATAGTGCATTCCAAGACCAAAGGGCATTGTGGGCCTAGTTATTTTGAAATAAAAAGTAAATATACAGCGATTTGTTCGCAATATGGAGCTGGTATCTTGTTTCTGATGGAATGCACTAAAAATAAAATAAATTAGTATTATTTATATTACTTTAGACAATATTACACGAGTCCCAAAATGCATTTCGGTCTTGGAATACACTATATTCAGTATCAACGTTTTTTGAAATCGCTGTAATAATAATACTAGTAATGCGGTGATGATACATATACATGTAGTCCCCCCGATTAGTGTACCACTTGTGGTATGCTAGAAGTCTGACACGTTAATAAAGTTTATGTAAATGTAGTGACGTTGACAATGATGGCAATGAGCTTGTGTCACCTGTCACGTGACTTTTTAAATTTTCACTGAAGACAAACGAAAATACCATAACTGGAAAGAGCATACTAAAGTTAGTAAAAGTGGAAAGTGTGAAGGGAAGTAAGTAAATAGGGCAAGAGTTACAGGCATTCAAACTTTGCCTTTTTTGTATGGAAATGTATGTTGGAAGGCAACGCTTGCCCTCCAAGCGAAAAACCCATACAAATCCTTGTCAAAGCGGGAAACTTTGAAAGCCTTTAACTTTTGTCTTATTTGCTTGATTCTTTTAAAATTTTCAACTTTTACTAATTTTAGTATGCTCTTTCAAGTTATGATATTTTTCGTCTGCCTTCGGTGAAAATTTAAAAAGTCACGTGACAGGTGACACAAGCCCATTCGGGCCTTGCACTAAAGGCCAATTTACATGGTACAACTTTTGCCTACAACCATCGCATACAACTAGCTTACAACATGTCTTAGGAGTCGTAAGTAAGTGGTAGGGTTGATTTAGACGACACAACTTTTGCCTACAATCATCGCCATACAACTAGCTTACAGCATGACATAGGAGTCGTAAGTAAGTGGTAGGGTTGATTTAGACGACACAACTTTTGCCTACAACCATCGCATACAACTAGCTTACAACATGTCTTAGGAGTCGTAAGTAAGTGGTAGGGTTGATTTACATGGTACAACTTTTGCCTACAACCATCGCATACAACTAGCTTACAAACATGTCTTAGGAGTCGTAAGTAAGTGGTAGGGTTGATTTACATGGTAAAACTTTTGCCTACAACCATCGCATACAACTAGCTTACAACATGTCTTAGGAGTCGTAAGTAAGTGGTAGGGTTGATTTACATGGTACAACTTTTGCCTACAACCATCGCATACAACTAGCTTACAACATGTCTTTTTAGGAGACGTAAGTAAGTGGTAGGGTTGATTTACATGGTACAACTTTTGCCTACAACCATCGCATACAACTAGCTTACAACATGTCCTAGGAGTCGTAAGTGGTAGGGTTGATTTACACGATACAACTTTTGCCTACAATCATCGCCATACAACTAGCTTACAGCATGACATAGGAGTAGTAAGTAAGTGGTAGGGTTGATTTAGACGACACAACTTTTGCCTACAACCATCGCATACAACTAGTTTACAACATGTCTTAGGAGTCGTAAGTAAGTGGTAGGGTTGATTTACATGGTACAACTTTTGCCTACAACCATCGCATACAACTAGCTTACAACATGTCTTAGGAGTCGTAAGTAAGTGGTAGGGTTCACTTTAGACGACACAACTCGTGTTGTAAACATGGTGAGCAATTAGTTGTATGTGATGGTTGTAAGCAAAAGTTGTACCGTGTAAATCTTAGTTGACAATGATGCTAGTGTAGTGCTGATGATGATGATGATGACAATTCTCACCACCAAGTTCCTCCTGTCGTTCTTTTCTGATCAGTTCTTCTACAATTCTTCTAGAAGTCTTTTTTCTGTCTTCCATTAACTTCTTTTTCTGTTCTTCTTTTTGTTCTTCATCTATTTCCATTCTTTCCCTTTCTTGGACGGTAACTCGATCGCTCCTATGGACAATACATTAATTGTCAGATTTTGAATGTGATTGATGAATACAGTGGTGTATAAGTATACGTGCAGTAATCATCACACCAGGGACATTAGAGTCATTTTTGTATGAGTGGGAAACCTACGGCACGGAGTTACGGTCACGGTACGGAATCGAAGATATTGTATTCAACCAATCACAGCACGCAAAAACCAGAATGCTTAGTCACGGCACGGTCACGGCATCGCACGAACCATACCATAACTACTTCCCACTCATACAAAAAATGACTCTAACATGTACAATGTGCATTGTACGTTAATTTACCTTCTAACAAAAACTGGTTTTAATCTTGGTCCTGTTAGCTCCTCTTCTGAATCGGTGTACTCTTCATATTCTGATGACTGAGTAAGTAGAAGGCATGTCAATCAAGTACATGTCAATCAGACAAGTAAATGTACTGACATGTAACACCTTCGCGTGGCTCGGATGACTATGTTACATGTAAATGGCGGTCCAGTCTCTCCACACTCCATTACATTGCAACGGAGGGACATAAAAGAACCCACACCACTGTTCGACTAAGAGTAGGGCACGAAGTGCCCAGTGGCCTAACCTACTGACTTGAGTACATTGTACCTTGTCAAAGCGCATTTGATTATATACATGTATAGATATTTGCGCTATGTAAGTGCTAAACATTATTATCATTACATTACATGTACAGCGATTTGCAAAAATTCTGTAAAATCCCAATATATCGATATATCAATATATATACATAGAATGAAGAACAGTAATTATTAGATGCCATGCCTGGTGATATATGAATTGAGGGTATTTAACTTCGTCAGGCAAAGGAAATAGACGACAAACACATATTCAGTGTTTTGAAAAATATTTAAACTGAAAATCACTATCTAAATATCGTACAATTGAATTCTGAAATACCCAATATATACATGTATATAGTAATTTGCATAATCCTAATTCTTTGATTTTAGCTATTATTAAACCTGAATCTAAACCCAAGTAACCTTTGTAGTATGTATGTGAAAAAAACAATAATAAACATCAATTATACATTATTCATCAATTTTATGATGGAAATTACCCACAATGCACCTGATATATTTGATTTTTACAGAATTTTTGCAAATCGCTGTATGTAGCCCTGCTATTGAAGTTTCAATACATTTGTCATATACATGTAAAACTTACATCTTCTTCCTCTTCTGCTGCAGATTTTGCTTCTTCTTCGAGATCAAGTAAATCCTGAATGAATACAATGAACATAATGAAAGGATAAGTATGAATGGATCAATGAATGGATCAATGAATGGATGGATGAATGGATGGATGAATGGATGAATAAATAAATGGATGAATAAATAAATGAATGGATGGATGAATGGATGAATGAATGGATGGATGAATGGATCAATGAATGGATGGATGAATGGATGGATGAATGAATGGATCAATGAATAAATGAATGGATGGATGAATGGATGGATGAATGGATGGATGAATGGATCAAATGATGGATGAATAAATGGAATGGATGAATGGATGGATGAATGGATGGATGAATGGATCAATGAATGGATGGATCAATAAATGAATGAATGAATAATGAAATAAATAAATGGATAAATAAATGAATGGATGGATGAACAAATGGATGAATGAATAAATGGAATGAATAAATGAATGGATGAATGAATAAATGATGAATGGATGGATGAATAAATAAATGGATACATAAATGAATGGATGGATGAATGAATGAATAAATAAATGGATAAATAAATGAATGGATGAATAAATGGATGAATGAATAAATGGATGAATGAATGGATAGATGGATGAATAAATGAATGGATGAATAAATAAATGGATGAATAAATGAATGGATGGATGGATGAATAAATGGAATGAATAAATGGATGAATGAATGAATGAATGGATGAATAAATGGATGAATGGTTGGCTTCTAAATGGGTTAATGACAGACTGACTACAATTAGGAAATAAAAACATAGTAATTAATGCACATTTTATTTTTTTATATTTTTTTATATTTATATTTTCAAGATTCGCCCATAAGGCAGGTGTTGTACAATAGGGTCACACAAAGTCCCCTTTAAAATGCACATGTACATGTATGTACACTGTATGGCTGCAACATACTGCAGTACATGTAGCATAGATACAGCATTGTCCTTACGTGTTCTGTGTCTTCTTGATGTCTTGCTTTTTGTCTGAGCATTTGGCGGCGTCTCTCAATGGCCTAAAATAGAAACAAAATAAGTAAAGTTTGATCATTATTACACATAAATAAGACTTTCAGATAATATTATATACCTACCTCTTCATCCAGATCCTCCTCTTCGTCACTAGAAATGAAAACAATGATATGAGGTCGACCTTGATCAGCACAAATATTGATACAGTCATTTATAGCTATTTAAAAAAATGTACATAGTGTACGCATACTACATTTATACTATACCTGCTTTCTTCATCCATGGGAATAACTCTTCGTCTTGATTCAGCTTCGTGCTGTGTAATTGATAATATACATTGTACATGGGTTAGTACCAAAGACTGAGTTCCTGAAAGATGGTTTAGCGCTAATCCAGGTCGATTAGTAACTACATGTATTAAGAAAGTCATTTTAACCCTGGATTCATGGATGAATAGTGATCAAAAATCAAATTCTCTTTTTCAAATTCAACAAGATCCTACCCTGGAGAATTTAGATTTTGATCAGAGTAACCCTAATGACTGAAGGGGTTCTATGCAAGAACAGTGTAAGTGACTTGTGATCAAAATCCAAATTTCCTTTGCGAAATACAAAGATCCTACAGGAGAATTTAATTTTTATTAGATTTTGATCAGAGTAACCCGTAGTAAAATAAAGGGGTCCATGCAAAGAACAGTGTAAGTGACTTGTGGATGAAAGTGATCAAATATCAAATTCTCTTTTGGAATACAAAGATCCTACAGGAGAATTTAGATTTTGATCAGAGTAACCCTAACTGAAGGGGTCCATGCAAGAACAGTGTAAGTGACTTGTGATCAAAATACAAATTCTCCTTTGGAATACAAAGATCCTACAGGAGAATTTAGATTTTGATCAGAGTAACCCTAACTGAAGGGGTCCATGCAAGAACAGTGTAAGTGACTTGTGATCAAAATACAAATTCTCCTTTGGAATTCAAAGATCCTACAGGAGAATTTAGATTTTGATCAGAGTAACCCTAACTGAAGGGGTCCATGCAAGAACAGTGTAAGTGACTTGTGATTGAAATCCAAAGTCTCCCTTGGAATTCAAAGATCCTACAGGAGAATTTAGATTTTAATCAGAGATCACTGCATGCTTACCTCATCTCCAGACATATCATCAACATCTCCTGTAGCTATGACTTCTGGTTCATGCAAGCGATGTCTGTGACTCTCCTCCCTAATAGTAAGTATTAGTAAGTAAGTAAGTGTAAAAAAAAAGTAAGTAAGTACTGTACACGTACAATGTACATGTTGTACAGTGGATCCCCACCTTATGGCCCGCACATTAAAATGGCCACCTCATTATTACGGCCACTTAATTTTGTCTCGAACAATGGCACAGTCATATACATGTATTTTCTTGCTGCTACTGTATTACGACCACCGTTTTAAAATATGACCATATTTTCTTGGCCAGTTCCACTTTATAAATGTATACTGTATGTGTATTTATAATTTCTACATGTAAACAAGGGTGAATATTTACATACCCTCCATCTTTGGCTCTTTCCTGCAGTCGCTGTAACCTTCTGTCTGTCTTTTCAGCTTGTTCAAATGCCTATAAACAAGAATACTTATTGTCTGTAAGAGTGGGATGTAGGGGCTCACGGTATTGCGGTATCCGTCGATTATTTTTGCAGTATTATGGTATTTTGAGGTGCAGTATTGCGGTATCATCCTGGTCTGCTGTATTTGGCGATTTTGGGCTACAGCATTTGGTGAAATTCAAATTTCTTTGTAGTATTTCGGTATTCTGGTAGTTTCCAAAACATTACTACTGTAATTATTATTACTGTAGTTTCAAATTTCGATTTTAGATTTGGTATTGCAGTATGTTTTATTAATTTTTGATGCGGTGTATTGCGGTATCAGCTACCCCCCTACATCCCCCTACTGTAAGCATGAATACAAACATGCAATATTGCTTGTGAACAATATGTACATGGGTTTCCAAGTGCTATGTATTCACCTCTTCAAGGATTTGGTCTTCATCTTGTATACCTCTAACTTGATCACCAAATACTTCCAACTCATCATCTTCTTCATCACTAGGGTATCTTGCATACTCAGGTCTACAGAAAGAAAGGAACAACTATAGAATACCCGGCCACCATATCAAACTCTTATAAAGGCATTCGTTGAAAACGACACAAATGAAGTGGATGGGTATTCTATGTACATGTAGTATATACAGTGGAACCCGGCCTTACGGACACCCGGTTAATACGGACACCCAGTTATTACGGGCATGTTGTTCTGTCCTGGCCGAATCGAAACTCATACAAATGCCTATAAAATATACCTGGTTAATACGGACACCCGGTTAATACGGACACTGCGTCTCGTCCCGATGGTGTCCGTATTAACCGGGTTACACTGTACTTTAATAGTTCATTACATGTATATATAACTGTAACTAACCTGCAGCTGTGAGGCTGAATAAATAGTTGCATTATTTACAATAATAATATATAAAAAACTAAAATACTACTACAATTTATAGATAAAATATGAATACCTAGTAATAATAATAAAAAGCTCTAAATAAACACAAAATTCGTGTTGTCTACCTTTTACCAGCAACATATCTTGTAACTTTGACCTTTTCCATAGTAATTTCACCTGGGACAAACATAATCAAACATAAATCCAACTACAACAGAAAACTTTGAACTTTGAGAACGGAACGATTTATATAACTTTTGAGGCATTTTATATCAAACGAAAGCAAGACCCCAGCTTATCGATTCAGCAAATTATATGCTGTAAGTGTGCGTCTTACAGTGTAGTCTGTAGAGCAAGAAGAAGACGAGAAGTAGAAGAGAACAACGTTGAATAGTGTGTCATTATAAAGTCCACTGTACCTTTCTCATTTCGCACTGGAACAGCGCCAGCGGCGCAGTTAAGCGGGATTCTTGAATTCAACACCTTTGAAGACATGATGGCTATGGTTTCTGGCTTAAATTATCAACTTATTTGCATGGAATTCACTCGTCTTTCTGAACACAACGTTTGTCTTTTCCAAGATGGCGTCGTTCCTTCCTACGCGGTCAATAGACTGGCACTAATGGGCCTACCGCTGATACATTAACATGAGCCAGCGATACCACAGGGAAACCGTAAAACGTAAAATATATATTTTGAAACACGTGAATAAATAATGCCCTCTAGGGAAATTTGAGATTACAGTCCAACCTCTATTAAGCGGCCACCCTCGGGACTTTAATGACTGGCCGCTTAATAAAGGTTGGCCGCTTAATAGAGGTAGCAAATGCAGAGTTTGTATGGGAGAAACTAAAATAATAATAATAACTCAATTCGGGACTTTGAAAACTGGCCGCTTAATAGAGGGTGGCCGCTTAATAGAGGTCGGACTGTACAAGAACTATATATGGTCTCAATAAACAACACGGTGTAGGGAAGTAGTTTAGGGACCGACTATTCGCTCTCTCGCTGGTAATTTGGATCGCGGTCGGTTTTGTCCGAAAAAAACTGGAAAACGCCCGAATCTTCGTCCTTCAAATTCCATTCTGCGTGACAAATTTACGTCTCGCTTTCCAGCTGTTTTCAAGAATTTCACTTTGGTTGTGAGTTTGAATCATTTGAAAGCGATATTTTTATTCATTAATTTGCTTCAGCTCATAAATATTAAAAGAGCAATACTGTTTATGAAGCTGAGAAATATATTGTATTTATTTTAAGTTATTTTCAATTGAAATATCAATTCCAATATATATGAAATAAATAAATAAATAAATAAATAAATAAGGGCTAAATGCAACGGCTATAAACCCACTATACCAACGAACACAAACTGAAACCGAACCTGCTACATGTGAACTGGCACCGCAGCTGACCATCCATTCACGTTATGGGGAAAACTTTTGTGAATTAAACTTGTAGATGTAGAGAACGTAACAAGCTAATGCAAAGCAAGAAAACCGCTGTGAGCGATGCGCGAGGTATAGAGTAAATAGATGGAAAGAAATCGAAAATGGTGCGCGAGGAACTACTACACAGATAGAAAATGAAATCATTGTAACGTAATTATTTTTTCATTATTAGACTGATTTTTTACGCATTTAGCCCTTAGTGATAATCATTAAAATAGTTTTAGAATTTATAGCGGAAGAGCCCTTAAATTGGAAATAAAGTTTATTGTATCGGTATTGTATTATACTGAAACTTGGTCAGTTGAAGATACAGGCCTGTTTACCATAATCAGTTCAGGAGATTTAAATTTCAGTATTACTTTTCACTTTCTCGATCGTGGCAGGCTTCAGCCCAAACTCTATAGTCAAAACCGAATCAACCATTCTTTCGGTTTGCTACATCAGTCAATCGAAGGTAAATAACTTCGCTTTCGAATGAGCTTTAGCTAGCTGCGTTCGTTTGGTTTGTTGCCGCGCATCTTACTGACTTTCACTCCGGTTCGCCCTTGCAACCGTGTGGTGCCGGCTTGGCGGCGTCCGCTCGGTTCTTCTTTTTCTTTGTCATCGTCTCCTTCTTCCTTTTCGTTTTCTCAGTTCTCCTTCTTTTTCTTGTTCTCGTTGTTCTGCTTGTTCTTGTTCTTCTTGTTCTTCTTGTTCTTCTTGTTCTTGTTCTTGTTCTTCTTCTTCTTCTTCTCGTCGTCGTTCTTCTTCTTCTTCTTCTTCTTCTTCTTCTTCTTCTTCTTCTTCTTCTTCTTCTTCTTCGGCGTCTTCGTCTTCGTCTTCGTCTTCTTGTTCTTCTTATTCTTCTTGTTCTTCTTCTTCTTCTTCTTCTTCTTCTTCTTCTTCTTCTTCTTCGGCGTCTTCGTCTTCGTCTTCGTCTTCTTGTTCTTCTTCTTCTTCTTGTTCTTCTTGTTCTTCTTGTTCTTGTTCTTCCTCATTTCTTCTTCTTCATACCACTGAGATCAGTTCAAGTATGACATCAATGATCACCGAAATATCGTAGCTCATCGTTGTGCTCAGGACTTCAGCATACCGCAAGAAATTGAAAGCGAAGTAAGTTTTTACATATCGACTATAACTGAGAATCTGACCGATTTGTACTATAGTAATACATATCAAATATATACAACAACTTTATTGAACTAGAAAATAGCACATCAGCATATGCTATAGTAATGTACCACTCTTGAATTTTTGTATACTATAGTAATGTACCACTCTTGAATTTTTGTTTGGAGTAATTCACCCACGAGCTAGCTATATAGACCTTCAGTACGCAATCGATACACTAATTCGGATAAATTTTAATTGATTAAAAATAATATACGACGAAGCTATGTCGAAACTGAAAGGAAAGCATTTAATTTCATCCAACGACTTCATTCTAAACAGAATATATCAGTGAGCACAGATGTAAATACGATAATCCTGATACAGGTAACACTACTAATGATCGGTCCCTTGTCGAGTTCTTTCGGCCCTTGTCGTTGAGTTTTTCTTAGTTGGGCTTTATTACCAGTATACGTAGCATAATGGTTGCAAAAAGCTAATGTGCACCAGCTCTTCTTATACGAAAGTGAAAACGATGCCGTCGTGCGTGTAAAATAGATGTAACTATTATTTTACAACTTGAGAGTTGTTTAGATACCACTCGGTACGCCTTGACAAAAGACGCATTTGCTCAGCTTTGAGGCCCTGAAAGTTTGCAAGTTTCATGCGCATGCGCACGCGCATCAGTTTATCGTGTTATACCCTCTTTTGCAACTTGATTTTTATTTTTGCAAGTTGCACGAGAAGTTGATTTGGTTTCTACATCTGCAACAAATTTCTACAAGTTGCACGAAAAAATTTACGTGTGACATCAGTTTGTGCAACTTGTGTGGCTACAATTAGAGCGCGCGCTATCCAATCAGGAGCGAGGAAAATATAAACATCGTACCGACCTGGTTTTTTTTTTGCGAAGCTGATTGCAACAAAAAAATTGATGTGAAACATGACGGTTACAAATTGCAACATTATTTTTGCGAGGCAAGTTGCACGGAAAAGTGCACGTGAAACAGGACCTTTGGCCTCAATAGTCAGTGTAAATAATTGCAAGCTGCAGATCTCAGGACAAGACTACGCTAATTCCAATTAGTTTCGGTCATTGACTTGCACTTGTTTTTGTCCTTCTTATCAATTGTCCTTTTCTTATGTTTCTTCCTAGGTTATGCGCGCAATGAAAGAAAACTACAGAGATCCGGCGCGCATTGGGCCGAGACAGCGACTGATCATGAGCTTGACTGCATGAGACTTGACTCAAGAGAGGAGAATATGTTTTCAAGTTTAAGACGCCTCAGGTCAACATTGCACAATCTCGTCCGGCATTCCTGTGACTTCGATTCCATGGCTCCATAACTCTCTGCAGTTTAATTGGTGCTTGGTCAGCTCTAGCTTGAGAAAAGGATGAGTTTTTATATTTGTACTATCGCATGGGACGGCAGGATATTGGGGATAAGAATGAAAGCTGTGCGACCAATCAAGGACGACTCAATTGTACGAGCTATCGGCCAACACCCATCACCAGCCATCACCGCACCGGTCCTATATCCTTGCTCGACGAAACTACATAGTATATAGTAGTATATAGATAGTGCAGCTAGGTCTATAGTTAGTGCACACAGCTATAGCGTAAATAGTTCAGAGTACTACTGACAGTGGATCTCATTAGCTTTTTAATGACAGTTTTTCGAAGTATGTGCGATTGAGTCATAAAAGTTTGTTGAGCGCCATCAAGCTATATATGAGTCACCGCGCATGCGCAATTAAGCCAGAGCCTTGTGATAAAGCTAGTCTATCCACAAGTACTAGACAAATTATCCAACCAATTGTGAACTATCATTTGCCACATGTATAGGCCTTATATATGTGATGATGATGTTGACATTCAACACTCACCCCTATCCCCATGCGGGGAAACCTGAGTAGGGAGAGTTGATATGAACAAATTAAACCACTGTAACAGTTTGCATGTCACTCGTAAACTGTTACGAAACTTGGATTAATTTGGAAACACTTTCGCTTCACTGAATTTGAAGCCACTGGAATTCACAAGAAGCCATGCAATCTTCAATGAATCAGCCAACGCTGTTCAAAACACCTCTCGAATATGGACCCCCTGCAGGGACTATATTTCAGAGATATTTTTGATAAAATTCTCAATGTTGAGGTTTTGTTTGTTTGTTTGTTGTTGTGCAGTTGAGCCTACAAGTCCAACGTTAGTGAAGGATGCCATTACAGATACATCAGCTGTCGTCACCCTGCCGTCTGACAAGCCAATAAATAAGAATGACGAGTTTCAAATAAAGTACGTGGTACCCGTTTACACGGTACCGGACGAATTTTTAACCGTTCAAAATTTTGACCAGTACACAGAGTACAGTCTTTACACGGAACCGTCTCTTTAATTGTATAAAATTTTGATTATAATTTTTGTCCAGATAGCACAGTTCCGTGTGAATGGAACGCCTAAACGTACAACTTTTTGAACGGTTAAAAAGTCGTCCGGATGATTGAAAAAATGATTTGTCATTCGTTCTTTCATTTTAGTCCTTTTTCTCAATTTTTTCATTCTCTCTTTTTTCTTTTCTTTCTTATTTTCTTTCTTTCTTATTTTCTCTTCAGTTCCTCCTTTCATTCTTTCTTCTTTCCTTTCTTTCTTTCTCATTTTCTTTCTTTCAGTCTTTCTTTCTTTCTCTTTTTCTTTCTTTCAATCTTTCTTTCTTTCTTTCAATCTTTCTTTCTCTTTTTCTTTCTTTCAATCTTTCTTTCTTTCTCTTTTTCTTTCTTTCAATCTTTCTCTTTTTCTTTTTTTCATTCTTTCTTCCTTATTTTCTTTTTCTTTCTTTCAATCTTTCTTTCTTTCTCTTTTTCTTTCTTTCAATCTTTCTTTCTTTCTCTTTTTCTTTCTTTCATTCTTTCTTCCTTACTTTCTTTCTTTTTCTTTCTTTCAATCTTTCTTTCTTTCTCTTTTTCTTTCTTTCTCTTTTTCTTTCTTTCATTCTTTCTTCCTTACTTTCTTTCTTTCTTTTTCTTTCTTTCAATCTTTCTTTCGTTCTCTTTTTCTTTCTTTCATTCTTTCTCTCTTTCTCGTTTTCATTCATTTTTCTTGTGATGCTTACTTTTTTCTTTCAACCTTAGCCAGTTTCAAGAATAACTTAACTCAGCGTCTTAATTCCAATTATTTCTTTCAGAACTCAATTTATCGTTCGAAAATTTGCCAATGACATCGTATCCTACTCCGACTCCCCCCCAAAGCAAGAGCTTCCTAACTATCACAAGTACAAATCATTAGCCAGTCCATACTATGTTACCGCTGAAATGAACGGGAATAATAGGAACATAACAATAGGAGACGGACAGACGTATGGAAGCTATTACAACGCGCCGTTAGAACCAGGAACTACCTACAGAATCTATACCAGGGCAGTAGTGATCATACGGTCATCTGGGGTAAGACTGGATGTCCTATATATTAGTTATTGTTATTGCAGACATGTGCAACTGACTCGAAGTGCATCATGGGTAATTTATATCTCAATACCGAATTGCATTATGGGTAGCATCGAATCTCATAAGTGCATCATGGGTAATATCGAATCTCAAACCCAAGTGCATCACTTCGGTATTAATTTAAATATCAGCATCTAAGTGCATCATGGGTAACATCGACTCTCAAACCTAAATGCATCATGAGTAATATTGTTCCTTTCCCAAAATGTCAATCAACATAAAAAAAATCAGTAAACTTAAAAATAAAAGCCAGAAGACCCACCAAATGGAAACCAAATATGGCTTTGAGCTAAATTATGGATCATTTAGTCGAATAATGTATTTAAAGTTTTGCCTACACATTTCAAATTAAATTCAACCCCCACCCCACCATTTCTATGTTTTTCTACCATTCCATTATGCAGATGGTCCCTTTCTTTCCTAACGTACGCGTGGTTTCTTCTAGTTGTGACAATCTAAATTCAACCCCCACCCCACCATTTCTATGTTTTTCTACCATTCCATTATGCAGATGGTCCCTTTCTTTCCTAACGTACGCGTGGTTTCTTCTAGTTGTGACAATCTAAATTCAACCCCCCACCCCACCATTTCTATGTTTTTCCTACCATTCCATTATGCAGATGGTCCCTTTCTTTCCTAACGTACGCGTGGTTTCTTCTAGTTGTGACAATCTAAATTCAACCCCCACCCCACCATTTCTATGTTTTCCTACCATTCCATTATGCAGATGGTCCCTTTCTTTCCTAACGTACGCGTGGTTTCTTCTAGTTGTGACAATCTAAATTCAACCCCCCACCCCACCATTTCTATGTTTTCCTACCATTCCATTATGCAGATGGTCCCTTTCTTTCCTAACGTACGCGTGGTTTCTTCTAGTTGTGACAATCTAAATTCAACCCCCACCCCACCATTTCTATGTTTTTCTACCATTCCATTATGCAGATGGTCCCTTTCTTTCCTAACGTACGCGTGGTTTCTTCTAGTTGTGACAATCTAAATTCAACCCCCCACCCCACCATTTCTATGTTTTCCTACCATTCCATTATGCAGATGGTCCCTTTCTTTCCTAACGTACGCGTGGTTTCTTCTAGTTGTGACAATCTAAATTCAACCCCCACCCCACCATTTCTATGTTTTCCTACCATTCCATTATGCAGATGGTCCCTTTCTTTCCTAACGTACGCGTGGTTTCTTCTAGTTGTGACAATCTAAATTCAACCCCCACCCCACCATTTCTATGTTTTTCTACCATTCCATTATGCAGATGGTCCCTTTCTTTCCTAACGTACGCGTGGTTTCTTCTAGTTGTGACAATCTAAATTCAACCCCCACCCCACCATTTCTATGTTTTCCTACCATTCCATTATGCAGATGGTCCCTTTCTTTCCTAACGTACGCGTGGTTTCTTCTAGTTGTGACAATCTAAATTCAACCCCCCACCCCACCATTTCTATGTTTTTCTACCATTCCATTATGCAGATGGTCCCTTTCTTTCCTAACGTACGCGTGGTTTCTTCTAGTTGTGACAATCTAAATTCAACCCCCACCCCACCATTTCTATGTTTTCCTACCATTCCATTATGCAGATGGTCCCTTTCTTTCCTAACGTACGCGTGGTTTCTTCTAGTTGTGACAATCTAAATTGTGATTTTCTAGAAAAGATTACACGGCAGGTCCAATGGAACTGTGGCATTCAAGACTTCGCCATACAGGGAAACAAACATACGTAAAGATGAAAAAAGTACGTAATGAATGATTTTGGACGAGGTTTTGCGCTGATATCTGTATATACCTCGATAGTTGTGTGAAGGATATTATCATGTCGTTGTTTTATACATGGAATTGTTCGTTTATTTATTTGTTCATTCATTCGTTCAGTTTTCATTCTTTCTTTTCTCCCTTTCAATATTCGTTCGAATTCGATGATGATCGTAACCTTTCTGCTGTTAATTGTTCTCCCTCTTTATATATCCATACATGTAAATCGGTTCATTCATCCATCCCTTTATTCATCCATCAATCCATCCATCCATCCATCCATTCATCTCCCATCCATTTATCATCATCCCTTTATTCATCCATCAATCCATCCATCCATCCCTTTATTCATCCATCAATCCATTCATCCATCCTTTATTTATTCATCCATCCATGTATTTATTCATCCTTCCATGTATTTATCATCTATTTATTCGCTATGCTTTCAATTGTTTTAGTTACTTTACCAGCTCCACAAGATTCGGCCCCCAGTTGGCTCAGCGTACATCTCTTCATCATCGTCATCGTCGTCATCGTCCTACTAGTGATCTTCATCATAGTCATAGTCATCGTCTTCAAATTCAAAAGACACAAAGCACAACCAAAGAAAGAGGACGTCAAAGAGGATGAGAATGCCTACATGACGGTAGACGAATGTGCGCACGAGATGAAGGTCGTAAAGAACAAACTGAATGCTGCAGATGAGACGACAGCGCATTATCAAAGCACAACAACCGCTGCTCACAATGAAAGTCGTTATGAAAGTCTTGAGCAGTCAACAAGAGTGCCACAAACGACTGTGCAGGTAAGTTACGTCATTTCCTGTTACTAAAATGGAAGTAAAATAGTGGAATTTTGTTGCCAAATATGGAATATAATTTCGTTATCAAATATGAAATTTTGTTACCAAATATGGAATTTTGTTACCAAATATGGAATTTTGTTACCAAATATGGAATTTTGTTACCAAATATGGAATTTTGTTACCAAATATGGAATTTCGTTACCGAATATGGAATTTTGTTACCAAATATGGAACTTTGTTACCAAATATGGAATTTTCCCTTTTTCTCCCTCAACAGCCAACAACTGGAGATTATGCAGCACTGAATACTATAAAAGATAGACAATACGAATCATTGAATCGTATACAAGGAGCGGAGACTTATGAAATTGTGGATGTGCCGAGCACTGGTGCTCCACGTGCTTAGAGTCGCCATTATAAATATATAAGTTTTATTATTACATCACTATCACAACGATATTCATTCCTCGACCATGATATTATGTGCCATAGCTATAACTAATTTCATTATTTCTATTCGAAATGCAATATACTATTAGGAAACTGAAATAAACGATGAACGGTTTGTATCTTGACAACCGACTTAAAAGCGATTTTATTAGGAATATTAAAGTTTGAATCAAAGATTACTGGAATCAACGCTGTTTGTGTGTATCTTGACAACCATTATTATTAGTAGAGGTAATCATACGGTTTCGAGTTCAATTTGGAAATAATTTGCACGAGTGTGTTTTTCAAAGAGTATCAAAATTGCACGAGCCCGTAGGGCGAGTGCAATTTGAGCTCTTTGAAAAACACACGAGTGCAAATTATTCCAAATTGAACGAGAAATCGTATGATTACCAATTAATAATATTCATGAAAAAAAAAAAGGTAATTTGCACTGCAGTGCATATTAAAGGTAATTTGCACTGCAGTGCAAATTACTTTTCAACTGCACTACTCTAAGCCAATCAGAATTAATCGAGTATTTTTTTCATGTATATTATTATTATTATTATTATTATTATTATTATTATTAACCAATTGGCGATGAAAACTAAAACCAACTTTAAGAAGTATCATTCAAATCACTACATATATGAATCATGAATGAATGCATTGATTCATCTTGTCAGTACCAAAAGACTGTTCGTAATTTGTAAATGAAGTCATGTGATCAGGTCTGCCAGTAAACGACATGAGGGAATTCACGTTTCCAAAGCAGAACGAATGACAGCTGTCAAAATGTGTTGTGGGAGTAAGCTTAGTCTCACAAGGAAACATGAAAGCCAATCAAAATCAATGTAGCCAATCATTCATAAAAATTATGCCAACGCGGCTCAAAAGCTGGCGTCGATGAACGAATTTTCAAGACCAATGACCATTACACCCGCCCGTGACAGCACGTTTCAAAGTACTCCAGATATGCATGCAAACCATGTCATCCTTTCCTAGAAATACAACACCCCTCTCGCTGGCTGTGGTGGGTCATAGTAATATTCTGTATCACCTTCGACACCATTATCATCCCCAGCCCCCTCCGGTCGCAGTGGTGGATTTAGTATGACGTCACATCCGGTCTGATCCTTATTCTTTGTACAGCTGATATATACTCCAATAGCTTCATCAAGGTAGCTCAAGGGGGAGGATCCTTGAGACAAAACATGGTAATGGAAATCTTGAAGCTTGAACTTAGGTCCAAGTTCCCTTTTCGCGTGCTTACGTAATTTTAAGATATGTTGTTGGCCAATCATGTAAGAGGTTGCTTGGCCGAAAGCAGACTGGTATCGAGATATTTCTCTTTCGGCCATTGTACCTTCGTCCCAGGCGTACTTAACGAAGTAGTCCTTGGCTTTTACTCGAGACATGTCCTTGTAGTGGAGGCCGACATCTACTATGAGACGTAGAGCTCTCCACACCTAGATAACAAGAACAAGATTTATCAGTAATAATAATAATAATAACTTTATTTAACATTCGTCGTAGTCAATAAATTACGTTGGCTATGATACAGATAAACAACAAGATAGATATCACAGATAGACAGACAGACAGACAGATATCACAGACAGACAGACAGATTGATTACAGACAGACAGACAGACAGATATCACAGACAGACAGATTGATCACAGACTATCACAGACAGACAGACAGATTGATATCACAGACAGACAGACAGACAAATTGATCAGACACACAGACAGATATCACAGACAGACAGACAGACAGACAGATTGATCACAGACTATCACAGACAGACAGATTGATATCACAGACAGACAGACAGATTGATCACAGACTATCACAGACAGACAGACCGACAGATTGATCACAGACAGACAGACATAATGAATGAACTACATTTAAACACGAAATTCCAGACAGACAGACAGATAGACAGACAGACTGATAGCTGACAGACATATAGACAGATAAAAAGAAAGGAAAAGACAGACAGACAGATAGACGTAACAAAAGTGACAGAGATACTGATAGGAACATAGCCACTAAGGAAAAGACAGCTTTTGTCACTTATGGAGGATTGTGTTGTAATCCTACCTGCCACTTCATCAGGCCATATTTTTCTAAATGTCGATTGTCGTAAACGTCTGTTTCCTTGGCAACAAGGGGATACTCGGCATATAGTGCCCAGCCTTCTACGAACGCCATGTACAGTTGGAGACCGTCCAGCCATGTTATCACACCCCCACATGTGTCACGAAATCGCTCAAGTAAGCCTTGGGCCTGTCACACAATCAAAAATAATCAGAGATACAACTTGGACCGCAATATTTTTGCCATAATTCGACCACTATATGATTCCATATACGAAGTTGTTTCGTTGTTCGGTTAATAAGAAAATCAGAATTTATTAGCCATTACCAAAACGAGCAGGGGACTGGCACCAAGTCCGTAAAACTAATTCTTGGTTTTCACATGACGTCATCAAAAAGCTAAAATCCAAACTATTCACCTCACAAAACTGTTTGTTGGATATGTTGTTTATATCGTTATAAGAAAATTCTTACCAAAATAATTTTGTAATTTAGATGTTTGGTTTTCGTTTTATTGCGAGTCAAATTCTGTCACGCAATACAGTCACGCATTTTCAAAAGCCATAGAAATAGGAAAATTCGCTTGAAATAATACGATTTTAACTTAGTAGATGATGGGTAACTTTATTTTGATGAAAATAGCTATTGAAAAATTGAAGTATTTGCAATTAAACATGATTTTCAGTCTTCGTGATTTGGCCGCCATGTTGGTGTCGCTCGATGCGACACCAACATGGCGGACCCATCCATACATTTTAACTAAATTAATAACACAAGCGATCGCTCATATCTTCGTATCTAAAACTTCTTTTAACTAAAACTTCGGCTGAGATCTATGGTTTTGGCTGCTCTTTCGGCCTATAAGGTTTTGTTCTATATAAGTATTGGGAAAATTTTCGATGACGTAGGTGAAAGTCCATTTACGAGTTCCTTTTATCTCTGTTTCAAAACGAGTTTACGTGCGAAACCTTTCTTATGCAAATGAATTTTCCTTTTTGTTGTAAATGAAACTCATTTTCATATGAAAGGTTTCGCACGTAGACTCGTTTTGAAACAGAGATAAAAGGAACTCGGAAATGGATTATTCAATTTGATACTAGTAAAACTGGGCATCATTTTCTGAGAGAGCATATCATACTTAGCTAGTCTGCAAAGTTTGGTGAACTTCGGCTTAATATTGACGATATATGCTAGAGGGCATCAAAGATGTCTATTTTCCCATACAAACTCTGTAATTCTTTGACGTTGTCCATCCAAACCATACATTCACTGTAAAATTTCGTAATTACATTAATTTTAATAAACTCATTCCCAGTCCCCTGCTCGATTTGATAGTGGCTAATTTAACCGTCTTCTAAATCTTCCGCAGTTCAAGTTTTGGGTTACCTGTGTGTGGTGTCCAGGCCTTCCCTCATGAGCGCAAGTGCTCAGCAAACTCCATTTAGGTCCGATCATCTTTCGAAAGAAAGGCATTCTGTATTGTGCAGTCTTTAGACACTTGGCTCCACCATGTTTATAGTTTGCGCCAGCCGATGGATTGAACTCTGGTACCACAGCCAAGGGACAGTTGGGCACTGAATATTTACGTCCAGAAAAATAAAACATGTTTACTGTCTTGGGGTCGATAAGACTGTTGTACTATGAAAAGAAAATAATCAATATGATATCAGATACAAGATTCTGACTAACTGGATTTGTGTTGAAGAAGAAGATTATTATGAGGAGAAGGAGGAGAAGGAGGAGAAGGAGGAGAAGGAGGAGAAGGAGGAGAAGGAGGAGAAGGAGGAGAAGGAGGAGAAGGAGGAGAAGGAGGAGAAGGAGGAGAAGGAGGAGAAGGAGGAGAAGGAGGAGAAGGAGGAGAAGGAGGAGAAGGAGGAGAAGGAGGAGAAGGAGGAGAAGGAGGAGAAGGAGGACTAGTGCATATTCTCACCATTGAAGCATCAGCAAACCACCTCTGTACAGCTTCCCACCTGACAGGACAGTTCTTCCTGGCATCTTCTTCGTTACTACACACCTTGTATGCATTCTCGTCAGATTCGTTTACGGGTAATGGCCCTTTGTTGTACAACATTTCAGGAGAATTGAGCTTTTGGAGCAGGAGTCGTACCGCAGTGTCATTCTCGTTCTCGGATTTTCCTGTCGCTTTCTTAGCTAACTCGACGGTCTACATGAAAAAAGAGTTCGTGGGTTAAAACTGTGGTCCGGTGTTTTACCGAGAGGGATTAAGCCGAGTATTCCCTGAGCACGTGTAACCCACTGTATTTTTCCTTTCCCTACAATACATTCGTTCTCCCTCCGATTAGTTTCATTCATGCGCGTGTTGGGTTTCCTGTGGTAGTACGTCACGTCTGCAGTTGTCTCACAACAAAATTGGGCTGCCTGTCTACCACAGGAACCCCATCAAAAAGACGCGCGCGCGCATGCATATCATTTCATTTGTAATACTAGTCTCACAAGAAATAGCTGGGCTCCCTGTGCCATTACCTCTGGGTAAAGTTTATTCAGCATCTCAAGACCAAGTTCATAGATGGCATCAGGAGTCATGTTATTAGTAGTAAAACTACCGATCAATCTCTCGTACGTCTTTTTTCCATCTAGTACCTCCCCTGTGGGGAGTCGTTTTGTCGTGGGTTTGGTTGTGTCCGCTGTACCGTTGTTGTAGACATACGAAAGCGGAAGTGAGGCAAGACCGCTGGACACCGTACTGGGGACGCAGTGGAGCATATGTTCTTCTCTTAGGTATCTGGATAAGAAAAGGGAAATCCAGATAAATTACAGTCTCCTTTGGAGCCGTCGGGGTTTCGTCACGCAACGTTGCGTGGGCTGCCTATGGTGCGGTCGACTAATGATGAAATCAATTAAATGATGCATGGGATATTCCCTGTCATACTACTCAAAATCATCTTTCACCTGAATAGATTGTTGATTGGTTTGCCAACATACTCCAAGACGAATTCCTGCAATGATTCATTTACGGACTTGCCGTACTTTTCCTGCCATTGTCTAATCTCAGTCAGATTGAATCTTGATAGAAAAGTAGCATTCATTATTTGCTTCGAGTAAGACTCGTTGAAAACACCTGTCGAGGAACAAAGGGTAAGATGCGCAAATATGAGAAATGGTGATAGATGGAAGGAAGGAAGGAAGGGAGGGAGGGAGAGAGAGAGGAAGCTGGAAGGGAGTGAGGAAGGGAGAGAGAGAGAGAGAGAGAGAGAGAGAAACAAAGGAGACAGGAAGGAAGGAAGAAAGGAAGGAAAACGAAAGGATGCAAGCAAGCAAGCAACGAAGAGAGAAAGGATGAAAAATAGGAGAGAAGGGAGGAAGAAATGTGAATGGAAGGAGGAACGAATGAAGGAAAGAATGAAGGAAGGAAGGAAGAAAGGAAAAGGGATGGAGAGGGAAGAAAAAAAAGAAATGAAGATAGGATAAAAGGAGTAAAGGAAGAAGAGAAGCCGGAATGAAAAATTGAAGATCGAAGGAAGAAAGAAAGCATAGGAGAGAAAAGCCAGAAAATATCAATGAAAAGGCGATGCAAACCTACCCTGTTCACCGTTATGTGCAATGTATTTATATCTAGAAGTCAGTCCGTTTATACCAGCTTTACAAGCTTCTATCGGCGGTACCATCCCAGCGCTGACACCATACTTGAGGTTTTCAATGTACTGAATAAACGCTTTCTGGACCTATTCGAAACAAATTGACCATCTTTACTATAGTACCACAGGGAGCCCAATATATTATCCTATAGCAAATCAATCCGTTTTCTGTCCCGCATACCTCCCCTCCATACTCCCTGGCCATATACTCCAATGGGATTCCTCTCTTGGTAACAGAGGAGAGACACTGGGAAACTTAGGATAGGAGGAACCAGTCTCATCTCTTTCAGTTCACACAGGTATACCGATCTACTGATATGAAAGAACAAGGGTTGCCTGTGGGGGAGGCTGATTTAAATCAATAGTTACCGTGATAAGTCTGTCACGCAACACTTCCAAGTCTTCAACTTTATCGGGTTTGAAGTAACGCAAGGATTCCGATAAGTCGTGACCAATGTCACAAATAGGGAACCATTCACACCATAGATTCGGAGGAAGCATGTAATCACCTAAAGAGAACTACAGTTAGCTGGACCAACACTCAATTAGCCACTTTAGAAACTAGTGGAGGACTGGGAACGAGTTTTAAGAATTAATCTAATTAAAAAATGAACCCCATCACAAGAAAGAACATATCAGAATTAGTAAGTTTTAGGAGTTTGATAGGGTTTGGACAAGTAACAAATGAACTGCATACATTTAAAATCTGCAAAAATGACAAAGAAATGTATGGTTACTCGGGACAAGCGTCCCTACTAAACATACATTTCTTTGTAATTTTTGCGATTTTTGGAAAGCTGTTACTCGTTCAATATCTAACAAAACCTTTTGAAACTTTGTAATAATGCTAATTGTGATATGCTCTTTCTTGTGATGGGGTTCATTTTTTAATTAGATTAATTCTAAAAACTCGTTTCCAGTCCTTTACTCGTTTCTAAAGTGGCTTATTACCTCTTGGTATTGTAATGCTGCCGATCCCATGATGCATTGCAACAACCGCCCGGCGAGAGCACGAGATATTATTATTTTGGGTTCCCTGTGGTACTATGCGCGAAATCGCCTGAACTACAGTTAGCTGGACCAACTCTCAATTACCTCTTGGTATTGTAATGCTGCCGATCCCATGATGCATTGCAACACCCGCCCGGCGAGAGCACGAGATATTATTATTTTGGGTTCCCTGTGGTACTATGCGCGAAATCGCCTGAACTACAGTTAGCTGGACCAACTCTCAATTACTTCTGGGTATTAGAGATATTAAAGATATTACACAAGAGCAATGAATATTATTAGTTTGGGCTCCCTGTGGACTTTGCGTGAAATCACCTCCGTTTACGTATTGAGAACGTAAACACAGGCCGCGCGTAGTGCCACAGGGAACCCAATATAATAAATTATACAACATGTTTGCTTTGCCACAGGTATCCCAACTTATTTTTTCTTCTGAGGATATTGCTAAAAATAAAATCATATTACCCGTGCATTGTTTTCATGGACTTCCTGTGGTAGTCCGCGGAATATTATTATATTGGGCTCCCTGTGTATTCCGCGTGTGGTAGCACAGGGAACCCAATACTAATATACACATCTCGTTTGCTTTGCCACAGGAATCCCATCAAGAAAGAATCGGCTTTCGTCTCACCTGTGTAGTAGTTCACACCATACTTGTGGTTCCACAGGGAAACCAATATAATATATCTCGTGGGTTTTGCCACAGGAAGCCCAATATGTTTTTATTTTTAACAATGGCGTCAGAGGAAATAGGTGGTCCTACCTGCGTAGTAGGTATATTATTATAATGGGCTTCCTGTGTATTCCGCGTGTGGTAGCACAGGGAACCCAATACTAATATACACATCTCGTTTGCTTTGCCACAGGAAGCCCATCAAAATAGACTCGGCTTTCGTCTCACCTGTGTAGTAGTTCACCCCATACGTGTGGTTCCACAGGGAAACCAATATAATATATCTCGTGGGTTTTGCCACAGGAAGCCCAATATATTTTTATTTTTAACAATGGCGTCAGAGGAAATAGGTGGTCCTACCTGTGTAGTAGTTCACCCCATACGTGTACCCCAGACCATACTTCAGAACGTGTTGTACTTGTGACAAGGCCTTTGATTCTCTCTGTGAAAGCTTTCTTCTATCGATATTCAGCTCTGTAATCTCTTTTAAAAGTTCTCTAGATTTGTCGGTGAAGTTTTTCTTGGCAGCAGGAGTAGCGTCGTATATTCTAAATTTCTGTCGAATTTCTTTGACAGACACTGGTCGTTTGTAAGCTATTTTGTTGGGGAACGAATCATAATAAAAGTTTTGTACTTTTTCGAGAATTTCGTAGAATCCTTGATCTTTTGCTTCGCTTGAGGAGACACACATCGACCTGTAGGCTAAAATTATTTTTTTCTGTGAGACAACTTTTGAGATCGTCAAGGCTGGTTTCCACTATATTTCTTATTCTTATGCAATGTAATTTTTGTATTTTAGATTGATGTTCAACTTTTTATAATTATATTTATAGATTTATAGATTTATTTAGGTTAGGTTAGAGGGCCACAAGTTTATCAGTCTGAGACTGTTTAGTGTCATGCACCCTCATAAAATAAAGTCTTTTGATTTGATTTGATTTGATTTGACTAGAGACGCAAGCATAAGCGCAAGCACAAGAGTCCTTATTTTTACGTCACTGTGGAAACGTGCCTGATGCAAACATAAGCGCAAGCACAAGAGGCCTTAGGTCACCGCTGAAAAACGTGCCTGATGCAAGCATAAGCGCAAGCACAAGAGGCCTTAGGTCACTGTGAAAACGGGCCTGACGCAAGCATAAGCGCAAGCACAAGAGGCCTTAGGTCACTGTGGAAACGGGCCTGACGCAAGCATAAGCGCAAGCACAAGAGGTCTTTGGTCACTGTGGAAACGGGCCTGACGCAAGCATAAGCGCAAGCACAAGAGGCCTTAGGTCACTATAAACACGTGCCTGATGCAAGCATAAGCGCAAGCACAAAAGGCCTTAGGTCACTGTGGAAACGGGCCTGATGCAAGCATAAGCGCAAGCACAAGAGGCCTTAGGTCACTGTGAAAACGGGCCTGACGCAAGCATAAGCGCAAGCACAAGAGGCCTTAGGTCACTGTGGAAACGGGCCTGACGCAAGCATAAGCGCAAGCACAAGAGGTCTTTGGTCACTGTGGAAACGGGCCTGACGCAAGCATAAGCGCAAGCACAAGAGGCCTTAGGTCACTATAAACACGTGCCTGATGCAAGCATAAGCGCAAGCACAAAAGGCCTTAGGTCACTGTGGAAACGGGCCTGACGCAAACATAAGCGCAAGCACAAGAGGCCTTAGGTCACTGTGAAAACGGGCCTGATGCAAGCATAAGCGCAAGCACAAGAGGCCTTAGGTCACTGGCATGTGGAAACGGGCCTGACGCAAACATAAGCGCAAGCACAAGAGGCCTTAGGTCACTATAAAAACGGGCCTGACGCAAGCATAAGCGCAAGCACAAGAGGCCTTTGGTCACTGTGGAAACGGGCCTAACGCAAACATAAGCGCAAGCACAAGAGGCCTTAGGTCACTATAAAAACGTGGAATTAAGAGTTTCCAAACACATGCTTTAATATGCTTATGTTTAGTGTAAATACGCTTGTGCTTGTGATTATACGCTTGCGTTAGGCCCGTATTTCACAATGAAACTACGGCTCTTTTTCTTATGCTTGCATCACGGCACGTTAACAAAGTGCACCGTACCGAGCGATTCTGCTTGCGTCACTCGAATGAAGGTGCGGACACACGGTGGCAACATTGCGCGCAATATTTCCTGCAACATGTACTTTTACAGCGTGCGCTCACCCCACGCAATGTTGCAGAAGTGGAATTGATTCATACTTCTACTTACTACTTACTATACTTACTTCAGCAACATTGCGACAGAAAATTGCGTCGTGTGAGCGCGCGCTAGTCAATGGTCCCTTTTCGCGTTCACAGATCCCGTTGTAAAAGCGCTGTACTTATTGACATCATCAGACGCATCTGTACAGGGTTAGCCTCGAGTCAGTGTAAATTATTCACAAATATCAACAAGAACACGAACAAATGTTGACATGAAACAATAGAAACATTTTTCAATTACACGGACTGTTTTCTGAATCGAGGCTAACCCTGTACAAATGCGTCTTTTGTCATGGACAGCGGTCATCTCTAAACAACGCGAAACTGGAGTATTGCGAACAATGTCCGCGCCTTAACTACTTCAACCTACCATCGTGCTTTGAGATTTCACAAGTCGGTACATTGGAAAGCAACACTACACCAACGATTAGCAGAATAAAACCAAGAAGAAAGACGATTATTGTAACAGCAATAAGTATGCAAAATGAATGCTTCTTGTCTTTGTCTCTTTCTGATGAGAGCGCATTTTCCGGTAGAATGCTGGGAAAGAAAGAGATCAGTTTGTATGTGGTTTTGGAAATAAATTTTCAAGGGAAGAGTTGTTGAATCCATCCATCCATTTATCCATCCATTCATTCATCGATCCATTCATCCATCCATTCATTCATCGATCCATTCATCCATCCATTCATTCATCGATCCATTTATCCATCCATTCATTCATCGATCCATTCATCCATCCATTCATTCATCGATCCATTCATCCATCCATTCATTCATCGATCCATTCATCCATCCATTCATCGATCCATCCCTCCATCCATCAATTCATCCATCCATTTATCCATCCAGTAATCCATCCAACCAGTAATCCATCCATCCATTCATCCATCAATTCATCCCTCTATCCATCCATCCATCAGCCCATCCAATCATTTATCCATTCATCGATTCGTCCATTTTTTCTGGCTTTTTTTTTATCCACAAAGCACGGACATGAGATTCTGAGTTTTGTTTGGTGTTGGCTACTTGCCACACGTAATGTGTGACGTGTGGCTGATAGCCTAGATGTGCGGCGAGATGTTCAGACCTGGACCCTGTTTTTGGAATTTGTCACTCGAAAACCTGGATTTACGAATTTCCCAAATAAAAAACCCTGGATTTACGAATTTTTATTGACGATCTGATACGATGCATTTGTCAGGATATTTTGCCAGACTAGAGCGCAAGCACTAAATCCATGAAACAAAATCAAAGTTGTTACTGCGTAATAGTTTTTATTTAGCGACTATTTAGTCGCTATCATCCAACCAGAACATTCTTTTTTAGATTTCAATACACAAGAGGCATCAAATACACAAGAGACTTGCTGTTGATTATGACTTTACTCTTCAGAAGCCTTTATTCAAGATCATGTTCTGGTTGGATGATAGTGGCTAAATAGTCGCTAAATAAAAACTATTTGGCAGTAACAACTTTGATGTTATTTCATGGTTTTAGTGCTTGCGCTCTAACACTCTAACACCTTTACGTCTGACTGACGCCATTATTATTGTTCATGCGGAGTTTTACTGAAACGCCGATACCACGTTATGCAAATTATTAAAAATTAATAAATGTTTTTTAGGCTATAACCTAGATTAATGATTTTTATGCGTTCATTTTACCTGGATTAGAGAATAAAATGGCCCAAAAGCTGGACCCTGTACCGCCGCACATATATATCATGTAATTATTGGTTTTCACATGACGTCATCAAAAAGCTAAAATCCAAACTATTCACCTCACAAAACTGTTTGTTGGATATGTTGTTTATATCGTTATAAGAAAATTCTTACCAAAATAATTTTGTAATTTAGATGTTTGGTTTTCGTTTTATTGCGAGTCAAATTCTGTCACGCAATACAGTCACGCATTTTCAAAAGCCATAGAAATAGGAAAATTCGTTTGAAATAATACGATTTTAACTTTGTAGATGATGGGTAACTTTATTTTGATGAACATATAGCTATTGAAAAATTGAAGTATTTGCAATTAAACATGATTTTCAGTCTTCGTGATTTGGCGGCCGCCATGGGCCCATGGCGGACCCATACATTTTAACTAAATTATGAGCATAAGCGATCGCTCATATCTTCGTATCTAAAACTTCTTTTAGCTAAAGCTTCGGCTGAGATATTATGGTTTTGGCTGCTCTTTCGGCCTATGAAGGTTTTGTTCTATATAAGTCCTGGGAAAATTTTCGATGACGTAGGTGAAAACCAAGAATTATTGGGAGTACTCCCCCCCCCCCCCCCCCCGCTCCCCCCCCCCCCCCCCCCCCCCAGTAAGGACGAAACAGCTGTCCACGGCTGCATTCTAGTTGCGAGCGTTTCTCATGTCAGGTTTAGCTGACCGTTGTGCTATGTGTTATTGTTGCTAGTCTGGTTAGTTGATATATGTTGGCCAGAAAGTCGTACACGGTCTTTCCTTACTGTTTTATTTTACGTCCATTTATCCATCCATTTATCCACCTATCCATCCATCCATTTATCCGTCCATTTATTATTATTATTATTATTATTATTATCCATCCATTTATCCATCCTTTCATCCATCCATCCATTTATCCATCCATCCATCCATCTAGTTGCGAGCGTTTCTCATGTCAGGTTTAGCTGACCGTTGTGCTATGTGTTATTGTTGCTAGTCTGGTTAGTTGATATATGTTGGCCAGAAAGTCGTACACGGTCTTTCCTTACTGTTTTATTTTACGTCCATTTATCCATCCATTTATCCACCTATCCATCCATCCATTTATCCGTCCATTTATTATTATTATTATTATTATTATTATCCATCCATTTATCCATCCTTTCATCCATCCATCCATTTATCCATCCATCCATCCATTTAACTGAACACTTTATTATTTCTGGCACTGATAGATAGTATGCAGAAACCAACTGAATGTTGACTCTCATGTTAAGAATACCGTCTATGGGGCTATTATATTGTGTCCTGAAATCCTTCGTAGTCGATTGATCACAACCAATAAAACATTAATCTTATTCCTCTGAGGGATGTAATTATTGGTACAAAATGGATATTACAGTAAATTGCCAGTGTGATTGGCTGACCATGACTCCCATCTGCGAAATTTTATTTCAATTGAACAATAACTTTCCTAGCAAGGTATCCCTGGGGATCGAAATGTCACTTTCCAGATTTGGAGCAAAAATATCTGATTTGTTTACATGGAATACCAGTGTTAGTTTATATTCGGAGATCGTGAATAATAATAAGAGAAGAGAAACGAGTATACAGTATAAGATTATTAATATTTTATTTCAATTCGGACACGCGTTTGTTCAATACGGCTGTTCATAGTTGACAACAATTTGCAGTTTATGGAGTTAGTTCTGTTCTGTAAAGTTCTGATCGACTTGGTCGACTGAGAAACTGGAGTTTTTATTGCTTTAGTTTCCTTGGCTTCGAAGTTATGTAAGTTCACACAATTTGCAAGTTTTTTGAATGATTTGGCGTTCGGCTTCATGTCTGACTTTGAGGTCGTTTTATAGCCGGAATGACACGCGCGGACTTCTAGACCGTTTAGATCTCACTCCTGTCTGAAGATAAACGTTCTGCAGTCACTCAGAAGCTGAATCAGAATCAGAACTACTTCGAAGTCAAAGATCAGTCTGTAATTACTGTAAATCCACCTACCTCACAGATCCCGAGAACTCATCACGAACTAAAGTCTCACGACTGATTCCACCGTCCAGCACCTCTCCATCTTCCTCGAGTCTGAAGCTTTCTTCATCTTCGTAATACTTTATATCAGCCATTTTAATACTTTGGTCGTTTCTTAGAGGCCCGTAGACGAGCCGCAGTCTATTTCGTATGCTTCGACTCAATTCAGTAGACCGAAGTCAGATTCTGACACTTTAGACTTGGAGTTCGTACAGGATGTAGATTTTAACCTTTGTAATCTCTTTCTATCGTACACTTTTGTACATTATTTCGTGATGTGAACATCACTCGAAGTCCGATCAATGCAAGGCGACCAGTCATGCGAATGTATTCAGAAATCACGTCATAAATTATTGGTTTGAGCGGCTGAACGCTTGACTCGCTTCATCGGAATATATTAAAAGTAAATTTTTTAGCTTCGTGAAAAAAAAATTCATTTGAATCACGTACGAAAAAATTATTATTCAATTCTGGATTATAATAGAAAGATGCTTTGTTACTTTGGAGAAATTAGATCCAACTTAACCTAAGAAGTGTCATAAAGTGTTTACAAGTTAGAACGCGTTTTTCATTTGATATTTTGTACGAGATATCCCTCCAGGATAATTGTATAGTATTTGGGGTGAGAGGTTAGCTCCAACATGCTCTCATTAGAAAGAATATATAATTCAAATTGGTTTTTAAATTGTTTCATGTAGTGGACTATAATGTAATGATTCATTGGATTATATTTACCAAAATTGAGAGTGGTCGCGAGAACGAATCGTGAGACTGGATAGATAATCGAACAAATTCCATTTTAATTACGGTACTTTCGTTAATATTTCCTAATTGTAGAAAAACAGAATGTAAATGCATACGCTTTTAATTAAACACAGCGACTCAATAATTATACTCGTTTGCCGTACACACATAATTTAAAAACGCTTCTCAGTTCGTAGCTTTTAGGCGTTATTTGAAAATTGTCCACAGATGAAAATGATAAAAAGATGTCGCTCTTTTTCTGAAATAGTACGCGTCGAAAACGACGTCCAAGCATAAAAAAATGCGTTGAATATCAATGCTTTTAGTAATGTGTTGTACACGCCCAAAGCCAAAGCACTTGTTCGCGCATTCAGCTGAAAACCACATACTTCCTCGAATGCGCAGATGTCACGTCAATATTCACAAGGAAAACGAATAGAAATAGCGAAAGATGAGAATGAAAGTAAAATTTGAAAAAGGAAGACGGAAGAATAGATATGCAAAATATGGTGAAACAAAGTGTATTATGGGTAATGTAAGTGGCGATTCGTTTCGTCGTTATTATAAACCAGGTTATCATTGGGAATTCGTTAAACAAGAACGCAGTAAAATCGGTAGTCAAGTTTCATGTCTTTGAAATGAAACCGAGATAAATGATGTGTTGATGATAATCATAGAGTGATTCCAATAAACCTGGGCATTACTAACTATATTTTCTTACTCACTTGTAAAGAGCATTGAGATTTATATGTAATGCGTTTTTTCAAGAATTAAATTATTATTATTATTATTACACCAATACACACTATTAGATACTCACTCTTTTGTTTTCGTTTGTTCCTTTGCATCTAATAAACACTGACAGCTATAAATTAGTAGTTTATTTGTATTATCTGTAAATAGGAATTATAATTTTTATGTTAACAAATTTACATGTTATATATTTATATCTATGTACTTGTAAATAAGTTGAAAATTTGTGGTACTAAATCAACTAATGTATGTATTTATTATTGGAATCACTCTAACGATGATAATTATGATGATGATCAATGATGATGACGAGTGCACACTTTAAGAATCAAGAAAAAAACAAATGCATCAGTAGATTGTTGAAACTTTATCTTACATTACAATACCTATTATATTTCAAATTCAACACTCGAGAATCTATTTACATAAAACCTTTTTGACCTTTTGAAGGTGCACGCGTATAATTAGTTCAATAAATAAAACACTTTATAAATACCGGTGAAGGTACGAGATGGGGGTGGATGACGGCGGAGGGAGAAAGGTTGGATGACGGAGAAAGGATGGATGACGGAGGGAGGAACGATGACGGAGGGAGGAAGGATGACGGAGGGAAGATGGATGACGAAGGGAGGTAGGATGACGGAGGGAAGGATGACGGAGGGAGAAAGGATGACGGAGGGAGAAAGAATGACGGAGGGAGAAAGGATGACGGAGGGAGAAAGGATGACGGAGGGAGAAAGGATGACGGAGGGAGAAAGGATGACGGAGGGAGAAAGAATGACGGAGGGAGAAATGCTGACGGAGGGAGAAAGGATGACGGAGGGAGGAAGGATGACGGAGGAAGAAAGGATGACGGAGGGAGGAAAGATGACGGAGGGAGAAAGGATGACGGAGGGAGAAAGGATGACGGAGGGAGGGAGAAAGGATGGAAGACGGAGGGAGGGAGAAAGGATGGAAGACGGAGGGAGAAAGGATGGATGACGGAGGGAGGAAGGATGACGGAGGAGGAGGGAGAAAGGACGGATGACGGAGGGAGGAAGGATGACGGAGGGAAGCGGATGACGGAGGGAGGAAGGATGACGGAGGAGGGAGAAAGGACGGATGACGGAGGGAAACGGATGACGGAGGGAGGAAGGAAGCCGGAGGGAGGAAGGATGACGGAGGGAGGAAGGATGACGGAGGAGGAAGGATGACGGAGTAAGAAGGATGACGAAGGGAGGATGGATGGATGACGGAGGGAGGAAGGATGGATGACGGAGAGAGGAAGGAGGGATGGAGGAAGAGGGATGGATGACGAGGGAATAGAGAGAAAAGGGAAATAAGATAGGATGACGAAGATAAGAAGGCATGAAGGAAGAGTGTAGGTAAGGGGACAGGAAGACTTGTGATCTTCACGAGAAGAATCTCAGTGCTCCAACGTTGACATTTAAAATGGCGATATAGAAATCGTGTCATGAGAAGACTGTACTTTGTATCCAATGATACCTCATCGCAATTAACCTTCAAGGTCGTCTTGATATCTACGAGATAGATATGGTGTGTTCCAGAAAACCATTCCAAAGACGCTGATAGGCTGGAGGTCGACAAGCACTTGAATGGTTTTCCTACGATGCTGTGGTGCGTGACCAAACACTTCATTTGCTTACGCATAATCGTAACACTTTGCGTCGGGAAGCATTTAAATGGTTGTTTGGAATGGTAGACGTTCGTACAATGCGACGGGAAACACTTAAATGGCTTTCGGAATATCATTTGAATGGCTTTCCATGACGTACACTGTCTCTCTTGACTTGTTCTGCAGGCATGCTTTGCGAGTGAACGAGTATTTTCCGCGATATTTCATGTCAGCAGTAAATTAGTGTTTTCAAATCTTGTGTTCAAATAAATTAATGTGGTTGGTGGAATTATTCATCGTATTATATGTTTAGTGTAGAATTGTGTCATTGTGTCATCTCCTGTCTTTGGGAACTCTGGAAAAAAAATATGAAAAAAATGAAATTACTATGAGATGAAATAAATCTAAAAAGAGGGAAAAAGAAGAAAAATTATAACCTCCATATATATAACAAAAAAGAAAGAAAAAATTTAATTAATATCAAAAAAATAAAAATAAAAAGAGGGGAAAAAAGAAACTTTATAACCACGAAAAAAGAAAGAAAGAATAAACAAAAGGAAGAAAGAAAAATGAATATGAAGAGAATAAAAGAAAAAGAAAAGATGGTGATCGAATTACTGGCAGATAGACGGACAGACAGACGGACAGACAGACAGACAGACAGACGGACGGACAGACAGACAGACAGACGGACAGACAGACAGACGGACAGACAGACGGACAGACGGACAGAGACAGACAGACAGACAGACAGAGACAGACAGACAGACAGACAGACACATGACGAAACTTACTTGATGGATTTGTGTCTTTCTTTTTCAAATGCTGTCTCTGGAGGTTCGCATTCATATGACGACAATGAGAGATCTGTTGGTCAAAAAAGATCAATTATTAACATGAGACCTCTTAATTTATATACACAATCCTTGCAGAACGTGTCAATGCTATATATAGTGTTATAGTGTGTTATAGTGTATCCAATTAGAAGCAATACTAGATATCAAATGACACTTAAATAAAGTTAAGATTTATTTGGTGTTATGTTCTATTTAACAATTAGACTACGAGTTCGAGTTTTCTATGAGTCAATAGTCAACGAGGCGCGTAGCATCGCGTTGACTATTTGAACACATAGAAAACTACGAGAACGAGTAGACTAATTGTTTAGTAGAAACCAACTAGCATACTACCTTCGAATATATACCAATATTTATTGATTTTCTGCTTTGTTTTTGTTCAAAACGCCGGCTTTTTCGCTACTCACTATCTATCACTCAATAGATAGTGAGTACGTTAGTCAATCAGATTGCAGGATTCGTGATAGTATGCTAGTTGGTTTCTACTAACAGATGTTATTCCAGCTAACCCCTAATGTCAATGCCACGGTGGAAGGAGAAGAAGAAGAGAATAAATCAACGGAACGGAAGGGAACTACAGTGACCCCACTCTCCCTTCCCCCTCCCCTTTTCCCTTTCCCTCCCCCTCCCCCTCTCCCACTCTATTGGTCCTGCAACCTATGTAAGGAAAGCGGGTAAAGAGAACGCGAAGAAGAGTAAGGAAAAGGAAGGAAGGGAGGACGTGTCTATCGATCTCCTCTACCCACTGCCCATCCCTCCCCCTCCTCTCCACGTCACTCCTTTAGAAACGGCAAACGTTGTGACATTGATTGGATCGGGTTCTGTGTTCTTGGCAATAGCCAGAGACCAATTCTAGATGAACTTACTGTCATCAGAGAACACGGGCGCGGTCATCAAGTACTTGAGTACCGTTCGATTTCTGTCATATGAAATCTGAAAGAAAAGTGATATCAAAGATATAACTAAGTTTCCAGAGGTTTTCTTAAGGTTTGAGGTTCTTTGAAAGCAAATAGCGAATCTACCAATACGCCATTGCTTTCTTTAGGGTGGTCGCGCATGCGCAGATGTTGTTCCCTAGTGTCGTTGGTGACGTGGTGTTCAATGGATGACCTTACCGTCATTTCCTTCCATGAAACAAACTCTGTAATGACTTTCGACAGTTGCCAGAATTTCTAGAAAGAAATCCACAAACAAATCAATCAATCAATCAATCAATCAATCAATCAATCAATCAATCAATCAATCAATCAATAAACGAACAGTTAGAGCGATGGGAGGACAGATGGAGAGACAGACAGATGGAGAGACAGACAGACAGATATATGGACGGACAGACATATGGACGGACAGACAGATGGAGAGACAGACAGACAGACAGATGGACGGACATATGGACGGTCAGACAGATCGACAGACAGTCAGTTAGACGGACAGACAGGTGGGCAGACAGACAAACAGACAGAAAGAAAAAAAACTAAAAAGAAAGACAGACAATTACTCTTGTTACCTCAAAGTTAATTTGTCCATTTGGAAGTCTGTAAACAAACGAAAGGTCAATAAGTATCATATTTACTCTTTCAAAACTCAAGTAGTAGTATTTTCCAACAAATCGAAAGTAATTCACTCTTTCATAAGATATCCCACCGTAGAGGTCAATAAGTGTCGTATTCACCCTCACACAAGTAAATAGTCGTATTTTCCTTTCACCTGTTAGTGTAGCCTTCGTTGAGAAAGTAGACGTCTTTCAAGAACAAGCCAAAAAACGGAATAACGTACTCATTCTGAAAAACAACGTTTATAAATCAGCTTGCTAATTGCATCAGTTTCCAAAAATGTACAACATGACGTCATATACTGGTATGACGTCATCTACATCTAACTATTATGACATCATATGCTCTGTAATGACGTCATGCACATATATACGTCACATACTGTTATGACGTCATCTAACTGTTATGAAGTCATAATATACATATTCACGTCACATACTGTTATGACGTCATGACCAGACACCTAATATGACGTCATCTTTCTTCACATTACTCACCATTTCGTCTTTCCTACCATGTGCTGACTTGAAGGATTTTCTGTACGCACCAAAGTTGTTGCCAGGATTCATTTCTCTTTCCAAGCGATCAAACTTCTTGTTTTTTACCTTCGGCCACTGAAAAAAGACAGCAAATGAGCCAGAAAAAATGGCGGCCTCCATGGATGAAGAGGTTCATTTTTCAACGCGAATAGACCTTTTTACCGATACGGCGGCCATCTTGAATTATGGGATGCCCAGGGTGCAAGCTAGTAACCATTTGGCCAAGAAAAACTACGAAAACCTAATTTAAAGCAACGAATTTGTACAAAATTATACAACAATACACAACACATGTAGATAGTAAGCCATACAACACTATGGTTAGAGTGACATAGAAAATTAATATATTGACGCGACTCCACACTGTACAGTTTTTGGGTCATTTGCACCCTGAGCATCCCATAATTTACTAGCCAAAACAATAGAATCCAAAATGGCCGCCGTATCGGTAAAAAGGTCTATTAAATATCAAGAAAATAGTAGAGGTAATGTTTACCAAGATGGGTCTTTATTACTCGGCGGGTTACCTGTGGCATGCCGAGTTGGAAAAGGGGTTTTCTTTTTCTTATGGCCACAAATCGGCAACTGGGTACCAAGGCGCATGCGCTCTGTGCCGCTGAGGAAACCGAAGGCTCATTGCTGAAGCCCGCCAAGTGAACGCTTATAGAGCGTCTTGTTAGGATTCATTTGGCCGACATTTGTCGGTGGTTTCCCTTAACAGACTCACCGTCTTTTTAAGCCTGGCGACGGGGCTCATGTTCATGCCCGCTGTACAAAAAAAAATTCAATATTACAAGTCATGAAAAATGCGCGTATTTATGGCACGACGACAGTCTAAGATGACGAATCAAGATGGCGGATCAGTACATTTTACCCAGTAATCCTTTGCGCGCGTAAACCACTATACCTCGTAAAAACGTTAGAACAGAGCGTTTTGAAAACGTCACAAACTGCAAGTGTGAACGTGAACGTGTCAGATAGTTTGCAGATATAAGAGGTACTGATTTAGGTTCGCAAAGGATTACTGGGAAAAATGTTCATCCGCCATCTTTTTCTGTACAGTTGTCGTCCAATAACCGATTGACGGAGGTGCGACAGTAATGGTACAGCAAGATTACCGATGATAGCCATGGCGGAGTTGAAGTTTCCACGGTCGTAGCAATCCGTAGCAACTTCGATAAAGTAATCTATTATTTTTGCACGAACACTTTTCTTTGCGCCCTGAAATAAAGATATATATATACGTCAGACAGAATTTATGAAAGAATGGAAAGCGAAAGGAGGGGAGGAAGTAAGGAAAGAAGGGAAGGAGAGGAAAGGAGGGAGAGGGATGAGAGGAGTAAGAGGCAAGAAAGGAAGCAAGGAAGCAAGGAGACAAGGATGCAAGGAAGCAAGCAAGGGAGCAAACAAGCAAGTAAGCAAGGGAGCAAGGAAACAAGCAAGCAAGCAAGGAAGCAAGCAAACAAGCAAGGAAGCAAGGAAGCAAGGAAGCAAGGAAGCAAGGAAGCAAGGAAGCCAGGAAGCAAGGAAGCAAGCAAGCAAGCAAGCAAGCAAGCAAGCAAGCAAGGGAGCAAGGAAACAAGCAAGGAAGCAAGGAGGCAAGCAAGGAAGCAAGGGGAGCAAGGAAACATGCAAGCAAGGGAGCAAGCAAGGGAGCAAGCAAACAAGCAAGCAAGCAAGGAAGCAAGCAAACAAGCAAAGCAAGCAAGCAAGCAAGCAAGCAAGCAAGCAAGCAAGCAAGGGAGCAAGGAAGCAAGCAAGTAAGCAAGCAAGCAAGCAAGGAAGCAAGGGAGCAGCGAACAAGCAAGTAAGCAAGCAAGCAAGGAAGCAAGCAAGAAGCAAGCAAGGAAGCAAGCAAGGCAAGGAAGCAAGGAAGCAAGGAAGCAAGCAAGCAAACAAGCAAGCAAGCAAGCAAGCAAGCAAGCAAGCAAGGGAGCAAGCAAGCAAGCAAGCAAGCAAGCAAGCAAGCAAGCAAGCAAGCAAGCAAGCAAGCAAGCAAGCAAGCAAGCAAGCAAGCAAGCAAGCAAGCAAGCAAGCAAGCAAGCAAGCAAGCAAGCAAGCAAGCAAGCAAGCAAGCAAGCAAAGCAAGCAAGCAAGAAGCAAGGAAGCAAGGAAGCAAGGAAGCAAGCAAGCAAGCAAGCAAGCAAGCAAGCAAGCAAGCAAGGGAGCAAGCGAGCAAGCAAGGGAGCAAGGGAGCAAGGGAGCAAGCAAGCAAGCAAGCAAGCAAGCAAGGAAGCAAGCGAGCAAGCAAGCAAGCAAGCGAGGAAGCAAGCAAGCAAGCAAGCAAGCAAGCAAGCAAGCAAGCAAGCAAGCAAGCAAGCAAGCAAGCAAGCAAGCAAGCAAGCAAGCAAGCAAGCAAGCAAGCAAGCAAGCAAGCAAGCAAGCAAGCAAGCAAGGGAGCAAGCAAGCAAGCATGCAAGCAAGCAAGCAAGCAAGCAAGGAAGGAAGCAAGCACCTACAAGCAAGCAAGCAAGCAAGCAAGCAAGCAAGCAAGCAAGCAAGCAAGCAAGCAAGCAAGCAAGCAAGCAAGCAAGCAAGCAAGCAAGCAACAAGCAAGCAAGCATATTAGAATCTACTAACCAGACAAATTTCTGTAGCGACGAGATAACCAAGTCGATTAAACCATTCCACATAGGCCTCTAGACTTTTAGGTTCGTTTGATAAAGCTTAGTGTTGACTGTAAATATACAAGTACGAACTACTGTCATATCAAAGAATTACAAAACATAGATCAAGTAGAAAATACAGTTGGAGTAACGTTGACACACAATAATTATGTTTTTTTAAAAGTAATAAGAACGGTAATGGCGCCCACTAAAACAATCCCATAATCCTCCATGCAACATATTAGTTCCCAGTTCTCCGCGCAACAGCTATAGGTGTACCTTGAAGTCTACGTCATCACGTGATATAAATGTTTCCACAAATTCTTCGGGTCCAATGTTAGCTAGTCGTTCCTAACAATGGAAATGTTTGAGAATTGGCCCATACAAGCATCAAGAGTTCCAGACTTCCGGTACGCGCGCAATGCATTTTGAGATTATTACAAAGGAAAAGTGAGCACCAAGTGAGCAAAAACATAGCTTGGGCTCCCTGTGTCTAAAAATGGCGCTGGATGGGAGATCTATACTACTATTGCTTACCAGTTCAATGTGACTTAATTGCTGCGCCATCTCTGGGGGACTGGTACACACCTCAAGGACGCTCTGTAAGACAGACAGACATGTATAAGCATTGCTTATAAGAAAGTGAAAACTTCAACATTCCTATTTTTGTAGCTTCACTTATGGAGTATTCAGCGAGTGGGTTACCTGTGGTTAGGGTGTTTGTTCATCAAAGCCACAGGTAGCCCACTTATGGAGTATTCGGCGAGTGGGTTAACTGTGGTTAAGGTGTTTGTTCATCAAAGTCACAGGTAGCCCGCTTATGGATTATTCGGCAAGTGGGTTACCTGTGGTTAGGGTGTTTGTACATCAAAGACACAGGTAGCCCACTTATGGATTATACGGCTAGTGGGTTACCTGTGGTTAGGGTGTTTGTTCATCAAAGCCACAGGTAGCCCGCTTATGGATTATTCGGCAAGTGGGTTACCTGTGGTTAGGGTGTTTGTTCGTCAAAGTCACAGGTAGCCCGCTTATGGATTATTCGGCAAGTGGGTTACCTGTGGTTAGGGTGTTTGTACATCAAAGACACAGGTAGCCCACTTATGGATTATTCGGCGAGTGGGTTACCTGTGGTTAGGGTGTTTGTACATCAAAGACACAGGTAGCCCACTTATGGATTATTCGGCAAGTGGGTTACCTGTGGTTAAGGTGTTTGTTCATCAAAGCACAGGTAGCCCACTTATGGAGTATTCGGCGAGTGGGTTACCTGTGGTTAAGGTGTTTGTTCATCAAACACAGGTAGCCCACTTATGGAGTATTCGGCGAGTGGGTTACCTGTGGTTAGGGTGTTTGTTCATCAAAGACACAGGTAGCCCACTTATGGATTATTCGGCGAGTGGGTTACCTGTGGTTAGGGTGTTTGTTCATCAAAGCCACAGGTAGCCCACTTATGGAGTATTCGGCAAGTGGGTTACCTGTGGTTAGGGTGTTTGTTCATCAAAGCCACAGGTAGCCCACTTATGGATTATTCGGCAAGTGGGTTACCTGTGGTTAGGGTGTTTGTTCACAAAGTCACAGGTGCCCGTTATGGATTATTCAGCGAGTGGGTTACCTGTGGTTAGCGTGTTTGTTCATCAAAGCCACACAGGTAGCCCTGTGGTTACATCAAAGCCACAGGTAGCCCACTTATGGATTATTCAGCGAGTGGGTTACCTGTGGTTAAGGTGTTTGTTCATCAAAGCCACAGGTAGCCCACTTATGGATTATTCAGCGAGTGGGTTACCTGTGGTTAAGGTGTTTGTTCAACAAAGACACAGGTAGCCCACTCGCCTCAAGGACACATACGCCGTAAGTGTGGATACAAGTAGCAACTTGCTAATCATCATTAAATTAAATTAATTAAATTAATTAATTAATTAATTAATTAATTAAATTAATGCATTTCCTACTTTGTATTTTGATGAATTTGTGCGCCGTCTGTCCTCCGCAGCAGCGGTTGCTTGTGCTAATACTTCATCGTACTTATCAAGCATGGCAAGCTATGAAGTGTACAGATTAACAATTAATTAACGATAACAAGCGGACACAGAGGGTACGTTCCAAAAAAATTTTAAGTTAGAGTTAGTAGTTAGAGTTGAACCTCGCATGGCTCGGATGACCACGTAAAATGGCGGTCCCGTCTCTCCACACTTCATTACATTGCAACAGAGGGACGTAAAAGAACCCACACCACTGTTCGACTAAGAGTAGGGCACGAAGTTCCCGGTGTGTGTGGCCTGACCTACTAAGTCCCCGAGGGCCGCATGTTAGAAAACTGTAATTGGTTTATGCGTATTTTCCCTCTGGTCAGTGAAAATAAAGTTCAATCAATGTTTAATACTGTGGTATATGGACACCGAAGGGACGCACATCTCAGTTACAGGAAACGAGAGAACTGTCCGTATTATAGAGCTGTCCGCTGTATAGAGGTTTCTTAATAATAAATGTTTGGAGATTTCAGATGCTGGGTTCAAAAGAACTGGGAACTAGAAATGTCTGAGAGGTTTGACCTGCCTAATACAGGTATAGACCGAATGCAATAATGGCCGAGTAATTTGCATAAACTGAGAAAAATTACGAGTTTAGGAAATGTAATATCATTTTTTGCAAGACCATACATAGTCTAGTAATACACCAAAAGCCCATCAATTTAAATGAAACCCTCGTAAAGTTATAACCATTTGAATTCTAGCAATTGCATGGAAACGAGGCTAGTCAGTCCAAAACTCAATTTCCCATACAAATCTTTGTGATTTCAATTCGCTATAACTTTTTTGTAGAATCGCTCTAAAATTTAGTAGGTTTGTTTTTGTTATTATACTCTTTGAAACGATCAACGTACTATATTACTACTACACAATAAATGATATTTACTGATCCCGCCATTATTGCATTCGGTCTATAGTACTATTTATTGTCGGCGTTGAAGTAGGAACAAGTTATTGAATATAACAAGAAATAACAAGAAATAACAAAAAATAACAAGAAATAACAAAAAATAACAAAAAATAAAAAAAAGTAAAAAAAAGTAAAAAAAAGTAAAAAAAAATACCAAGAAATACCAAGAAATAACAAAAAATACCAATAACTAACAAGAAATAACAAGAAATAGCAAAAAGTAACAAAAAGTAAAAAAAAGTAAAAAAAAATAACAAGAACAAGAAATAACAAGAAATAACAATAAAATAAAGTAAAAGTAACCTTGCAGAATAAAGACTGTGTTACTTGACTGACGATCTTTTTAAGATCCTGTGCCGGAAAAAAAGGGAAATGTTGGTAATGTAATGATGCCAATTATAATAATAGTGATCGTGACGATGACAACTTGGGTGAAAATGATGATGATGATTATGATAATGGTTATGATAGAGAAGATAAAATATAACATTCACACAATGATATACTGTAATTGGTTACAATAATATAAAATCGATGCTGTCATTGCTGCTGATGATGATGACAATGATGATGGTGATAATTGATGATCATAATAATGATTGATGATGATGATTGATGATGGTGATTGATGATGGTGATTGATGATGATAATAATGATGATTGATGGTGGGGATAATGATGATAATGATGACGATGATAATAATAATGATGATAGTGATGATGAAGAAAATAAATGGATCTCTGAAGTGTATTCAGCATTTTCATTACAATCAACCTTGCATGAAAGTCTAAGTAAAGTTAACCTTACCGTACTCAAAGAACCACAGTATGTCGTGATGTCCTTAAAATGCATCATCATCACTTCATCTCGAAAGTCGTTTGTAAAAGCTTCCGTCCATTCACTGTGAGCAGAAAAATACGGCATCTTTTTAGTACTAAACCCACTGTCTTCAACACCCGAACAACACGTGCAACTCCCTGACAGCATACTTATTATGATTATGAAAAACCACCGCACACATCACTGTTAGATTATAACGCAATCTGCTGCATTACCATCATCACCATCACCATTTTCATCACCATCATCGTTAAAATCATTATCATCAAAATCATCATCGTCACCATTTCCATCATCATCAAAATCATCATCATCACCATCATCAAAATCATCATCATCACCATTTTCATCATCAAAATCATCATCATCATCATCAAAATCATCATTCTCATCATCAAAATCATCATTATCACCATCATCAAAATCATCATCACCAGTCAATCACTGAATGACGTGATCATTTTTCCACGCCTACATAAAAACTACAAGTTGCTGTTTTACCTCATCAGTTGAACGATGTTGGAGCCTAGTTTCCGGGCCTAAAATGATAAATACTGGAATTACGATCTGGGAATATCGAAATTTGATAAAATATGGTACTCTTCTTTAGTATCAACAATAAATAACAAGAACCTACGAAAGATGCGCTAAGTGGAGCAATAATATCATACTTACCACAGGTAGCCCAACCATTGCTTCTGAGGCTAGAGTACTGCGGTTACATCCTACGGGATGCACACAGGGAGCCCAACATAATACATATTGTGCACGCGCGCTCTACCACAGGAAACTCATCAAAACAAGACGCGCGCATACAAATATCATTGTATCAATTATAGGTAGCAATGGTTGGGCTGCCTGTGTACTTACTTCAACTGCAGTAGCATCTCTCATAGATATGGCACAATCCTGTCAAGAATGATTGATACAGAAGATCAGAAGGTAACAATATGATGATGATGATGATCATGGTGATTATGATGACAATGATAATAATAATAATAATAATAATAATTTTATTCAAGAGACCATTATATATTATGGTCTCTTGCTTTATTTATATAGCGCACATATCCCTAAAGTCCAAGGCACTTCACAATATAAATCAACACAATAAAAAAGATAATAACAAGTAACGATAACAAAATAGGAAAAAACTAAGACTTATATTTACAATGTTGATAAAGAAACTACTCAACTGGAAAAAAATAATGATTTACTATTCAAAAATTCTGAAAAAAGGACAGACGCTCACCACATGACGATGATAAAGATGAAGTTGTCGAGGGTGTTGATGATGATGGTGGTGCATGGTCGTGATAGTGGTAGTGGTGATGTTCCTGTTATTGTTGATAATGATGATAAATACATGTATGAAGTTGTTGAGGGTGTTGTTGATGATGATGGTGGTGGCGTATGGCCGTGGTAATGATGTTCCTGTTGTTGTTGATGATAAAAATGGAGTTGTTGAGTGTGTTGATGATGATGATGGTGGTGCATAGTCGTGGTAGCAGTAATGATGATGTTGCTGTTGTTGTTGTTGTTGTTAGTATTATGATGGTCAGAGTTTGATGACAGGTTGATAATCACTCGGCTGTTTGTCAGGTACTCAGATGATGTTAGTTAAATTGTTGTTGTTGTGTTGATGATAAAGATGATGTTGTTGTGTCGATGATGATGGTGGTGGTGCATGGTCGTGGTAGTGGTGATGTTCCTGTTGGTGTTGCTGTGGTTGTAAATGATGATGATTACAATGATGACGATGAAAATACCTACTAATGATTGATGATATGCTGATAATAATCTATGCTATACTTACCGCTGATACTCTGGACAGTAGTTTACTTGGTGATATAAACAGACGACAGCACAACAGGAACGCAAAAATGTAAGTTCGCTGTAAAACAAACATCCCAAAAATGTTCAGATATAATTTGTAGTCGCTGACCACAGGTAGCCCAACCATTGCGCGCGTCTTTTTGATGGGTTTCCTGTGGTAGAGCGTGCGTGCAATACGTATTATGTTGGGCTCCCTGTGCACATCCCGTAAGACGCGCCCGCAGAAATGCAGTATGGAAATGCGATTGAGTAGAAAAGGTTTCAATACTGCATTTCTGCGGGCACGTCTTACGGGACGTGCACAGGGAGCCCAACATATCATGTATAGCGCGCGCGTGCTCTACCAGTACCACAGGAAACCCATCAATATATTTTTTATTAATTATAAGCAGCCTCAGAAGAAAAGGTTGGGCTCCCTGTGCCCTGACCTCCTAAAACGCGCGGAATCCTAGAGCATTCTGGGAAGCTACTGGAAGGTCGATCACTATACGATCTCCTGGAATACTGTTCGGTTGTATAACGAAAGATATACACAACAATATGTTGCTATTTGTCGACCTACATCAGGATAATAGTCAGCCGAAGGCACGAGTTTTTCAATTAAAGCATCCAGTGTCCCTGACATCAAACGTCCTTCTTGGTACGTTACAGCCTAGAGACGGGAATAAAAGAAATTAGAGAAGCTAACAGACAGACAGACAGACAGTCAGGTGGGTAGGCTGACAGATAGACAGACAGACAGTCAGGTGGGTAGGCTGACAGATAGACAGACAGTCAGTCAGGTGGGTAGGCTGACAGACAGACAGACAGACAGTCTGTCAGTCAGAGAGACAAACTTACAGGCAGATAAATAGATGACCAATCCGCAGACAAACAGTCAGTCAGAGAGACAGACAGGTAGGTAGGCAGACAGACAGACAGACAGACAGACAAACGGACAACTTACAGGCAGACAGACAGACAGACAGACAGACAAACAAACTTACAGGCACATAAAGATATGGCCAATCCACAGACAAACAGTCAGACAGACAGACAGACAGGTGGGTAGGTAGACAGACAGAAATACGGACAGACAGACAGACAGGCAGACAAATAAATAAATCGATGGCCAATTAATCCGCAGACAAACAGTCAGTCAGAGAGACAGAGGTAGGCTGGTTGGCAGACAGACAGACAGACAGACAGGTGGATAGGTAGACAGACAGAAATACGGACAGACAGACAGGCAGACAAATAAATAAATAGATGGCCAATCCGCAGACAAACAGTCAGTCAGAGAGACAGAGGTAGGCTGGTTGGCAGACAGACAGACAGACAGACAGACAGACAGACAGACAAATTAAACAACATACAGGTCGAGAAATTACAACAGCAATAACAGACAAGAAAAAAGATAAACACTCACTACTCACCCCAGATAAGTTTCTCCTGGGTGAAAGGCGTGGTCCTTGATAATGTAAAAGATTTCCATTCGCTTCCTGTGAACATAAAGACCACTAAAAGTGTTAGAGATGACTTAAATTAATACCTCGCAGTAAGGAAGTGACTTGAGCTCGATATCATCTCCTTATTTATTATCACTTAGTATCACCATCATCATGATCATCACCATCATCAACAGCAGCATAACAATCATCATCACTATTATCACTATCACTATCATCACCATCATCATCAACAGCACTGGTCATTATGACCATTATAATCACTATGGCAACCATCATTATTAACAGCAGCCACAGCATCACACTACATATCATCACCATCACCACCATCATTATCTAGAGACGTTTTTGTAATCGAGTGGGAAAGTTACCGCACCGTCACCGCGCCTTGCCGTATTGAAAGAGTTTGATTAGATGAGATGCATCTGCACGCTTTTTGATTGGTTTAGCAAGGAAGCCATTTGAGTGTCACGGTACCGTAGGTTTCCCATGAACGACTGTATTGAAAGAGTTTGATTGGATGAGATGCATCTGTACGCTTTTTGATTGGTTCAGAAAGGAAGCCATTTGAGTGTCACGGTACCGTAGGTATCCCATGAACGACTGTATTGAAAGAGTTTGATTGGATGAGATGCATCTGTATGCTTTTTGATTGGTTTAGAAAGGAAGCCATTTGAGTGTCACGGTACCGTAGGTTTCCCACTCATACGAAAACGACTGGATTGAAAGAGTTCGATTGGATGAGATGCATCTGTACGCTTTTTGATTGGTTTAGAAAGGAAGCCATTTGAGTGTCACGGTACCATAGGGTTCCCACTCATACGAAAATGACTTTAATCACTATCACCACCACCAATTAGAGAGTTTAAGATTTGCAAAACCTACGACGGCGACGTCAACCGGAAGTGTCAATAACTTCTGTTCGGAGATTCATACCTTCATAGTTGGTATTCCTTATGGATGGAGTAACCTCACAGGCTTAGGTTTGGACTAAATCTCTAATGTACGAAACCCCGAACAAAAGTTATTGACACTTCCGGTTGACGTCGCCGTCGTAGGTTTTGCAAATCTTAAACTCCCTATCGTCATCATCATCAGCTATTCATCTTGTTCCAACACTTTAAATTGTTACATGTAAGCAAAAAGTATTTACCTGAACTTGTAATAATAGAATACATACATACCTTTTTACTTCCTTCCATCCGCACAGATTCATCGACCAAATTTCCAAATATGGTAGGCTGAAAAAAATATGAATTGTAAGAAAAAAGCCATGAGATGAAGAGTGGATTATAGTCCCAGTTACATGCAAACTGTAAGGCGCTGTGATTTGACTACGCCATATTTGTTCATAATGACATGATTGGATTGGACAGACTTCAAAAATTCTTACATAATAATAATAATAATAATAATAATAATAATAATAATAATAATAATAATAATAATAATAATAATAATAATAATAATAATAATAATAATAATAATAATAATAATAATAATAATAATAATAATAATAATAATAATAATAATAATAATAATAATAATAATAATAATAATAATAATAATAATAATAATAATAGTGATGACTATATTTTCATAGGGTAGCACTAAATAGCAAAGCTATTGTGGCCCCCTATAACTACAACATTATTACAAATCATCACCATTACCCTGGCTTTAACTGTCTGCTTGAATCCAAGAGAAGGCAAACTTCGTGAAGACTGAAAAGAACAAATAAATACACTTTTTAAAATAGGAAGATGTCATGTACTACTCATTTTATCGCAATATCAAAACAGTCTCAAACAAGGGACCCAAATAAGTGCTGAGTGGTAGAAAATAAGTAAAATATTGCATTTTCTCACTTGTTCCTCTCATTCCCTTTCTAATGGTGAAGACACACGATGCAATCATCTCATGATTTCAGCGTGTGTCTACCATTTGCTGTTTCATGCACTATAGTTACAGACGTAGGATCGCACTGTACTTCAATAAGTTTGGTCACAATAATTACAGAGGTGGACACACACTGTAATATGTTGCACGCAGAAGACAACAATATTGCAGGGCTAGACACATGCTGCAATCATATTTCCAGCAATATTGTATGCCATGTTGCACCAATGTGTCTGCACCTAAACTCTCCTCTTCCCCTTATCTTCTTCAGCCAAGAACCCATACATTATACTGTACATGTATATTCCATCTCCCAACAGTCAAACAATATTTAAATCATCTTTGATTCAATTTACTGTACCTTCTTCTGCTTGGTTGATCTTCTAAGTAGACCTCTTGCTGCATCTTCATATTCCTTGGCCAAACGATTGTGTTGAGAAGATAAACGACTGAAATATAGACAATAAAAAGAAGATAATAGAATATATATCAAGAGATTGTGCGAGGGTTGTGAGAAGAAAAAATGGTCTCAACACAGGAAGCCCATGCCACTGACCACCTTTAATCATTATCATCATAATCACTGTCATCACCACAACATAAATCAACTGCACAGACTCAACCAGAGCATCACCATATCTCACTGCCATTATGATTATTACCATTAATGATCATCATCATCATCATCAACATCATCATCATCATCAATATAATAATCATCATCATCAACAACAATCATCATCATCATCAACAACAATCATCAACATCATCAACAACAATCATCAACATCATCATCACCATCATCAAAAAAAATCATCATCATCATCAACAACAACAATCATCAACAATCAACATCATCAACATCATCAACATCATCAACATAATCACCATCATCAACAACAATCATCATCATCAACAACAATCATCAACATCACCAATATCATCAACATCATCAACATAATCATCATCATCAATATAATCATCATCATCATCAACAACAATCATCATCAACATCAACAACATCATCAACATAATCACCATCATTAACAACAATCATCAACATCATCATCAACAACAACAACAATCATCATCATCAACATCATCAACATCATCAACAACAATCATCATCAACATCAACAACATCATCAACATCATCAACAACAATCATCATCACCATCAATAACAACAATCATCAGCATCATCAACAACAATCATCAACATCATCATCAATTAACATAATCATCAACATAATGATCAACATCATCATCAACATAATCACCATCATGAACAACAATCATCAAAATCATCATCAACAACAATCATCAGCATCAATATAATGAAAAATCTAAGAACAGCTAACATGCTGTAGATATGTTTATTATGTACGATATTTCGGTTGAACAAACCAGCCTTCTTCATTGTACCTGAAGAAGGCTGGTTTGGCCAGCCGAAATATCGTACATAATAAACATATAACTCTACAGTGTGTCAGCTGTTCTTAGATTTTTTCTTTATATTCATCGCAAGCTGTAAGATCTACACAAGATCCGCTGTATACCGCAGGATTTTCGTACACGGTTGTTCCTCTACATTATTATTTGCTCGATATAATCATCATCAATAACAATCATCATCATCAACATCATCACCTTCATCAACAACAATCAGCATCATCATCATCAATAACAATCATCAACATCATCATCAACATAATCACCATCATCAACAACAATCATCAAAATCATCATCAACAACAATCATCAGCATCAATATAATCAGCATCAATATAATCATCATCAATAATGTTCAATCATCATCATCAACATCATCAACATACATGTAATCAACATAATCACCTTCATCAACAACAATCATCAGCATCATCATAATCAATCATCAATATCAATCAATCATCATCATCAACATAATCACCTTCATCAACAACAATCATCAGCATCAATATAATCAGCATCAATATAATCATCATCAATAATGTTCAATCATCATCATCAACATCATCAACATACATCAACATCATCATCACCATCATCAACAACAATCATCATCATCATCATATAATCATCATCATCAATAAACATAATCATCATCATCATCATCAACAACATCATCATCACATCATTCATCATCAACAATCATCAACAACAATCATCAGCATCAATATAATCATCATCAATAACAATCATCATCATCAACATCATCAACATAATCACCTTCATCAACAACAATCAGCATCATCATCATCAACAACAATCATCAACATCATCATCAATTAACATAATCATCAACATCAACAACATCATCAACAACATAATCGTCAGCATCAACAACAATCATCATCATCAACATCATCATCATCATTGTTGCAATCATCATCATCATAATTAAATTATATATTTAGACAAATAATAAAATACATACGCATAGTGTAGTTTCTGTCTTTCCACTTCTTTTGTCTGGAAATGTTCAGGAAAATAGTTTTCATCATTTACTAAAAGCTTTAAATTTTACAAATGTATCAGATTTTTGGTGTTTAAAACTGTACTCACTCTATCAATGCTAGAACTCCTGTCACGACCATCTTCAAGCTCACACTGAACCAACTGCAATTGGGTCAATTTCTTTCTCTCTGCTTCAAGAAGCTTTGCCGTGACCTGTAAATAGGAACCCCAAAATATCAATGATAATATACAATGTACTTATCACATTATTCGTGTATAACATTAGAATATTGTCGGGGAAAAACAACTATAACTGGCTTAATTCCCATGCTCCACTTGCACTAATCACAGTGTGTTCCTTTTTTACAGTTTTAATCTAATCAATATGAAACTTGGCAACATGATAGTACATGTAAGGCAACAAATCTGTCCTTTTTTTGTTTTTCAAATTTTTTGCTATTTGGCGGGAAAATGACGTCACGAACATGCCAACTAATTTGATTATTGCAATCGAAAGAACACTAAAAATTAGAGATATAGCTGAAATAATATCTCAGATATCTTTATTCAATCCAAAGATATGAATTTTTGAAATTTGAAATTTCCGCCATTTTGGGCTATTTTTAGTAACAAAATGGCGGATTTTCAAATTTCAAAAATTATTCACATTTCTCTATCATTGCAAGGTCACCATTGGTCTCGCTTCGATGCAAAGGCACCGCTACCTTTCAAGATGGCGCAGGGAACTATGAAAGGGACTAATGAAGGGGTCGACATAAAAACATTAATGTAAATGTAAAAAAAATGATGAACTGACCAAATTACTGTAGCTATTAATCTTTTCTAGACTCTTTGAATTCCAAAACAGAATTTGGATTTACACCATCCTATACCATATTCTTTCATATAATAGTAATAATAATAATAATAATAATAATAATAATAATAATAATAATAATAATAATAATAATAATAATAATAATAATAATAAATAATAATAATAATAATAATAATAATAATAATAATAATAATAATAATAATAAAAATAATAATAATAATAATAATAATAATAATAATAATAATAATAATAATAATAATAATAATTTAACCCTTTGACACCCAAGACTTTTGAATAATAATAAAATAATAATAATAATAACAGTTCTGAAAGCCCACGGGCTAATAAATAATAATAATAATAATAATAATAATAATAATAAACAGATAATAATAAAAATCGTCTCTCTGGTCTTTCTGTGGTGGATTCCAGGACTTTATTTGGAAAAGAATGGTGCAATAAGGACTAAATAAAAGACCCCGGGGGAGATCTATGCCGAAATTCCCGGATGTTTCCCGGCATCCTTTTCGGGCGTGCAGAAGGAAAACCGAAAGTGGGCCTAAGGAAATGGCTATTGTTCGGCGAGTTAAGGAAAAGAGAGGGCAAAATTCACGACTATATCAAGAAGAGAGATGGAAGTTTGCTGAGAAAGTGGCGTTTTGTTTCGCAAGGATGTATTTTGGAAGAAAATCCAAGTCAAATGTCGTTCATTTTCGAGGTGTAAAATTGCGTCAAAAACACGCATTTTTGATTTTTATGGCAAACAAATTGAACGAATGCCCAGAAATTGTCCGATTTTTACGGGCGGTTTCGGGCGCCGTGGGAGTCAAAGGGTTAAACAATGGTAGTACTAAATAATTGACCCCTTCAATTATTGCCATTGACCTTTATTTCCTCTTGTCCACCAGTCCAGGGGTCTATTAAGAATCTTTGAATACTCTGTACCCCAAGCCAAATGTTTTTAACAGTCATAAGATATATCAATACTGTCACTGTATATTGGTCATGCAGCATGCTTGAGTGACTCAATGCATGTTCAAACAAGGAACTACATGTACATTTATTATTCAAATAAATGCAAAGACAATTTAAGCACCTTCCTTTAACAAATTGAAGGGCTTCCTGCAAGAACAACGTAAGTGATCTCTGATCAAAATCTAAATTCTCCTCAAGATTCTTTGAATTTCAAAGGAGAATTTGGGTTTTGATCACAAGTCACTTACTCTGTTCTTGCAGGGATGGCCTTCAATTGATCACTGCTGCACTGTTTTATTATATAAATTAATTCCTCTATCTCTAAGACAGACACCTCTCTAAGACAGACATCTTTGTCTGGTCCCTGCTGCACTAGTGTTTTATTATAAATCCCCGTCTCTAAGACAGACACCTCTCTAAGACAGACACCTAATTGTCTGGTTGCTGCTGCACTGTTTTATTATAAATTATCTCTCTCTAAGACAGACACCTTTGTCTGGTCCCTGCTGCACTGTTTTACTATACATGTAAATTCTCTCTCTCTCTCTAATAATATTAACAAAATACATGTACCTCCAACTGAACTCCAAAAAGGCCCTGTCCAAGATTCTCTGAACCTATTAAATGTTCAGCTGCTGTAGCCATGTTTGCACTAATGCTATAGTCACATCTAAATCATTACATCGTTCATGACGATGGCCTTGAATCCTATAACATTGGTGCAGTAAATGTATACAGTTAGGTAATATTACAATTATATGTAATATTATTTGGAATCTTAAAATCATCCTTCCTTGCAACCTGATGCTGACTTAATTACTACCGTACTGTACATATAAAGTGTAAAGTACAACTGCACAAAGATATGCAGCTCGATGGCTGAGTCAAAGACATATAAACAAGTACACTACGTGTGTATAATGGTGCCACTATACATATCAATGTGCATGCATGTACATGTACATGTATACAGTCCTTTCAGAAAACGTTGTCGCCGACCGGCAGCCTCACTGACTACGCGACTAGACCTAAAGGGAGTATATGGGTAGAAATCACTGAAGCGGTTTTAAATATGCATATCTGATTTAAGCTATATTGGCCAGCATATGCTTCAAATTTACAGTGAAGACCTACGCTGGCGAGTGGTTTGGATGATTTAGTGGAGTGGTCTTTCAGCGACTGAACAATGTCACAGCATGGAACGTGCTTGACCGAAAATGAGTCATTGACACCGACTCTTATTTTTCTTGCGTAAAACATGAAGGCATACATTCATTCGAGTATTACTCTCCATTATGATAATTAATGAGAAAATTAATTTTCAGAGCGAATAATTTTTTGATTCAGTGATTTCTTTAAATCCATACTCCCGTTCGGTCTAGTCGCGTAGTCGTGAGGCCGGTCAGCGACAACGTTTTCTGAAAGGACTGTATATGACCAATATCTGACCACAGAGCAGGTTATAATGAAGTACTGTACCACTCAGATTAAAACATTGTTCATATTCACTGAGGAAGGAAATTAAACCATGCAATTAAAGTACCCAGAGAAAAATATGGCATATGCATTTACCAGCTGATACATGTACTATTGCAGTCGATCATGTATATAACATACAATTTCAATCAATAATTAAACTGTACTTTCACAAGATTTTGACATTTAAATCAAGCCGTAGTGTGTGAATTAAGTAATACACACAGTATTGTATGTGCTTCATACTTATGCATGATCCACTGTAACACATAAGGGTTCCGTTAGTATTTTCTTCAGCAACATTGTTGTTAAACTCATTAATAAATAATAAACTTAGACTACGGTATATAAGATATAGCAAGTCTTTATCAAAGCATGACAGAAATATCATGCAAACTCATCAGGAAAAACTTTGACAAACTTTCAAATAAACATGTCAATTAAATAAAATACCTATGGTAATTCGATCAGAACCTTTAAGGAAAAACTTCTCAAAGCTCTTCGAAAGTAAATACTTAATATGCTTTTCAAGCATGTTATTGCTCTCCGCTCAGAAGATCAAAGTCTTTTAGTTTTATGTTGTTCTAGTTTACGTAAATATATATATACAGAGTTTGACAGTTCCAAGTGCATGTATTAGACCGATCAATACTGATATCAATACACTATATAGCATTAAGCTGTGTATACAGAATGTTTTATCAAAATGGTACAATAATTTGGCTGATTCTACAATCTGTATGATTCGAGTATAAGACTAAAGTTTAATTATAACCAAACCAGTACTCAGTGTAATTAATTGAACCAAAAGCAACACGAATTAGCGATCGAGTCTTCGATCTTCGGGAGTTCTTCCAAGTTTGAAAGACATGTTCGATTATGATGATATTCCATTAAAGTTTAAATAAGCATCTGAGGAAATGAAACGAAGATACGAAGGCCACAAGACGTTGTAGTAACTCACTTTGTCTGAAGGCAATCACATTACAATACATTTACAAGTCGGGTCAACAAGACTTACAAACGGTACATTTCACTGATTCACTACGATATCTGAAGAGTTTGTCATTATATAGTGAGATAAATGATACAGTCAATGACTTTCTTAGCTTTACCTGGCTCAGTGTAATCCCACAGCCAAAGATAGCAGAATTTCACACATTGTCAATAACAAAACACCGGTGTCATGGACCGCGCTCCTGAAACGTGACAGACAGACAGATGGTCAGGGAACTCGTTACCAAGCCACTTTGAACAGAATTTTCAAAATACAACTGAAGGAAACGGTAAAGAAAAACATCCCATTCAGAAGAGGTCGATATCGAGAGGTCGGTTGCCCGTTCGGAGAGGTTCGACAGATCAGTCCAGGGATCAGTCAAGTATATAATATACACAGGTAGCCAGAACTGATAGTGACGTACAGTACAATAGTATGTTACCAAAAAGGGGGGGGGGGGGGGGGGGGGGGGGGGGGGGGGGGGGGGGGGGGGGGTGGGGGCTCCCACACTGAACGGGGAATGGGATGATCAATATTTTTAGCTATCAAGGTATCATTTAGGGTTGCTCGCGTAGATATAAAAAAACCCGGAGGGGAACTCCCATATATAAAGTGGTTGGGATGCTCTTCGGAAAATTTGAAAATAACCCTAAAAGTAACAGTCTTGTCCAGGTGGGCGTGTCAACAAATAATTTTAAACCCTTTTTGTGGCTACTCCTCTTCTTAGAAGAGAGTAGCCACTATGTCATCGAGTGTGAAAGTCCGTCCGTCCGTCCGTCCGTAAGTCCGTAAGTGTCCTAATCTTCGGATAGTGTTCGGAACAGTTCGGAACTATTCCCGATCGGCCTTGACACAGTCACAGGGATTGCACTGTAACCTACAATGCTAACATCACATAACTCTGCATCTCTTAACTGAACTGCATGGGAATCAGTTTATACTGATAAATCTAACAATCATGTAACACTGCCAAACTGCATTTCTACTGAGCTGGGAATCAGTTTGGACTGATAAATCAGTCTAACACTCATGTAACACCAAACTGCATCTCTACTGAACTGGGAATCAGTTTATACTGATAAATCAGTCTCTACTGAACTGGGAATCAGTTATATCATCATGTCAAACCGAACTGTATCTCTACTGAGCTGGGAATCAGTTTATACTGATAAATCAGCCTAATAATCATGTCAAACCAAACTGTATCTCTACTGAGCTGGGAATCAGTTTATACTGATAAATCAGTCTATATCTAACAATCATGTCAAACCAAACTGCATCTCTACTGAGCTGGGAATCAGTTTATACTGATAAATCAGTCTAACACAATCATGTCAAACCAAACTGCATCTCTACTGAGCTGGGAATCAGTTTATTCTCAGATGTAATAATACGGCCGAAATTTACAATTTTCCTTTTATTATGTTTTTATAAAAATGACTTTAGAGTCTTTGTTTGTATAATTCAATAAACAATCAATCACTTGTCGCCATGTACTTAGGGAAGGTATCATATTAGTTGTGGTCATCTGTGGTGTCGAAAGGAATCTATGGTATGCCGGCAAAATTTCCTGCCTTTGGCTGGTAACTAAGGAGTTGTGGCTCGTTATGCATTCTTCTCGTGGTTGTCAACATTTTATCGATTCGATAGCGTTCAAAATACGTCGTGTTGGATTTCCATGTGCTTTTCGCTTCACGGCTTTGTTTAGAAGGGTAAGTTTACACTCTCTACTAATTTAAGTGTCATTGTCTGAGAAAACCGGGCAGAGTTGAAAGATGGGGGTCGGCCGATTCCTTTCAAATTGCTATCATTTATTACCTATAGGAATAGATTAAGAATGGTCGTATTTAAAGTTTGGTTCAGGCTTTTGCTCGAAAGTTGACCACCCCCCCTTGTTTTGCATCAAAATCGCCCTGAAAGACGCTAAAATTTCGGGTCACTTTGGTGCTCTGTAAAACTCATATTACATGATTTTCTATGATACATTTAGTTTGGTTGTGATATTTAGCCTATGTAGAGCTGGGTTACATGCAATAATGGCAAATTTTCGAAAAACATCTTATTTTCACTTCGAGTTAAAAGTCAGTTGTCGACGGCCTTCGGCGGTCGACTAAATTTAAGCCATTTTATGGAGGTCCGTTCTTAAAAGTGCGGCAGTTTATTTTCTTAATTTAGCCATTTTTAACAAGTTTATTCTTTCCTTTCTTGATTTCCAAAAACTCTTACTCGGATATTTTCAACGACTTCGCGTGAGCAGCCTCCGACTCTTCAAGGTAGTCGGCTCTTTTCCCGTCAAATTTTGTTTGTTTATCATCAATAAGTCGGACTTGGTTCTTCGTATACTGTCTTTTTAACCGCAAGCCACTCTTTAGTGCTTTAAAAGACCTTAAAATCTTACAAGAACATGATAAAAGGTAAATAGCTTCGTTTCACACATACTAATTAAGTCAATAAACACTCAGTCAGTCAATTTCAGCAGAATGTGTGACAGAAGTGTTTGATCGCGATTTTGCCGGGAAAACAAGGGTTTCAAGCTCTCTCTATATGTACAACATATTACAATCCAATCAAAAGAAATATATGTAATGCCTAGATATATTTATTCAGTAAATATACCATTATTAAACATTTGAGAGTTCGTCCGCAAATCATCATTTAGAATCTGTATGTTACAGCGACACTAAATGAATACTAATTACTTCATTGAACATGGTCACGCATCACTAATTTAAATTTGGCTGTATTCACCGTTAAAGTAGCATTGGATTGCTGATACAATAGTATTGTAAAATCAACAAACTAGTGTGTTCAGTTACAGACATAACTGGACTATAATAGTGAACTCTCACCAGCCAATCTCTCTACTGTCCAGTCGATGTCCAGTCTCATATTGCGTCAGTCCACGCACCCCGTCCACACTAATCCGTTTTCGTTTGAAAACGCATACTTTTTTATCCGTTTTTAGCGATCGTCCACTAATAATAATAATATGTCGGTTCTTATATAGCGCATTCCACTGACAAACAATCAAATGAAAACATAGATGAAAACGGAGGTTTTCGAAAAAACGCTTTCAAAAGTGGAGACGTTTGAAAACGCCGCATGCAGGTCTCAGATCCAGGAAAAGATGTGACCGTTTCCCGAACCGGCAGTTTTTGTATATGTACCTTTTTATGAATAAATTAAACATTCAAGAGAGCTATATATATATTACTCTTACTTTGAAAAAATTGACCGTTCTCCGGAAAACGGCGTAAACCGGTCTGGATCTGCGCCTGGATCTATATTTGGTGCAAAAACGGAGCTTTTCAGAAACGCTTACGTCACAACTGGTTATGCAAGCCGCAGTTACCCGCAGGAAAAGAAGGGTATCTCCACAGGGCCCCCTAATTCATCAATAATTTCACAAAAATGCTAGTAAAAGAATAAAAGTAATTATAGAGAAAAAGCTTTGTTTGATTAAAACTCAGCATAATGAACGTTTCCAGCTAAAATTACAAATTATATTACATTATATTGTTTTTTGTTTTTCTTTATCACGCGCGCGCGCGCGCGGGTGTATCGCGGTGTACCACGCGCGCGCGTGACAAAGAAAAACAAAAAGCGATATAATTACTTTTATTCTTTTATTAGCATTTTTGTGAAATTATTGATTAATTAGGGGGCCCTGTGGTATCTGGCGCTATTGGAGCGTGCGTTGGGGGAGGAAAGGGGAGGGGGAGGGGAAGGAGGAACGGTGGGGGCGGGGAAGGGGGAGGGGAGGAGGGTGTTTGGATAAAACTTCAATCGATCTAGCATATTACTGCTAATTTGGGACACGACTCTCAACACTCATTTCTTACTACATTCTCTATTATGTACTATACACCCAACGCTCATCTCACAAGTTCGTTTTTAATGAGGGAGGAAAACCGGAGTACCAGAAAAACCCTCGAAACAAGGGAGAGAACGAACTGACAAACTCAACTCACATGAAGTGCCCGATTCGTGAATTGAACCAGGCACCACAGCGTTTCATGAGAGGCGAATGCTCTCACCACTCGGCCACCATTGCTCCCTAGAGGGGGGATGGGGAAAGGAGGAGGGGGAACGGGGAAGGTGGAAGGGGAAGCGGGACGGGGGAGGGGGGAGGGGGGGAGGGGGAGGGGGAGGAGGGAGGAGGGAGGAGGGAGGAGGGAGGAGGGAGATGGGGTAGGGAGCAGGCGGGAGACGTGCACGAGGAGTTTGAGAGGTGCACTACAGTCAAAGCCAGGCTATAGAAACTGCTATAAACTGCAGATGGTTTAACGCCTGTTCTTGACAATAACGGAAGCGCATAAATTAAAAATAAGGTACAGTACCAAAATCAACAAATTACGGCGTCGAAACCACCCCTCCACATTCTCCCATCCAGATAACCAAAACAGAAAATGAGAAAAGATAGGAATAAAAATCATAATCGTTAACTGTTTATACCACATACAAGCAATTCATGTTTTAGAGTAATGTTCAGTGTTTTGTACATTTGAAAATCAAAGGAATATATAAGTGTTCTTTAACGATAATAGTTTTTTCAGTTTTCACGCGTAATGAAATAATGGTTCAAATGACGTTTCGGCTGCACTGGTGGCAGCCTTCACGTGAAAACCGTGAAAACTATTATCGGTATGTCTAACTCACGCGAAACTGGCCTAAAAGTACCCATTTGTTTTTTCTTAGAAAACTAAGCTAATTAATGACTAGTAGATTAAAAAACTCACTTGACCCATGTTTGGGTATGAGGGGTGCCGCTGAGGGTTTGAAACCCTGGTCCTGTTTAGGACAAAATATATATACTAAAATATCCACCCTGTCTATGACAACACCCTCTATTTTATGACCCTATTTAGGACAAAGGACAAAATACTGTCTTCTGTCTGGCAGTTCTACTGATACAGTACACAAAAATTCATCACCGACGACAATCGTGCATTACCATACCCTGTTTATGACAGACTCACATAACATTATATACCCAGTCAAAAACCGATACCCTGTCCAGCGGCACACCCCCGTATAGCCCAGACCCTACTAACAGAACTGCACCGTGAACTTTCAGATGAAAACGAACAAATGATCGATATATACATAGTGAAACACATGAGTTTCTCATACACACGAGACAATTGTAACAATTATTTATTTCAGGTAACCACTCAGTAACGTTCATTTGTACGACTGTGTAATCTTGAAATTAAAACACTAATAACAATTAATTGTCCTGCTGAATTACTCTGTGATAAATCAAATACAAAATTTTAATTCCATTTTAATGATAATGAAGCAGATTATTTCACGGCAATGTTGTAAGAAATATCGATATTGTTGCAAAGTCATTGCATGAACATGTTCAATATATGAAGTAATTAGTTGACATACAGATTCTAAATGATGATTTGCGGACGAACTCTCAAATGTTATTAAAATAATGGTATATTTACTGAATAAATCCATCTAGGCATTACATATATTTGTTTTGATTGGATTGTAATATGTTGTACATAGAGAGAGCTTGAAACCCTTGTTTTCCCGGCAAAATCGCGATCAAACACTTCTGTCACACAATCTGCTGAAATTGACTGACTGAGTGTTTATTGACTTAATTAGTATGTGTGAAACGAAGCTATTTACCTTTTATCATGTTCTTGTAAGATTTTAAGGTCTTTTAAAGCACTAAAGAGTGGCTTGCGGTTAAAAAGACAGTATACGAAGAACCAAGTCCGATAAACAAACAAAATTTGACGGGAAAAGAGCCGACTACCTTGAAGAGTCGGAGGCTGCTCACGCGAAGTCGTTGAAAATATCCGAGTAAGAGTTTTTGGAAATCAAGAAAGGAAAGAATAAACTTGTTAAAAATGGCTAAATTAAGAAAATAAACTGCCGCACTTTTAAGAACGGACCTCCATAAAATGGCTTAAATTTAGTCGACCGCCGAAGGCCGTCGACAACTGACTTTTAACTCGAAGTGAAAATAAGATGTTTTTCGAAAATTTGCCATTATTGCATGTAACCCAGCTCTACATAGGCTAAATATCACAACCAAACTAAATGTATCATAGAAAATCATGTAATATGAGTTTTACAGAGCGCCAAAGTGACCCGAAATTTTAGCGTCTTTCCGGGCGATTTTGATGCAAAACAAGGGGGGGTGGTCAACTTTCGAGCAAAAGCCTGAACCAAACTTTAAATACGACCATTCTTAATCTATTCCTATAGGTAATAAATGATAGCAATTTGAAAGGAATCGGCCGACCCCCATCTTTCAACTCTGCCCGGTTTTCTCAGACAATATAATGACACTTAAAGTGTCAAGTAATTCTCTTCGAGTCTTTATTTAATAGTTTATATGCGAGACACAAACAAACACGGCTCTCGTTACTCTTTCAGTCTTTGTCCCAAAACTCGCTAAAAGCCGTTGTAATCGCTAAATAAATGGGGAGGAGGATGGGGGGGGGGGGGGGGGGGAGGAGGATGGGGGGGGGGGGAGGGTACTCCTAATATTTTGATAATATAGATGTGCGGCGCGTCAGGATCCGGATTTTAAGTGCGTGAAATTGGTCAAACCGGGTTTAAGTCAGGAAAAAAGGTATTTCCAGTTCTCAAGACAACAAAATCGAATGTAAAAAAATTAAATTACTAATTACAAAATCGTAAGTAAGAGAGCGAGACAAAATCGAGAAATATCAACGTTTTATTATTTGGGGGGGGGGGGGGGGGGGGGGGGGGGGGGTATTTCCGTTCCAAATTTCGGATTTTCTGGTCTAGAGCTATATATTTTGTAATTGGGTATTTTCGGGTACCGGTCTGAATCCTGGCGCCGCACATACCCAACCACTTTCCCGGGGAGTGTCCCCTCCCCCCGGGGGAGTCCCCCCGGATGAAAACGATCCTGGTGTCGCACATACCCAACCACTTTCCCGGGGAGTACCCCCCGGGGGAGTCCCCCCCGGATAAAAACGATCTATATCTGTAATATTTCTTGTTATAGAATGGTATCTTTTTTATGGTCAAATATCAAAAGCCACACCCAGATCATGCTCGAGAATCCAGCGGTGCCTTCGGCGTGGGCTCGGAAATTTTCCGAGCCCACGCCGAAGAGCACCGACCCAGATTGGTCTCCTTTAGGGGTCTAATTCAAATTTTCCGACGATCATTCCCGTCCTTTTTACGTGGGAGTCCAGATTTTGCTACATAGCACGCAGTTGATGTAATATATCCATAAAAATATAATTGAATAACACATAAAACAATAGATAGAACGACAATAGAATACAATAGATTCTATGAATATATTACATCAACTGAGTGCTACTTAGTTTTTCCCATGGTAGTCCCCCCTAGCCTCCTTAGCAGCCGCCCTTAGTTTCGTCACTAAGGGCGGCTGCTAAGGAGGCTAAGTCCCCCCGGGATGTTACCATCTCATGATGTTAGTACTTCATGTAAGCCCACTTGAAATGGACTCTATTCTTTATAGCCGTTCTTTTTGAATTTTTTGTATTATCTGTCACAATTCCTTCATCTTTTCAATGTGGTATAAGTACGCACATTGCCAACATCGGCTCTGCTCCGCACGTGCAAGCATTTTAATGCTATTAAAATAGCGACAAACAAATTACTTTGTAACTTATTCTGTTAATTAATAAATACATTTTCTTTGATAGAACGAACCAAACAATGGCTGCTCTTGCTGCAGACTGTATCTTTTATGGAGGCACGATTATGACGATGGACGATGCGTGTCCCGTCGCTCAGGCTCTAGCAACTAAAGATGGCAAAATCATGTCTGTGGGAAGCGAAGATGAGGTTGTTCTTCATAGAGGCGCCGATACCAAGTGCATTTCTCTGGAAGGCAACCAGACACTCCTTCCAGGATTCATCGAAGCGCATCAGCATGGAGTTCGAATGACCATAAGTCGTTGCATGTTCGTCAACTGCAGCGGGTATTATTACCAATCCTATGACCAAATCAAGGATCTCATTGAGAAAACCATCGCTAATAATGTGGATTCTGGGAGCGACAAATGGTGCATATTTGAGGGGTGGGACCCTGAACTCATTAGCGACCTCCCTCAATTAAACTGGGATATTTTGGATGGATATTCTCGAGATGTTCCTGTTATTGTTCTTGGCCAAAACAAGCATGTTGCTTGGGGGAACCATAAAGCATTCGAAACGGCAGGCGTGACGGAAGATACTGAAGACCCTGATGGTGGCTCTTTCGTTAGAGATCCAGAGACTAAGAAGCTAACAGGGCAAATGATGGAATCATCTGCCATCGCAATGCTTACACATTGCGCCCCAGCACCGTCGCACAAGGACTGGGTCACAGCTGTGGACCAACAATGGGAGCAGTATTCTCGCTGCGGTTTTACCACAATCACCGAGCTTTTCTTCGTCCCTGGCCTGTACGACTCACTTGACAGTGCCATTGAAGCGAAGTCTCTACGGCTCGATTGTCCACTGCGACTGGCTCTTTATGAACGCGTTGGTAGTGTAAATGAAGCTACAACCGAGAAATCCCCTTCTACAGGAAGGAAATTGGAACGGATCCTAGCTAAAAACGACAAGTTGTGGTTCGCAGGGGTGAAGATTTTCAGCGATGGTTCTCCACATTGTGGTACAGCGGCGGCACGTGAACCTTTTCTCGAGAATGATTTGACCAAAACCCTGGGGTTTCCCCCTTCACCGTGCTACGGAGCCCTGAATTTCAGTAATGACCAGCTTTTGAAGTTGGTGAAGCACTGGCACGATCAAGGAAAGCAAGTTGCTATCCACGCGCACGGTGAGAGGGCCATTGACCAGGTCTTAGACGTTTACGAAAAGGTAATGGTATGCTTACGACAAAGGAAAATTAATCCCTCATCATGTATGAATGCGCTGCCCAATGTTATCTAATATGCTGTATTATGGCGTCGAGTCATTATTGTGGTGTGTAGCTGTTGCTACGTAATATTGGTGATATATACGGCATGGTGGTTGTGCATGGTAGTAGTATCGATGCATGACACGTGTTAATAGTGATCATGTTCATCATGATTGACGATGGTTGTGGTATTATGATATGATGACGACGATGATAGAGCTCAGTAGGTAGTGGTGGTCGTGATGATGATGATGACAATGGTGGTCGTGATGATGACGATGACAATGGTGGTCGTGATGATGATGATGATGAGTGTAGTGGTGGTCATGATGATGATGATAGTGGTAGTCGTGATGATTATGATGATGATGATGAGAGTAGTGGTGGTCGTGATGATGATGGTGAGTGTAGTCGGGTGGTCGTGATGATGATGATGAGTGTAGTGGTGGTTGTGATGATGATGTTGAGTGTAGTGGTCGTGATGATGATGATAAGTGTAGTGGTGGTCATGATGATGATGATGAGTGTAGTGGTGGTGGTGATGATGATGTTGAGTGTAGAGGTGGTCGTGATGATAATGACGATGACAGTGGTGGTCGTGATGATGATGTTGATGTTGAGTGTAGTGGTGGTCATGATGATGATAATGACCAGGGGCGGATCCAGGGGGAGGGTTCTGGGGGTTGCAACCCCCCTATGGATATTTTTTTAATACCGCTTGTATAGATATGTCTGTCCGTAGGTCTCTCTTGCACTTTCAGCTCTCTCCCTCCTAAGAATAATATAATTCATTCATACTGTTTTCACGACCGTTCGACTTCGAGGCCGGTTTGACTGATAACAGAAAGAACCTGCCGTTTTTAGCGTCAAAAACGTATGTGAAGCCTTCATACTTGTAAGCTCACCCAAGAAGACTCTTCCAAGCGTTGGATGTCCAATAAACTCAAAATTTTACTGAAAATTGAGTTTTGTTGTGTTAATAAAACAACTCCAGATCTCTAAAAATTGCATTTTAGAGCTTGTAGGTTTCAAAATTTTCTGGGGGGGCATGCCCCCACACCCCCCTAGTAGTTCGCGGCTTTGCCGCTCAAACAACACAACGCCCGCAACACAACCCCCTCCTGTTTGACAAAAACCTGGATCCGCCCCTGATGACGATGTCAGTGGTGGTCGTGATGATGATGTTGAGTGTAGTGGTCGTGATGATGATGATGAAATGAGTGTAGTGGTGGTCGTGATGATGATGATGACAGTGGTGGTCGTGATGATGATGACGATGACAGTGGTGGTCGTGATGATGATGACAGTGGTGGTCGTGATGATGATGATAGTAGTGATGGTGGTCATGATGATGATGATAAGTGAGTATAGTATGGCACGCAATTGTCCTTTCTCGATTTCATTCAGGTAGTACTATCTGGCCGTGAGGACTGCGACCGTCGACACCGCATCGAGCACCTCGGTCTCGCGGACGAAAACCACATCATTCGCGCCGCCAAATTGAATCTCGCTCTGTCATTCTTCGTCGCACATCTCTACTTTTATGGAAAAGTTTATACGGAATCAATTCTTGGCGAGAAGCGTACAAACCGATGGGCGCCTCTCAGTTTGGCTACAAAGCATGGCTTACCATGGACGATACACCAGGACAATCCAGCGTTCCCAGGTCCTCCAGAACCTTTCGTCAACATGAAGACTGCCATCACGCGCACGCGCAGAGGAGACCCCAGCACAGTTTATGGAAAAGAATACCGCGTCTCCATCGAGGAAGCGCTTAAAGCTTACACCATCAATGCAGCGTGGCAGATCCACAAGGAGAAGGTAGTTGGTAGCCTGGTAGTTGGTAAACGAGCAGATCTTGTTATTCTGAGCGATAATCCATTGAATGTTGATCCCTTCAAGCTAGGAGACATCAAGGTCGTGGATACCTATTTGGATGGCCGCAGCAATGGAATAACTGAAAGGAAGGAGTCACGGAGAGAAGGAAAGATGGTTTTATCTTACAATCGTGAAGATCGACAATAACAACATTGAACAATAACGTACAACAGTAACTTTTAATGTGCTAGCTGTAATGACATTGACAAGCCTATCAGAAACGTTGATGATCTAAGTGCGCTCCCTGAAATTCAACTGGCATGATCTCCATTATATTTTCTCTCATTCCAGATTATCCATTTTAGATCGCGCATTGGCCTTATTTAACTTGGGGGTTGAATTCATGTAATTTTGAAACTTATACACAAAATACAGTCATTCCCAAAAAGGTTGTCCAGATGAAAAGACTACAATACTACAATAAAGTCACGTGATTCATTATGTATATTCAATTTCCTCTCATGAAATTCAATTTGAGATGCAAAAGTACACGGCATTGTGAGAACTGAATGTAATGGCGCTAGTATCAACTCGCAGTTCCGCGCGCAGTCCGCGCAGAAATTAAAAACATAATGAATCACGTGACTTTATTGTAGTACTGTAGTCTTTTCATCTGGACAACCTTTTTGGGAATGACTGTATGTCAAAATTGTTTAATAAAACAAAATTGAAAATAATATTGAATTATGGAGTCCCTGTGCCACTAATTGTTCCACAAGGGACTGGTAACTAAGTGCCTCGGTGCATCATGGGAAGGGTAGCGGCAGCCATCTTGGAAAGCACGTTTTGTCTTCGAAAGTCAAAGTAGTTTTGTCGCAAGAAAATAACTGATAATTCAAGATGGACTTCCAGCATCGAGCTGGAGGTAAAACAGGGTCTGGTGGGGTTGCCTCTGCTTCTGAATCGAATAGAGATCGCAGAGAAAGGCTGCGGCAGTTGGCTTTAGAAACCATTGATTTGAACAAGGTTTGTGAATATTGTGTTCTTCTTGTTCAACGATTATAATCTTACCGTATTTAGTTTTTGGTATTACACTTAATAGTTACAGCTACAGCTGAACTTAACAGCTCAAATGAAGAACAGTAGAACTTACCGCCACAATGACATCAGAATTCGATTTCTCTGTTTTGTGTTAAAATTGTTGGAAAGACTCAAAGAGTGAAAACAAACCTTGAAGTCTTGTTAGGACCAACCTTGACCTTGTTACCAATCAAGTATGAAGATGGTAGCGAACGGGAGGTACATGTAGTGACGTGACAAGTTCAACTGTCCTTGATTCATACAGCTGTTGAGTTGAGCTTTAAGGAAATTGAATGACTGTTGTCTATGGTTGAAATAACAACAATAGTTTCAGTAATGTTGTACTCACTCTATATTTCAGGATCCTTATTTTATGAAAAACCATCTTGGATCTTATGAATGCAAGCTGTGTCTGACATTACATAATAACGAGGTAAATAAAACATTGAGATTTTGCTAATATTTAGAGAATCGAACAACTACATGTAAATCAAGTCGACAAACTGTTAGTGCGTTTGTACGGCAATTCACAGATAATGTACAAACTTTTTGGTGACAGTAACATGAAGTACACCACGTGAGCTCTAGGGACCAATCGGTGAATAGACTTCATCTGCCACTGCGTCTTGCTTACTGACGATAATATCAATATCGTTAGTGTTGTGCCAAACCTTTCCTCACTGGCCATGAAATTATCTATGGGTATGGGGGTGGGGAGAGGTTATTGCTGTACAAAGGTCCCTATTTGAATAAATCTATTTCTGTTGCTTTGTAGGGAAGTTATCTGGCTCACACCCAGGGAAAGAAGCATCAGTCAAACTTGTGAGTACCATGAAACAATAACAGAAAGTTTAAAGCAGGTTTACCTGTATCACTGTGTTTTTGATGAGTAGGATCTAGCTAAAACAATTATTAAATAAATTATCAATTTTACACTTTAGATAGTTAGTTAGGCAGGTCCACATCAGGACTTAAGTCTTGCGTTATGTAAAAAAACCTGCAGAAACAAATAAACCATGTATGTATTTGTATGTATGTATGTACAATAGGCAGCATGACTACAGTCAAAGTGGTTACGTAAGACATGATGCCCTTTAGCATTTGGAATAGCTACAATGTATGTCATGCTGCCTATTGATTTAGCTAGATCTTGCTACTCAAAAAAAAGTTATAAACCTGGTTTAATATTTCACTTACTGGAGAAATGAAACCCATATTAAATGTTGATTTTAGTTGTTGTTCAGTAAAATTAAGTTTGTTGATTATTGATGTTTGTTTTTAGGGCTCGTCGCGCAGCAAAAGAAGCCAAAGACGCTCCTGCACAACCAGCTCTTGTAGGTGACATGTTTCAAACTCAGGGTTCTCAGTTGAAGCCGTCTTATTCAAACAAATGATCAGACTCTAGAACTGATCAGTTCCTTTGCTCAATCATTAACAGGAAAAACCAAGAGTGTCGTTAAAAAAGTTTGTTAAAATTGGACGGCCAGGTTATAAAGGTATGTACTGTATATTGTGTAACATTCAATGGTTAAAGGAAATCTACATTGTATAACACTGGTTTCGAACCTTAGCCCTTCGTCGGAGGACTCTTACTCTGATGAAAGGCTAAGGCTCAAAACGTCAGTAAAGTTAAGTACTCTTTTTCACGGTGTTATAGATTTCCTTTAACCTTTGAATTTATCATTATACACTGATGCAGTCCATACTAGTGTACTCGCTTGTGTCCAGTGTGTAAACTTACATGTACATAATAAAATAATGTAATAATACATGTACATGTAACCATTCGTGTCACTGATGCACTTGGATCATACATGTACATCTACTTTTTTGCCTAAAGGGGACCCGAAACAGTTCACCAACACTAAAATATTTATCTCTCTTCGTAGTTACCAAACAAAGAAGTCCAGATAATGGTCAACACAGTCTACTTTTCCAGGTAAAAAGTCACAGAACTCAAACTTCGGTGTGAGTGTGAATTATATGCCATGAGTTATCGCATGGATTGTTTCACTGAATTAATGTTGCAAGTGTATAGTATATAGGCCATATTATGAAAATGGGGTTGGTCTTACAAATGTATGTGATACATCCTCGGGAACCCAGGGGTATATTCTGTCGCTCGTTACTCGTTCCCAGAGAAATACATATCTACCTGGGAACGAAGTCTGTTGGAACTTGTTCTGGAAGTCAAAATTACTCTCGTTTCTGATTGGTCGACCTAGGAAGGTCGACCAATCAGCATCAAGTATATTCTGGTTTGAATAGGACAGCCGCCATTTTGAATTTTGACTTCCGGAACAAGTTCCAACAGACTTCGTTCCCAGAGGTACATGTATTTCTCTGGGAGCGAGTAACGAGCGACAGAATATATAATGTACCCCTGGGTTCCCGAGGATGTATGTGATATGGTGCAATGAGAAATATTAATGAAAACAGAAAAAAGGATAAATACATGTACATGTAACTTGTGTTACGGACTGAATAAACAACGTTTATAATCAGATGTTTATTGCTGTGCAACACATAAGAGTGTGACTGCTATTTCTGTCTCAACCGAAAACCTTCCATTGTCAGTACTGTAGCTCAGTGCCTCATGCCACAATTTTAATTCCCCAGAATACCTTTTGGTCATACAACTGTACATGTAGCTTTCATGCATGAATGTTGAGCCGACAACGATTATGCAATTAGGCATATGTAGTCAAACCTCCTGTAAGCGACCAGGGTACATTGAAACTCTCGCGGAACATTCTGAATTGTATAAGTGTCTTCTTGAAGACTCAGTATGCTCACAAACTCTCCCAGGCACCCAGACAGCGGTCGACAAAAGTCCACGAACACTTAGCTCAAACGTCGCCGTTAAACGCCAAAATGTCAAGCTTTATACTTGCTTACGAGAGGTGGTCGCTTACAGGAGGTGGTCGCTTACGAGAGGTTCCAACTATAGTGATTTGACTTGGAACTGAACTTTTGGTATTTTGGAAAACTGGTCGCTTACGAGAGTGGTCGCAACCGGAGGTTCAACTGTATAGAGATTATTGATGTTTCATTGTTATTATATTATATTAGCTCCAAGGGTCACCTGGAAATTATCAATTGTGGTAACGGTTATATAAAGTTGTTAAATATTATTGTTTTTACTTGTAGATTGATTACCCTGAGATAGCCGAAGCCATTGCACCAAGGCACAGATTTATGTCAGCGTATGAACAAAGAATAGAACCACCAGATAAGACGTGGCAATACTTATTATTTGCTGCCGAACCATACGAGACCATTGCATTTAAGGTGAGTAAAATAACAGTATTTTTATAGTAAAGTAGTTCGTAAGGTTTCATCACTTGAGCATAAAAAAGACTATTTTTTCTGAGTCTTTTTAGCTTGACGAAACCTTAAGAACTACTTTACTAACTATTACCAAGCGACAAATTACCTTATAGTATTATAGTCCTGGGCTAGAATAGATGATAAATTATAGCTAATCTTGCATTCATTTGTTTCAATTTTGTAAGATTCCAAGCAGAGAAATTGATAAAGATGAAGGAAGGTTTTGGACGCAGTGGAATAAAGACACCAAACAGGTACTCTTTTTTTCAATCACTACTCACTACTTTCCTCCCATCCATCCTTCCTTCTTTCCTCCCATCCCTTTTTTCCTTCCATCCCTTCTTTTTTCCTCCCATCCCTTTCACTTTGTCCTTCTGTCCCTTCCCTCCCACCCAACATTGTTCCTTCCTAGTTCCTTTCTCTCCTTCCCTCTTTCCTAACTCTCATTCCTTCCTTCCTTTTCTCATGCTCTTTTCTCATTAGATTTTTGAGGCAAATCTTACATTGTTTTCCAACATTTTGACATTTGACTCTTTTCCCTTTCAGTTTTATTTACAGTTCCACTTTCGACTCACACCGCAACAGATACAACAATCGCAGCAACAACAGCACCGCAAACCCCCTCAACCACTGATGCCCCCTGGCCTCGTTCCTCAGCGCCCCAAAAACATCCCATCTGCCAATCCTCTCAACCCTTTTGCTCAATAATCTAGCAATGCTTTCGCAAAAGCAAAGTCGCTGTGTCGGTTGATAGGAATGAAAGTCAATATTATTCCTACTAACCAAAATGGCTGCCAGGTTCAAGCCATGTTTATACATGTACCATCATTACTTTCTGAACTCTGGGCTATAGGCTTTGGTTTTGGTCGATTTTGGGTCCATTGTGTCCATTTTGCATGGGCTATAGGCTTTGGTTTTGCAATTGGTCGATTTTGGGCCGATTTTGATCGTCCAAAGCCAAAGGCTATAGCCCATGCAAAATGGTCAAAATGGGCACTCGCATTGAAAGCCAAGCCTACATTTATAGCCCATGCAAAATGGGCACTCGGATCGAAAGCCAAGCCTACATTTGTATATGTTTAATGTTTATATGAATAAAACTGAGGAATGATGCTTTAAGTTGTTGTTTTATCTTTAATGATATATCCCACTGAATGAATTTAGTTTGATTAAATTGGTTATACTCTCAGTCTATCTGTGTGTCTTGATCTTGGAAGCACATTCGTCATCATGTACACTGTGCTTTTTAACTATAAAATAATTGAAGTACAAGGTTAATGTTTTAAATATAACCACGATATTCCCAGAATTCCTAGCGTGAACACTGACTAGTTACGAATTCCCGAGAGGCTTTGCACGATCACGTGCCGGCAGCCATGTTAGGGGACAGGAACAATAAAATCATACATGCATGAAAAATAATTAAATTCCTTTGAAGATAGACTTCAATATCTAGTACCTGAAGTTTGCATTACAGTTTATAAATTGATAGTATGAAGAAAGAAGTGAAATTATGTTTTGCGGATTAGTATTAAGGCATCCGCTGACCAATGTGCAATACGGGGGAGGGGGGGATATACTACTTTCGTGGATACTAGTCAGTAGACAACGAGTCGTCTTTTTATTTTCTATCCTCAAGAAATCGAGCGTATAGCCCGAGAGTGAATAACCGCTGACCAATGTGTTATATGGAGACTTTCGTGGATACTAGTGTAGACCACGAGTCGTCTTTTTATTTTCTATCCTCAAGAAATCGCGCGAGAACCATCAGAATGAATAACCGCTGACTGTGAAGCTCAATTATTCAGCGCGCTTTCCTATTTAACACAGGAATCCCACCACGAGTGTAAAATGAATATTTACCGCTATTACCTGGTTTTATTTAGTAGTTATACTAGGCGGCGGCGTCTGAACGATGACGCGTACTTGGTGTGAAGCGCTAGCCAGGGCATTCTGAACACGGCATTCATAGATACCGCTGTCGGAGGTCTGGGCACTAGAGATGACGTAATCACGGCCTACAACAGTCATACTCAGATCGTAGAAAAGCGACGAGTCCACACGTTCAGGGCTTGGCTGGGGTGCTGTGGAAGCCAAAGATTCTCTCATTCAATTTCAAAATATCAATACAGCTTGTATCTAATCTAATAAGATCTCACTCACTCACTCACTCACTCACTCACTCACTCACTCACTCACTCACACTTTCGAACTTTTTTTTCGAACTCGAACCCAGGCTCTCTTCTCCAAAGGACGAGCGATCCTGGAGACGAAATTGATTCATTTGAGTTCTCGAACCCAGGTTCTCGCTTTTCAAGAGGACGAGAGAGTCTGGGTACGAGCTCGATTAATCTTCTTACCTCCGACTTTAGTCCATGTGACGGTTGGTGAGGGTCGACCGCTGACAAAGCATTCCAGTATCATCACATTTCCAACATCGACCTTCAATTCTTTTGCAGGGAATGTTTCGGCGATCGAGGCTGGGACTGTTAGAATAAGTCATGTTTGAATAAAGTGAGACGGGTGAGAGGTGCGACCCTGAAGGATCATGGGAGTTTCTAATTGCAGTCATATTCTTCATGGATGTCTTGTACTAAACAAGAACATTGCGGTGAAGCAAATTCCAGTGACATTCACAATGAGTTGGCCGAATGTTTTGTCGAAATGTCAGGGGATTCGGGTATAGAAAAACAGTATTTCCCATGATTCGATGGGGGTCGCACCCGTGGGAGTCAAGGGCGACTAAACTCGTTGAACTAGGTGTGTAGTATTAATAAAGTTAGTCACCGGATCGAAAGTGTGAAAGGTGCAATCTAATCCAAAACGATCATTTCGAACCGAAGGTATATATCTTGGATTTAGACCTCTGCGCTAATTCTGCCTTGCTAGTAATTGGACCTTGCGCTATATCTCGAGAGTTCGATAGAGTCGTTTTCGTTTGTGTGGGAAGTAGCTACGGTTCGTGCCGTGCTGTGACCGTGCCGTGTCCAAGCATTCTGATTGGGTCGATCAATGATTTTACGCGCTGTTTGGTTGAATACATGTCTTTTTTTTCTTTCTTTTTTTTAAAATGTTCAATATGTAAACAATGTTCAATATGAATACATGTCTTCGATTCCGTACCGTGACCGTAACTCCGTGCCGTAGGTTTCAATCCCACTCTATAGCGGGGTTTTATCGTGCTTTACCTACCGGTACAGGAATCAATGGATGCACTGCCAGTCTGGTTGGTGGTACTACCGTGGGGGCATGGTGTACAGCTTGATTGACCTTCAATGGCTTGATAGGTTCCTACTGGACACTTTTCACATGGCGAGAAAGACTCCTGGAGACCATTGTCAGAATATGTACCAGGACGACATTGAGCTAGAAACAAAAGCAAGAATGGATGATGGATCTAAAGGTACAGACAGACAGACAGACAGACAGACAGACAGACAGACAGACAGACAGACAGACAGACAGACAGACAGACAGACAGACAGACAGACAGACAGACAGACAGACAGACAGACAGACAGACAGACAGACAGACAGACAGACAGACACAGACAGACAGACAGACAGACAGACAGACAGACAGACGATTTCAGACAGACAGACAGACAGACACATAGACAGACAGACAACAAAGAGAAAGGACAGACGGTGCAATGCTGCCAGCAACATGCACGATTTCTATTTGTTGCGCGCAATGTTGCAGAAGTAGGATCACATTGTACTTCGATAACCTTGGCCGTAACAAATGCAGAGATGGACACACGCTAATATGTTGCGCGCAGAAGTAGGATCGCACTGTACTTCAATAAGTTTGCCACAATAATTACACAGATGGACACGCTTTAATATGTTGCGCGCAGAAGTAGGATCGCACTGTACTTCAATAAACTTGGCCACAATAATTACAGAGATGGACACAATGCACGCTGTAATATGTTGCGCGCAGAAGTAGGATCGCATTGTACTTCAATAAACTTGGCCACAATAATTACAGAGATGGACACAATGCACGCTGTAATATGTTGCGCGCAGTAGGATCACAGTGTACTTCAATAAGCTTGGCCACAATAATTACACAGATGGACACACGCTGTAATATGTTGCGCGCAGAAGTAGGATCGCACTGTACTTCAATAAGTTTGGCCACAATAATTACAGAGATGGACACACGCTGTAATATGTTGCGCGCAGAAGTAGGGTCGCACTGCACTTCAATAAGTTTGGCCACAATAATTACAGAGATGGACACACGCTGTAATATGTTGCGCGCAGAAGTAGGATCGCACTGTACTTCAATAAGTTTGGCCACAATAATTACAAGATGGACACACGCTGTAATATGTTGCGCGCAGAAGTAGGACGCACTGTACTTCAATAAATTTGGTCACAATAATTACAGAGATGGACACACACGCTTTAATATGTTGCGCGCAGAAGTGGGATCGCATTGTACTTCAATAATTTTGGTCACAACAATTGCAGAGGTGGACACACGCTAGCTAGCTTCAACAATATTTCCAGCAATATTGCATGCGTGGAATGTTGCAACGTGTGTCGACCAAACCTTAAAACTTACACATAAAAGAAACGATTCAGGCTCATTGAATGAAATGCTACAGAAAACTAGACTTGCATGTTCCTTGGATATGTCAGATTTTACTTACGTAGACAGTCGGACGCCTTGGTGCTTCTTGTTCCTTTCGTAGTGAAGCCGTTGTCACAAGGTTGACACGCCGTCATACCATCAACGTCTTGGAATGCACCTGTACCGCATTCTACACACTTGTTATCATTTCGATCGTGGAATGTTCCTGGCGCACAATTCACTGAAATGAAGAAGAGAGTGCTTTGGTAATGGCAAGAGGAGACAAATGGATGGATGGATGGATGGATGGATGGATGGATGAATGAGGATAAATGGATGGATGAATGAATGGATGGATGGATGGATGAATGAATGAATGGAATGATGGATGGATGATGAATGAATGAATGAATGGAATGATCGATGGATGAATGAATGAATGAATGAATGAATGAATGAACAAACGAATGAATGAATGAATGAATGAATGAACAAACGAATGAATGAATGAATGAATGAATGAATGAATGAATGAATGAATGAATGAATGAATGAATGAACAAACGAATGAATGAATGAATGATGAATGAATGAAATATATCTTTTTTTTAATCAAGTTCTTTCGTTTTCTTCTTCTTCGATTTGAAAGAAGAAGAAAAAAGAATTGAATTTATCAAGTGTGTTGTACTCACTGCACTTTGATTCTAGTAAAATAGATCCCATTTTACACTTTCCATCGACCGGTGGAGAATATCCTACGAAAAACAAGACATTGATCATAGTGATCTTGTTGTACACAGGGAACCCACTCTCAACACAGGGAACCCACTTCAAACTTTTCTGAACACAGGGAACCCACTTCAAATATATCTATACACAGGGAACCCACTTCAAGCATTTCTGAACACAGGGAACCCACTTCAAACATTTCTGAACACAGGGAACCCACTTCAAATATATCTCTACACAGGGAACCCACTTCAAATATATCTCTACACAGGGAACCCACTTCAAATATATCTATACACAGGGAACCCACTTCAAATATCTCTGTACCTGCGCATGCTGGCACCTTGGACAGTACATGGTATGTTCCAACAACATAGACCTTCCATTGTCCAGTGATACATCGATATACCATATTAGTGAAACTGCTGGCTCCCGCTGGCTTTGGATTGAAGTAGTAGTTGGGGTTACATCGTAAGAACAGCATATAAGGCGTCTGCAAAATGCTACCATTTGGAGGGTTTTGCATTTTTGGACATCTGATACCTTGAAAAAAATAAAACAACTCCTTTAGTTTCTATTCTCCTCCTCTTCTTTTTCTACCACAGGAAGCCCGAGAAAGTTTGTTTTCACTCCTTTAGTTTCCATTCTCCTCCTCTTCGTTTTTACCACAGGAAGCCCGAGAAAGTTTGTTTTCACTCCTTTAGTTTCCATTCTCCTCCTCCTCTTTTTTACCACAGGAAGCCCGAGAAAGTTTGTTTTCATTCCTTTAGTTTCCATTCTCCTCCTCTTCGTTTTTACCACAGGAAGCCCGAGAAAGTTTGTTTTCACTCCTTTAGTTTCCATTCTCCTCCTCCTCTTTTTTACCACAGTAAGCCCGAGAAAGTTTGTTTTCATTCCTTTAGTTTCCATTCTCCTCCTCTTCGTTTTTACCACAGGAAGCCCGAGAAAGTTTGTTTTCACTCCTTTAGTTTCCATTCTCCTCCTCCTCTTTTTTACCACAGTAAGCCCGAGAAAGTTTGTTTTCATTCCTTTAGTTTCCATTCTCCTACTCTTCTTTTTTACTACAGGAAGCCCGAGAAAGTTTGTTTTCACTTACTTTGTGCTGATACTTGGAAATTGCAGTGTGCCGTGTTTCCAGCAGCATCAACAGCGGTATAACGAACATTTAGTGACGTATCCCTCTCCATCTGGTGCCCAGGCCTCTTGCTTGCCATTGTCATGACTACGCCAACATTGTCCGTGAAGGTTGGCTCAGTCCAGGAAACTGTTACGAGCGCATTGTCAGATTTAATCACGATTGGTTGTTGTGGGCAGTTGCTGGTCATTGGTGGAGTCTTGTCTGTTGTTTAAAAAGAAATGAAAATAATGGTTAAAAATAAGCACTTGGAACAACTCCTCGAACCATTCCCTCTCGGTCAAGCTAACCACAGGTAGCCCACTCGCCGCAAAAAATAATTGCCTCCTAACTACTCGAACTCAATCTCCAAGTTCATTGGCTCACCCTCAACTATGACGTAAAAGAAACAACTCTTCGAGACGCCGTCCTGATTGGTTGCTCTCCACGTGACACGTGTCTTGCCAGCGCGGAAAGCGTAGTTTTCATTCAAACCACTCGGATACACAACCGCTGTCTTCATGTTCGTCGTCGGTAGGCGCCATTTGTATCCTAGTACAGCGGTGTTGCTGGCTGGCGTTAGCTGGACTACGACATCGGCTGGGCACTGAATCCAAGGCTGTTTGTATACTGTAGAGAAAAACAAAGACGAACATTAACACTAGTTAGAAAATGGTCGCTGTTTTGTTTAGGGGAGGGGAGGGGTGGAAGAAATGTAAGGAAAGCCTTGTTTTCTAAGCTATCACTTGCAAAATGCTTGACACCCCCTACAGAAAATATACTGGGATACCACAAATATAGGTTTTACGATCTGATTAATATATTGTTTTGAATGAAATATCCCCTCTCCCCTGATCCAATGTTGTCGAGAGATGCACGCAGTTGTATTTAGCAATCGTCAAACAACATTTCATAAGGGGGACGGGGGAGGGGAGTGACGAGAGAGGGTGGTCATATTATCGGTCAAAATGGCCCAGGGGTGTCAAGCATTTTTGCAAGTGATTTTGGTAGTGGAAAGGGTGTAGACACAAGGGGACACGGCTACGCATGCGCAAGCTCCTAGGTCCACATAGGTCCACATAGGTCCACATAGGACCACATAGGTCCACATAGGTCCACATAGGTCCACATAGGTCCACATAGGTCCACATAGGTCCATATAGGTCCATATAGGTACACAAATATTTTGTCTCCTTATTTTACATTCACATCTGTTACATTCACTTTTTCTGAGAATCACAACATTACTATTAACTACAAAGCGTAAACTGCAACGAGGTGATCGATGGTATATATATTAAATCATATCTTTCGAAAGGCTAGCAGTTTAAGTTCGGAATAATACAAGAGGTCCTTCGAGATCCCTCGAGGTCCCTTTTTCCACAGAGGCCAAATGAAGTATGTTTTTATTGTAAACGGTGTACATACCCCGCATGCACGATACTGGTGCTGTCTCTGTCCACTTTGTGTTGTTGCACGTGGTGTAACGTGGACCTCGTAGTTCGTACCCAGGACTACAATGAAACACGCAGCGCATGCCATACTCGACGTCCTTTATGGAGCAGGAACTGGGGATGACTCCACCATTGCCTAGGACGGGCAGCTTTGGGCACAGAACAGCTGTGAAGTATAATAATAAACAAAACGTTAAAAAAAAACACATAACAATCAGACTATGAAATAAAAACATATTTCTGGATCTGCTTTTGACCTTGACCTTTGACCTTTGAAGGGGTCTAATTTAGGCCAATGGGAATCAAATTATGGCTTCATTCACACCTACCCCTCCACGTCATTTTTAATCCAGAGAATGAATTAATGAATGAATGAATGAAAACCTTTATTTAAGTAGTTTAGTCCCTTCTGTAACATTGAACTTTGAACATTTTTATTTACTTAGTAACAAAACGTACTGCTATCACGTGAGCCCTAGAGCACCGCCCCTACGACGAATAATAGCATATACACTCAATATTACATACGTGTGCAGTATGGCACTCTACCAGACCAAGTACCATCCAAGTTACAAGTAAGAGACCTGTCTCCTTTCGCCAGTTTGTGTCCTGTATCACATAAATAGGTACACATCGAGTTGCGACGGATGTTCGCCCTGTCGTCGGTACATTGCTGTGGCTGAATGGATCCTCTGAACGGTGCTTCCAGTACAGGACAGTAGATCTCTGTTAAAAGGAACGTTGGTGAGGATACAACTGTTTCAATACAAGTTGTCACTACAAGCACTCAAACGTAGGCAACAAGACCGAAAGGCAGCATGGGTAATTTTGATTAATTCGTGAAGACTGATCAGTTAAAAGGAACGTTGGTGAGGATACAACTGGTTCAATACAAGTTGTCACTACAAGCACTCAAACCTACGCGACAAGACCGAAAGGCAGCATGGGTAATTTTGATTAATTCTTGAAGACTGATCAGTTAAAAGGAACGTTGGTGAGGATACAACTGGTTCAATACAAGTTGCCACTACAAGCATTCAAACCTACGCGACCGAAAGGCAGCATGGGTAATTTTGATTAATTTTTGGAATAACATCAGTTTAATCAACAATCTTCCTATCAATACTTGTCGCACTATAAACATTTTGAAAAACTTTCTGGGGAACATTCACTTTATCTGCATAAAACGTTTTCTGCTATCCCAGACATCCTAGCGGTCATCAGCGGTCATAGCTACAATGATTCTCAAAAAAATAAATAATAATAATAATAATAATAATAATAAATAAATAAAATAAATAAAAAAAATAAATAATAATAATAATAATAATAATAATAATAATAATAATAATAATAATAATAATAATAATAATAATAATAATAATAATAATAATAATAATAATAAATACAATGATTCTCAAGCCGACAACGATTATGCAATTAGTTGTATATGTCGTACCTTCGCATCCCTTGTCATCAGGCTTGAGTCTGTACCCAGCGCTACATTTACAGTAGTATCCACCAAGATAATTTGTACATTTGTGGGCGCATCCTCCATTGCTTTCTGCACACTCGTTGATATCTAATGAAAATACCGTGAATTATTATATGGCACAAACTAATTCGTCCGGCCCGACCTAACTCAGTTAATAAGCATTTGATCATATGACCCAGTTTTTTGTTACAAAAAAGGATGAAAAATACCCCTAAAACAAATAAATATAGCGCGCCATATAGAAGCTATTTCGCGCCAAATGGATGGCCACGACAGTAACTCTGAGATAGATCTCGTAATCATGCGGGACGACTCCTGTGGCGACTTTATCCAATGTATGTTTCGACATTTCTTACCTTCGCACCCATACTTATTCTCCGTGAGTTTGTAACCCTTTAAACAGTTGCATTTAAAGCTGCCTTTTGTGTTCTCACACACGTGTTCACAGCCTGCGTTACTCGTCTTACATTCGTTGTGATCTACGACGAGAAATTAGCCATGAAAGAGTGAGTATTACAAATGAAAATGTACGATTTGGTGACGTCATGTGGCTTCCTATGACGTCATTATGAAAGCATATGAATGTTCTTTGAGTGACATCATATCGCTTCTAATGACGTCACTACTGCGATACTATTTTTCCGCGCTTGTCAGCGACGTCATGTTGTTTTCTACGACGTTATTATTAAGATAAATGTGTATGTGTGTTTTGTAGGTGACGTCATATCGCCTCATATGACGTCACTACTGCGATACTATTTTTCCGCGCTTTTGTCAGCGACGTCATGTTGTTTTCTACGACGTTATTATTAGATAAATGTGTATGTGTGTTTTGTTGATGACGTCATATCGCCTCATATGACGTCACTTCTGCGATACTATTTTCTCGCGCTTTTGTCAGCGACGTCATGTTGTTCTCTATGACGTCATTATTAAGATAATTTAGCTTTTTTCTAAAACTTAGTTGTAGATTAATTTCATTTAAAAAATAGAATATTATTATTATTATTATTGTTGTGTTTTGTAGGTGACGTCATATTGCCTCAAATGACGTCACTAATTCCATACTTTTGCCATCAGATTACTGTATGTATTTCTCACCTTCACAAAGGAACCTGTTGTTCTCTTTGGTCTGGAAACCCTTTCTGCAGAAGCACATGTAGCTACCGGGTGTGTTGAGGCAAATGCTTTTGAACACATCACAGCCACCATTGTTTACTTGACACTCGTCGTTATCTGCATTTTAAATGAACCGCTATGTTAGTAATTGGGATCCCTGTGGTTGTATCGAGACGTACAAAAAAAAGATGGCGGATCAGTATATTTTACCACAATCCTTTGCGCGCGTAAACCACCATACTTCGTAGAAACCTTATTTAGACGAGAGAGTTTTGAAGGCGTCAACATTTGTGCAGCATTATTTATGTGTCAGATAGTTTGTAGATGTGAGTAGTACTGATTTAGGTTCGCAAAGGATTACTGGGTAAAATGTACAGCCGCCAGTTAAATGAATAGTGTTTTCAATGTGCTCTGGCTAGTCTTACCTATACATGTTTTACCATCGTAAGCGAGTTTATAACCAGGATAACAACCACACTTTGTCTTCATGTTACACAGGTTGTAGCAAGTTTGTTCACAATTACCGTTCTCAAGTTGACAGAGGTCAGCCAGCGGAGCTGCAAGCAATGAATTAAAGTACAATGATCTACATATCTATAATAAACATGTTAATTTAGAGTGTTATTGTCATCTCCTTTCCTTTCATCTCCGCTCCCGTTTCCTCGACTTTCTCTTCTCTTCTCCGTTTTCATTTCTTCTCTCTCGCTTCTCTTCTCTCCCATTTTCTTCTCTTTCGTCTCTTTTCTTTTCTCTAGCTTCCCTCCTCCTCTCCTCTCCTCTCCTCTCCTCTCCTCTCTCTCTCTCTCTCTCTCTCTCTCCTCTCCTCTCCTCTCCTCTCCTCTCCTCTCCTCGCCTATAGCTTTTCTCTCCTCGCCTATAGCTTTTCTTCTCTTCTCTCCTCTCCTCTCATTTTCTCCCGGCTACCATGACGTTATCTCGCCTTCGCGCAGTCTTACCTAATCGAGAGTAAACAGCAACTTCACACATTGTCAGGATTCCTCTGCCATACATCTGCACTGCCACGTAGCGTCCTGGGATTGGTGGATTACACTGTACACGTAATGCTTGACCTTGACCTACGACTACAATCCTGTCGTTACACGTGGGGTTGAGCGCTTGGTTGCTATGGACACCAACTTTGACTTCAAAGTTCTTCAAGCGTTCAAATTTGTCATATCGGTTGACAATCAAAACATCTACAAGAAGTAAATAGTGTGACTAATAGTTAGACTTCCTGTGGCGATTATGCCTTATCAGTGACTAATGGTTGGGCTTCCTGTGGCGATTATGCCTTATCAGTGACTAATGGTTGGGCTTCCTGTGGAGCTTATGCCTTATCAGTGACTAATGGTTGGGCTTCCTGTGGCGATTATGACTTATCAGTGACTAATGGTTGGGCTTCCTGTGGCGATTATGCCTTATCAGTGACTAATGGTTGGGCTTCCTGTGGCGATTATGCCTTATCAGTGACTAATTGTTGGTTCCTGTGGCGATTATGCCTTATCAGTGACTAATTGTTGGGCTTCCTGTGGCGATTATGCCTTATCAGTGACTAATGGTTGGGCTTCCTGTGGCGATTATGCCTTATCAGTCACTAATGGTTGGGCTTCCTGTGGCGCTTATCAAACTGTTAGGAAATGCCTTAGCAGTGACTATTGGTTGGGGTTCCTGTGGCGCTGATCAAACTGTTAGGAAAATGCCTTACCAGTGACTATTGGTTGGGGTTCCTGTGGCGCTTATCAAACTGTTAGGAAAATGCCTTACCAGTGACTATTGGTTGGGGTTCCTGTGGCGCTTATCAAACTGTTAGGTAAATGCCTTACCAGTGACTATTGGTTGGGGTTCCTGTGGTACTTATCAAACTGTTAGGAAAATAACTTACCAGTGACTATTGGTTGGGGTTCCTGTGGTGCTTATCAAACTGTTAGGAAAATGCCTTACCAGTGACTATTGGTTGGGGTTCCTGTGGTGCTGATGAAACTAATAGCAAAATGGCTTACCAGTGACTATTGGTTGGGGTTCCTGTGGCGCTTATTAAACTAATAGCAAAATGGCTTACCAGTGACTATTGGTTGGGGTTCCTGTGGTGCTGATCAAACTAATAGCAAAATGGCTTACCAGTGACTATTGGTTGGGGTTCCTGTGGCGCTTATTAAACTAATAGCAAAATGGCTTACCAGTGACTATTGGTTGGGGTTCCTGTGGCGCTTATCAAACTAATAGCAAAATGGCTTACCAGTGACTATTTGTTGGGGTTCCTGTGGCTTATCAAACTAATAGCAAAATGGCTTACCAGTGACTATTGGTTG